>WKFP01015136.1:1624504-1778480 GCA_011057875.1 Pterocles orientalis
TTGGAAAAAAAAAAAAAAAAAAGAACAATACTAATTTAATGGGAAAAAATGACTTTGCTTAGGAAAATCCCCCTGCTTCAATTCACAGTGAATTACTGTGGTTGCAGAAGTGTGCTACGTGCCAATTTGGACCATCTTTTGTGCAGATATGAATTTCAAAATGTTCAACAGCCTGTTGCATTGTGCCTGTGCCCTGCACCACAGTAGCTTTGCACAGCTGAAATGCTCCTTGTCAACAGACACGATTAAGTCAAACTCTCTTCCAAATAGTGTTTTTGCAGAATTTGTAAAGAAACAGAATTTTTTTCTGTGGAACAAGAAGGTGATTGAGAAGGCTAATGCATGAGACTGTTAGACCTTGTGCGCTAGGAGACAAGGAGAGCAAGTCCTGGAGCTGCCGCTCAAATTAGCGCCTAATAGTCCTGATGTCAGGTTGTGTTTCCGTATTGACGTTTGCTCCAAAGAAACAATGGAAAAACACCTATCGGAAAGTCCCCGTTCATCAAGTAAAAAAAGTAGCAACATCTGCTGTGGTCAAAGGTTTCTTGCTGAAGAAGTTCAGCAGCAGAAGTGTCTTTGGTTGGGTAAGGAAGCCCTATCAAGAGGTGCTGCGCTAGTTGACAGCCACTGCTAATGATATATATATATATTTTTTTTTTTTTTACTTCCAGGAGTATAATCCAGAGAGAAAAATCTTATATATTTTAATAAATGGAAGCGAAACCATTTGCCTTTCAGAGACCATAAAATAATACACACCCCAGGTTTCAGTGCTCTTTTCTGTTCCTCCGGAACATTCTTAAGGGGAAATCACTCTTTTCTTGGTGAATGTGCAATTCAAATGTGGAAATACGCCATTCTTCCTGCTTTCTCCATAGGGAGCAAAATGATTTCTGTAATTAAACCCTTTTTGCCAACATTTCCTGATGAGAATAGCCCTTTTTTTTTTTTCTTTTTCTTTTTCTTTTTTTTTTTTCCAGACAAGGGGAAAAACCATGTACAAAAGGGTTTGCAAAACCAGGTCTGGAGGGTTTGACTTTTAAGCCTTTATTTGAGTTAGTCATTTTGGTTTAAAGACACACAAGGATGAGGATGAGGCATGTGAGTAAGGGCTGCAGCTTAGGTTTGCAGTCAGTCACTGCAGAAAGGATATGGCTTCAGGACAAAGGAAGATACAGGTAGCACTGCTAACGTTAGTCTAGCTATCAAGAATTACATTAGCCCTAAAAACACACAGGCTGGACTTTAGCACTTTAGCAGCCCCAGGTGTGTAGCCAGGGTCCCTGTTGGGCTCGTACTGAATTCTGGATTACAGCATCATTGATGTACTGGTTCCCATGGTAGCTAGATAGAAGAAATCCAGCTTCTCTGATATGTATCAGGCTGTCATGGGCAGTGTAGACAGAACTGGAGTTAAATAAGAAGTTAAGTATACATATGAGCTTTTGTAGGACTCAGACCTGAAGTCCACAATGTGTTTCTTGTCACCCCAGAATGGACCATGTAACACAGACATCAGGATATGGGACAGAGCTTTGAGCCACCTGTTTAGCTGTGGATTGAAACCTCTGGTTGAACCAAAGCTGGATCATAGAATCCTAGAACCGCAGAATGGTCTGGGTTGGAAAGGACCTCAGAGATCATCCAGTTCCAATCCCCCTGCCATGGGCAGGGACACCTCCCACTAGCCCAGGTTGCTCAAAGCCTCATCCAGCCTGGCCTTGGATGCAGATGCTGAATCCTGAAATTCCCCCTCTGAGTTATGTCTCTCTGACGAAGCTCTTCAGCAAGGTGATGGAGCAGAAATCACGGGAGCTCTTTATAAAGATCAGGATTTCCCTCCTCTTCCCCTTTACTCCAAGGATGTCTGCAGCTTAATTCAGCCCGCATTGACTCCGAGATTCCTCTGCTGCCGGTGTCATGAGGTGGACTCCAGAATGGGGATGGAGAAGTGTTATCACTTCTGGGGTCTTTCCTTTTATTCACTGATTTCTAGCAGGATGCTAAAGGCTGGAGGTGGTCATTCTGTCTTGACTGTGCTTTTTGTCACATCTCAGTGGATCTCAGGGCTAAAGGAGAACAGAACTGAGAATCTACCTCCAGTACTGGGTCTTATACCCTTCCTGTCCTTGTTTGCAAAGTACCAGTGTCTGTTGTCATACCTGAGAAATCAGCGGAGGCATGCGATGGAGTTGGGAGTCTGCTCGTACTGCTTACTCAGGAAAAGTTCCCATCAAGTGAATTGGACATTTGCCTGAGCGAGTTGTTGCAGGATTCGGCCCATATGCTTCTCAGCTCTTATATTTGCATAGTGCAGAATATGCTTACAGTATAGTGCCAATAAAACAAAACTATATACAGTAAGCACAGAAAAATCAAGAGCACAGTTAAGACCATTTACAAACAGCAGCTGAGCTCTGCAGCTGACATCCAGGCTTAGCCCGTGCTCTGTTGTGGGTAATATGTACAAGACAATTATTTATAGGCAATTAGATGGAACGTCCTGTAAGTGTACAGGTCTCTATTCTCCTTTCCCTAAGCCTATTATTTTTTTTTTGTCTCTGAATTATTTATATTTAAACTCTGTAATTGTTTTTTTTTTTTTTTTTCAACTGTGGAAAGCATTTCAGGAGGCTGCTTTTGCGAAAGACACTTGTTCTTCAAGTAAGTGCTCTAGTATTGTGTAAACATGCTGCATGTACCCTGTGTGGCCAACTTCAAATGAGATACTGGTCCATTCATCCTAATGAAGTAGAACGAGGACTCTTTTGTCTCCGGAAATTCCACTGATGTCTTACGATGGAGGAAGATCTTCATCAAGAAGGTGCAGATCATATCAAAAAGAGTATAAATTGCCTGAAGGATCAAATTGCACTTTTTCATAGACATATTTTCCTCTCTAAAAATTTAAAGCATGTTTTTCTTAATCCATGGGATAGGATAGAATATTTCTTAATCCGCAGTACATGATGAAACGGCCAAAACCAACTGTAATATAATACAACTTCAGTACAACTGGCCATAAGTATATAAGAAGAAGAACCTCCAATAATTACCCTATTACTGCGCTGTGACTTCACATCCAATTTTGCTCACCTCACCATATAAAATGGATGGGCTAGATGACTTTTATATTTTTAATAATAATGAAATGTTCAAGATTTGATATAGAAACCTGGCTATCAAGGTAATAGGCACATATAAGAACCTATTTAGAATAGAGATGTGAATGGGAATTGCTGTTAAATTGCAATGAAATACTATAGCATATCAAACAATATTTGAACTCAAATAAAACTTGGAAGGCCAATCTGCACTCATATTCAAGCCACAATGTCATTGTGAGGGAGACTTTTTCTGATTAAATCTGCTGTTTTGGACAACTGTGCAGTATCACCTTATTCTCCAATAAGGCCACCTATCTCGCCACGAACTTTAAATGACTCACTCTAGATTTATGCTTGTGCAACAGCAAAATTCGAATGAATAGTCCCATTCACGTGCTAGATGCTCTCAAGAAATGAAAAGCCAGCTGTTTCCTTCATAGACAGCCTGGTCTTACTCAAAGAGCAGTTCTGAACTGGAGACATCTCCTTTCCACTTTAAAGAGTGACCTCTGAGCCAGCAGAACAGAGTTCCCAGCACCCAACACACCCTTCCCCAGCACCTTCACTTCAGGCATCTCCTTTCTATGCATTGAACCCATCGTTGACCTTTGAGATGGCAAAGTAAGCACATCATTGTGTGGTCACAGAGAAAAGGTGAGCTTGTGGCAATAGTACAGCATATCCGAGTACAATTACTGGCTCCGACACACATTTTCGCCACTTGTTAATCTCGTAGGGCTCAACCAAGAGTCTGTCTCAATGAATCCTCACCAGACAAGTAAATAACATCAACACTTCCTCCACCCCCTGCCTGGACCGCCTCCATCAGCAGATACGCCGCGGCACATGAACACGGAGCAAATGGGCTCCGCTCCCGCTTTCTGCTCTGTCCTCCAGATAAATTGTGTTAGTTTACCATCAAAATCTAGTTTGTGTTATTGTTTGCACTTCAGAATCAGTATGGATATGGAAGAATAAGCTGAAATACATGCCTCGTGCATCATTAATAATAGCGTAGCCTCTCCGTAGCTACGTGGCAATTCCCAAACACTTTATTTAACCGTAAGCAATTTATCATGTCTGCTGTATCACGACCAAGTAGTTCAGTATCCTCAATTTACAAGAAGTGCTATTCTCTGTGACTATTTGTACTGCTTATACCAAGACAGACCAGCAGCCTGAGTGCTAGCTTTCAACTCGGAAAATCCAGATTCAGTTCCCCGGTGTAGCAAAAAATGAAACTAGGCTTCAGTTTCCTGTATATAATATACAGACAAAAATACTTCCTCACTTTATCAGATGTCGTGAGGATAAATGCATTAAAGCCTGTAAGATCCACCAGTACTACAATAGCCATAATCATCTCAAAGAGATACACGCGGTGCAAGTGCAGCGATATTTAATACGTACCCGATGCGTATGAACCGTGAGTCAAACACAAGCTATGCTAAGGAGTTAAAAACGGTGCTTACTTGCATGCTCTTCCCTGGCTTACGCTCCATTAAAGTTTGTGTATCACAGCCCAGCTCTCAGTGACCACGGAGCACGGCTGCTGAAGTCAGTGGTTTTATTCCAGTCGTACACTGGTTTAGGCAGGAGCCCATTGTCTGGGCTGAGACACTCAATCTGGAAGAGAAAGAATAAAAGGGCTCCAGTGTGTCAAGTCATTCATTACAATTTGGAATGAACAAGGAAATCAGTGGGGCTGCTGCAGGCTAAGCAAGGGCAGAAATTGGTCTTCTATCATTAAAATGCCATAGAAAAAAAAAAAAAGGCAATGTATCTAATCCTGCACATCTCTGCTCACATCTGTTGCCTTTATTCATTGCAAGGGGTCACAAAGAAATGGTCATGTGCATTTGCAGGACCGAATGCAAAATTCATTTTAAAAGAATTTCATAAGCAAGCATCTTCTTTTGCCTAGGATGGAGCTCCAATGAAATTTTGATATGACCTTTATATACTTTCAGATGAAATAAGATTATTTGGATTGCCATCCTACATAAGTAAATTTTCTACTGTAACTTCAAACTCAGAGACATGAGAACATCCCTCAGCAGTCAGTAAATATTTTTGATGATTGAACCTGATGGTTTTTTAAGAGGAAATTTTGTCACGAAAGAAAAGAAAGAGGGGTGATTACAAAGCTGTCAATACAGAAGGCACATCAGATTACTGGAAAACATGGAGTGAAAGTTGTTCTGAGATGCTCCAGCAGCATCTGTGTTTATTTTAATGTACTGGATACCCTTGGCTGTGATGATTTTATGCATAGCATAAAGACCATGAAATATTTTCATTGTTATCCTACAAATTTAAATCAAGTTTTAAGTAACACCATTTCTTTTAAAAATGCAGCGAGTGGCATTACTTTCTGAAACGTTTTACTCTCTCCATTCCAGGACTGCCCCACGCTGTAGTCAGCACCTACAAATGAGCCTCCAGACTTCAAATAAATGCAACCATGAGGATAACTCAAAGCATCCTTGTTCTTCAAGCAGGAAATTGGGATCAACCAAGGGCTTCCCCCCACTTTCCTGGGGAAAAGCTGATAACCAGCAGAGCTAGATTTTGCTCTCATATCAACTCTGCACATGATAAACCTCCCAACGACGGCATTTTGCCTTTTGCTTCCTTTACACTCGCCACCTCACGTGCCAGCTCACTGGGGGCCACAGGATGTTGCAAAAGAGGGATGCTGCAAAAATTAGCAGCTGTATCTATGAGGCTAAATAAAGCAAGTGGTTGGTCCTATAGACTGTTACTCAATCATGAGAGGGACCAAACAGTCCAAAAAAAGAGCTGCTACTGTATGCCACTGCTATTAAGCCCCAGAGAGGGGTGGCAGAGGTTGAATTTTTGCTGTAGCATCTTCGCATTTAGTGACTACAGCTTTAGAAAGTGATGTTTAAGTGGTGGGTTTAAGATTCAGTACACAGTGGATTTAAAAACAGTCTCTTTTCTAGTTTGAAATCCCCAGATATAGGCTATGATGCCTGTTAGGCTTGATCATGCCGGATCCAGCCATTTGCAGAGTGCAACTGGGTCAGAGGATGGGTTCAGTCATTTACAGGATGAGAGACTACAGTCTTAATATACTATTTAATTTATCCTGTTGGGCCGGGTAAAGAAAAGCATCAGAAAAGGTTTCATGAGCCTATTGGGTGGGATTAAGAAAAGCCACATGAATGCCTTTAAATGACAATACACAAAGGAGTAATGGAGCTAGTGACAAATCCGTCTCCCTTTCTTTTTGGAAGGAGTAGCTGCTCGAGTTTGCTGTGAATCTACCAAAGACAGACAGGACTTAAAATCACACCTTCAAAACAAAATAAAGTCCTCTGCTTTTCTTCTACATCTCTCTGCAGAAGTGCCTGATACATGACATCTGTTAATGAGGGTCGTAATCCCCCCATCCTACAACCCCACACGCGTAGTGCTTAGACTCGATGGCCTCTTTTCCTAAGGAAAGAAGGCTTTTATAGGAGTGCTGTCTGTCCATCTGGCTCCCCATCTGTCAGTCCTGCACCCAGCAATATATTCTGAACCTGGTGGCTAATTTCACCCCGGTCTCTAGAGGGGCAAAAGCTTAAAAGATAGAAATATCCCACATGTTTTATGAAAATCAGTGGTGCAGGAGAGAACGACAAAGCACGGCTCGTTTGAGTGAAAGGCGGCGGTATAAGCTCGTTAGCTAATTGCTTGGCTTGGGCTGCCAGCTGGCTGGTCAGCACATACAAACTGGGCAGCTCCACTACCTGTTAGTGACTGCTTGGATCTCCCCACAACGCATCTGGCCAACCGGCAAAGGAGGAGAGGAGACCTTTGCAGAGGGAATATGTGTGTATGAGGACAGATGAAAAATGGAAATGAAGACATGTCGAGGGCTGAGGTCAAAAAGAAAATGGTGTTATTGAAGTAGAGAAGCAAAGGAAGGACAGAAGATATGATTTTGTGGAGGAAGGGTCTCTGATTTAAATTGCTAATGGAGCACTTGGTTGTTCCTCCAGTGCTGGAGGACAGGGCTGGACTTGGCTTCTCCAGTGAGGACTTTTCTTCTCTTTTATCTTCAGAGCCTAAGAACAACCACCGTGATTAAAGTCCTTGTAATCCTATACGGTGTTTCAGATTGTTAACAATAGGTAAAGGTTAAGGAAAGAGCAAAAAACCAGGATGTAACCTATGGAAGGAGCCTTGTTATTCCCTCTCCACAGCCAATAAACAGAGGTACCAGAAGACAAACTGGATTACATTCCAAAAGTTCAATTTAAAATGCTCATAGTAAAGGCATGCAGTGAATTTGCCACAGTGACAAAGTCAGAGCATCTGGTCCCCAAAGCTCTAGTGTGGGAGTTTCCTCCTTGGTGTAAGTGGCAGCAGAGCTGCTCTGCTCCCCTCTGCGTTCAGCGGTGTTCGGTAGGGAATTATGACCCATGGTCCAACAGCGGAGAATGAAAACCTAATTCTGGCTCAGTCCTATCACCCTTTAATCAGATTCCACTGCCACCTCTCTTTCAAATACACTTTGACATTATTTAGTCCCATCCCACACCCCCTCCTCCCTTGCCCCTCACATTCACCCATGCCATAAAACATAAAGCAAAAACATTCAGGACAGACAGACACCTAAAATATCAGCTGAATTCAGGATTTCCAGTGTCAGGCGATAAGGCGGCCAAGCTAACCTACTGATAAAATATGTGGTAAGCAAACCCTGTGATCTACACAGATAGCTTAAGCTTCTGTGGTGCTAATTGCTATTACAACCTTAAGCTAATATTTGAGCCTTTCTTTTGAGCAAGGATGTGTAACAATTAGATTACAGGATTTGGGGCATTACAAAGAGAGATAAAAGCAGGAGTGTCGTCATGGTATGTGGTATTTTGTTTACATAGAGATAATGATGATAATAATAGTATTAGTAATAACTATTCTATTTAGGTCCAAATTCTGATTTCAGGCGCATCAGACCAGATCTGGAATCAACCTCTTGCCTGCAACAGAACTATCCCGAATTTATTTGGGATGAAGCATGTTGATCTCTAGTCAGGGATGATTTTACAGTTGCTGAAGGGCCCAGCATTGGTACACGATGAGCTCTAGCTCCTCACCGTAGTAAATCCTGAGCTAACATTTCCGAAACAGGGCCTGAGCTTGGATATTTCTTTTTACTCCTGTCCTGGGCATCTCTGAGAGCTCTGATGGCATCTCTTGCAGCCTGGTCCTGATGAAGGCGTGAAAACTCCAGCAATGAGAGGGACCTCTGGTTTTTCTTTCTCTCTACAATCGTTACGCTTTCTCCTCTCCCCGCTCTAAATGTATGTGCATATGTAAAAACACAATATGCTTGAATGCAGTGTTAATGCACAGCATGGAGAAAAAAAACCTGCTAAAATACAGAGAAAAACAGTTCACTATAGCAGCATGCCAGATTTAAAACATGTTGGTTTTAGTGTGCTTTGGTCAATATCTTTAAAACTTTCTAAAGTATATTAAAAAGAAAAGGCATCTTCTTGCGCATGTTTTTAGGGTATGTTTTTCTATTTCACATTTTTTTAAATTTCTTCTCCTAGGCACCCGAGAGAAAAAAAAAAAAGAAAATCACCCCACATCCATAACAACAGCCAGGTCTTCTGATGAACCATAAGATTCCTTTCCTAGGAAATAAGTCAGTTTATACAGCTGAGTGTTTGGCTCCTGAAATTTTGCTGCTGCTGAGATTCTGGAAAATAAATTACAAACCCCACCCCACCCTCCCCCTGCCAAAAGCAGAAACTGAGATTTTTCTCTGCTTTAGATATTAAAATCAATTTTTCAGCTATTTACCACCCATGTCCTGGAAGACATAATCAGTCCCACAAAGCAAAGCAAATGTGTGTATCCACTCAGGAATATTAAAAGTACTATTATAGCATTAAAAAATAAACATATCTACTAGCAGGGGATTTAAAATAACTCCCAGAAGCTGAAAAATCTGGTCCCATAGTCACATACAGCAAACAAGCAAAGCATCTTCACAAAAAAAGGCAAGTTTCCTTGTTTTAGGAAGCTCTCATTCCACTTTTAGTCTATTGGAAATATATAGGAAAGGCAAGGTAGCCAGATAGGATGATATTTTTTCCTTACCCATTGGCACTGAGCTCCTTTAAGAGAACTCCATCCTGCAGATTGTCGGTACTTGGTTGAGAACTTGAAAAACAGGTTTTAAGCGGAAAAAACTCTTTTGAGAATTAGATCCAGGCTCAAGAGGCTAAAAGCATCACTTGAAACAGCCGGTTTAATTTATTCAAATAAAAGCCACATAGCTCAAGGACAGGTAAGTAGGTAAATAAGCCATCACCAGCCCCTTCTTGGCAAAGAAAGGGACCGTGAAAAGCTTGTATTAAAGTAGATTTCTGCGTGGGAAATGAAGGAGCCTGAGGTATAGACATTTGATTTATTTTTTTCTGAGTGTGGCACAGGGGAGCGTGCACTGGCTCAACCTGTTGTAATCGAACATGTGGGTTGCTCGTTGTTGCGATGATATTGCAGCAGCCTCTTCGTTAAAGAGGCTGTGTCTTTAGCAGCAACAATTAATTTGCTACATACGAAATCAAGGCATTGCCAGTGCTGCTATTGCTCTCTGTTGTTCTTTTCTCCTTCTTTACCACCTTTTTTTTTCCCCCCTTCTTTCTTTCTTGCAGTGAGCAGGAAGGAATGCGGGGAAGGAAGCACAGGTACTATATGTTTCTGATTTGCTGAGCTGACAATCCTTTTGCTACTTGATTTCGCTTTAATAGGATCTTCTTGTTACCCACCTACCGTAGCTCAGCGTGGAAAATCCCTGCATCAAAAAGTTGAAAGCTTGAGGCGAAACTTGCCTCCCTGCAGCTCTAGGTGGGGTGAGGGATAGACAAAGTCATCCAGTTGCTTTGCAAACAGCATTAAGGCAGTTCAGGGAAGTGTAGGTTAAGGACATTTTCTTCCCCATAAATTAATCTCCAGCAGGTTTCTGCTCTTTCTAAAGGCAGAGGAGCTCAGGGAAGAGTCGAATGTATTTTAAAAGTCAAGGAGAAGTGGTTGAAGGATTTCTTCCATGCGAGCTGTGAGTGTATTTTTGTTCAGTTTGTGTAGGGGGGGGGGGTGTGTGTGTGTGTACGCACACCAAAAGGGACCCTGGGATAGAGAGATATGAGGCAAAAGGAGAGGAAAAAAAACCCCAACAACCCCAAACTATGTGCTTGGGCAGCCTTCAGCTGTGTGGTGGTGTGCTATGAGTGTGCATCCGTGAACGGATTCACTTGTAGGCACCACTGGCACCACCTGGACACACCCAGGACCTTTCAGGGGTGTCCCTTTGTCATCCCTGCTGATGATTTTCAGGGAAAAGGCAACCTCAATTTAAAGTAGTCTCTGGAATATAAATAAAAACCTTACAGTGAGAAGGAAAAATGCATTTGGAGCTGCACGTGTGTTTCCCAGCACTTACTCTGGGACTTAAAATCCAACATCCATTGTGAGAGGTGTACGTGAGAGTCAGCCTGGAGACACTGCATTTCTTGGTCTGGGGGAAACAGAGGGTAAAACCATTGTGGCTACAATGCAAAGTGGGTTAAATGATGTGCAAACACCAGACCTGACATTTTTCCCGGCTGCTCTGCACAGCGGCAGGATGGAGCACGCGTGTGTACCGCTTCCCTCTGCTGGAGGCAGCCCAGACTGTTACCTGCCTTCCTCCATCCGAGGATATTTCTACCTAAAATGCTCCAGCCCCTGTCATCCAGCACAGAAGCGATAACGAAGTGGCCACGAATCATTCCAGTGACTTTCATTTATATCAAAATCTCGGTGCTGACTGTGGGGTGGAACAGGACAGCTCTTACAGCACGCAGAAAAAATAGGACTAGAGGAAAGGGATGTGTGCTGCAGAGGTTTTTTAAGCTGACACATTTCAAAAGGAGCCAGAATACCGCAGCCTGGACGTGTAACACTCCTTAAAAGCAGAATGAACTGTCTGATTGCTCACAGCTTTGCACAGCCACACACCTTCTCTCCCACCACCACCACTCTTTGCAGCAGCAGTCAGGGAGTGCTTCGGGGTTTCTTAATATACCGGCTTCCCTATAATTGTGCATCCATCAGGCTTGTTGTGGGGCTCGTGCAAGATCAGAGGTCAAGGGAATGTGGGGAACAGAATAAACTAGTGGCGAGAAGAAGAATCTGTCTGCAAGTTGCCTTCCCTGCTCCCCTCTTGCATCATCTTCAGGCACTAAAATACCCAGTGTGGCACTGGGTAACTGATAGCTTTCCCATCTATTCCTTACTTACAGATTGTAAACGGCTGTGGGTTTATGACCAACGCCAGCAATAATCTGTAGAAATGTATAACCCAGATGGAAATTGTTTTTTTTGTCTCTCTATCAAGTATTCAGAACATTTCCTACTGTTAAGGTCTTATATTACCCCTTAGATAAGTATTCATGACTCTCTCCAGTAGCCTTGTGGGACCAGACACAACTGGACCACCACCCTTGCAAGCCCACTGATAGCCACAGGCTTTAAGAGTAGAGATAGTCAGAAAGTCCTCGAGCCTCCGGGCTGGCCAGCAGCCTCTGTATCTCCCATGGGTGACCTCCTGTTACTCTGCCATTTTGCTGGTATCATCTTTGTCACCACCCTCTCATGAGCGTTCCTGTAAGAGGAGTTGTAATCTGGTAGCATTTCACCATCAATACAGTAAGCTCCATAATGATTTTTTTTTTTTAAGAGACAGAGAGCCATTGCAGGGAGACACAAGCAAGTTTCGTGAGAGGATACGCCGTTGGAGAAGGAAGCTCTACATTTATTACAATGATATTTTCCATTAGAAACTGCAAAAAAAAGTCAAATTTATGTTTTGTGCACAAACATTTCTTGTCTACCTACCAGTTTCTTCAAATAACCCAATTTTGTAAAGGATGTGTATTCTCCCCAGTTTTTCTGCAATCTCAGTGGCTGTAGACTAGCCAACCATGCTGTCTTCTCTGTCACATTTACCCACACTGCTGTGAAACAAGGCTTGTTCTGTGCTTCTATTGTAAATCCAGGTTTGGTAAAGCATCACAAAATACCCCTTTTGTATGAAAAATAGGGAGTAAAGAATTATGGAGAGATTCCACCATGTCACTACTTCTTTATTTAAGAGGAGATGACATTTAAGATGACTCTTAAGAGGAGAGACATTTGCCTTACAAACTGAATGATGACACTGATCAAAACTAGCAGAGATACTTGTTGCAAGCAGGAGGAACAAATCTGGGAAGATTCTTTGTTAAATAAGCAGCCCAATAAAGCTAGAAATAAAAAGGAAACTAGTTGTCTGTGCCTCACACGTATACACCTGCATTGGCATTTTTCTTTGCATCAAGAGGCTGCTATGGAGGCAAATCTGTTGATGGTCCCCACTCTGGTTTGCACCTCAGGGTTGCCTTGGAGCAAACTGGATCCCTTTCAGGTAGAAGCAAAAGGGAAAATGGTCTTCAGAAATCATAGAATCATAGAATCACAGAATGGTTTCAGTTGGAAGAGACCTTAAAGATAATCTCATTCCACCCCCCTGCCATGGGCAGGGACACCTCCCACTAGCCCAGGTTGCCCAAAGCCTCATCCAGCCTGGCCTTGAACCCCTCCAGGGATGGGGCATCCACAGCTTCTCTGGGCAACCTGGGACACTGCCTCACCACTCTCACAAGAAAACATGTCTTCCTAACATATAATCTAAACCTCCCCTCTTTCAGCTTAAAATCGTTCCCCCCTTATCCTATCCCTCCACCCCTTGATCAAGAGGCCCCCCATCTCTCCTGTAGCCCCCTGTCAGCACTGGAAGGCCACTCTAAGGTCTCCCTGGAGCCTTCTCTTCTCCAGGCTGAACAACCCCAACTCTCTCAGCCTGTCCTCGTATGGGAGGTGCCCTCCTCTGGACCCACTCCAACAGGTCCATGCCCTTCCTGTGCTGTGAATAAAATCCTTCAGTCTATGAATCTGCTCCTACTATGCTGTACTCTGTTGCTGTAACTCAGAAGACCAAAAGTCGAAGAGCTCTTCTTCACCCATGTGCAAGTATCAAGAAAGCCATGCAATAGAAGCTAAAATGACAGCCTAAGGGCCATATGAAAGGTGTCCCAGTTTCAGCCCAAGGCATCCTAGCCTGTGTCCACATTAGCGTTTCTACAGAGAATAGAGAGTTAAACTAGTAGGATGGATCTTATTTTGATGATGGAAGAAGACAGCTGAGAGAAACTAAAACCATGGTATATCAAGATATTCCTAGATATCAAGGCAGAATTCCTCCTGATGATCTATGACACAGACAGGAACTGTTGTACACAAACTATTGAATGGAAGTGGAAAAATTAGGGAAAGAAGATGATGATTGATCTAAGCCCTGTTCCTCCAGTTAAATACTTTGCTCTTAAATTTCAAGAAACCACAGAACGGCAGTTATGCCAAACAGAAAGTATGGTTTATTAGCCAACCTTTGAAAATAATGACTAAATATATGCCATGTAAAATTGCACTGAAGCCAAACAAATTACAGGAATAAGGTTAGTCTGCAGTGGCCATTCATGCCTTTGAGATTTAAATCTCATTGGAAATGTGGAAAATTAGGCTTCCTCTTATTGTGTCAAATTGATGACAATCTCCACATGCACTTTCTTATTCATATTAAAAAATAAAAGAAAAAAAGAAGTAAAGGAGAAACAAGAAAAAAAGAAAAAATAAGAAGGAAAAGGAAATGGAAAAAGAAAAGGAAAATTAAAAGAAAAAGGGAAAAGAAAAAGGAAAAGGAAAAAAGAAAATAAAAAGGAGAAAGGAAAAAAATGAGAAAAAGGTAGCTAGAATGTTTTAAGATGTGTATTAAAAAGACTGATCTCTGAATGAATAGGAAACAACAGATTTTCTTCTTTCTTCCTTCTTCCTGATAAGGAAATTCTGATTTTCTTACTTCAAGCAAGGAAAGATAATTAAATGATAGAGCATACTGATCACAGTACAGACACTTTATTTGCAATAGCATTTGGTCCATGTCTGATATCCCTGATTATTTCCCACTGTATGCATTAATCTGGCAGTGAACGTCCCTGCAGTTAGAGTACAGTACTGGAAAGGATACTAACATTTATACCTCTCCAACTAACTTTTAAAATGGTTTCTACCCTATTTTCCAAGCGTTCCCTGCCATTACTACTCTCCCTTGACCTCAAAAATAAAAGGCATATAAATAAAATCAGAAGGTGAACACAGTTCAATGGAACTTCCTTTGCAAGAGGAATGTAAAAGAAAATATTCTTTGTCTCATTAAAGCGTCTGCGTGAAACAAGATGAGCCTGAGTAGGGACAGCGATGGAGGGAGAGACCTCAGGCAAAGCAAGAACTAGACCAGGAGCTTCCCAGGGACTGTCACATTTGGCTGAGGACAGAGAGTTTTGGCAGGGCTACAACCAATCCGTCATCCTGCTGGAGAAAGAATGAAGCTGTGAGACTGATTAGGGAGGAAATATTGACCTTAATGCTGTTTTTAAAGGTGCTATTCTTTCCTCAAGTTGGTATGAAAAAAAAATAATTAAAGCAACGTTTTTTGTAGCAGTGAAATACAAAATAATATAGCATATGTTTATCAACAAGTGGAAACTCTTCTGGTCTGTATATGTTCATGCACAGAGTGGTACTCTAGCCTCTGTGGCCTCTTTCTCCCTGACGATGAGTCACGAAGCTCACAGGGGTCTGCACAGAGGATGCTACAGTGAACTTTCCTTCCTTAAACAAGGCACTTCTAAGCCGCAATTTCCCTCATCCAGAAAACTTAAATAATACATATTTTCTGAACTTTTGTTATGGTTTTGACCCTGGCTAGCAGCAAAACACCACAACAACTGCTTGCTCACCCTCCCTTCTCCTGGGGACAGAGGGGGGAATTAAAGGTGTAAAAGGAGAAGAGATTTGTGGGTTGAGATAATAACAATTTAGTAACCAAACTACAATAAAATTGAGAATAATAGTGGTAATAATAATAATGATAATAATGATATATACAAATGAGTGCTACACAGTGATACTGCTCGCCACCCAATAACCAAGGCTCACCCCATTCCTAGCTAACAATCCCAGAGCAGGGAGAGTCCCGAAACTGCAATCTTGGAAAGGAGAGATGAGCCTGAGTGTCTGAAAGACTGAGAGCTGACCCAGAGCAAGATGACTCAGAGAGAGGGGCTACTGTGACTAAGGTTAACTCTAACCCAGCTGAAACCAGGAAAACCTTTCACAGTTGGATATCCTCTGCTAGAAATAAGTCTAAATCTGCTAAAATATTTAATACCAAATGTTTTCCCATCCCCAGGGATGGGAAGCAGAAGAGTATTTTCAGAAAAAAACTCTATCAGATCGACAAACTGCAATAAATATTATGGAGGTGAATACGACTTCACCATTCTTGCCTATTTTGTCTTTACGTAGTAAGATGTGTAAGGGCCTCTCCAGAGTTGTCCCTGCTCAGGGCTGGGCTTTTCCTGCAACTTTTTTCAATTCATCTGTTTCTTGTGCTTTGCTCTGTACAAATGTTTGCAATGATTTGTAAGTAATCTATGCAGAGGTAGGCCCAGCTGAGAATTATTATTACACTCAGACAGCTTTATGCATTGACAGAAGATAAAATACACCCATCTCCTTAATACTATATATACACTTTCTCTATATATAGTCTTAAAGTGTCCTTACTGACATTCTAACTATTCTAACTGGTAGCTTGTATTTGTATTTATATTTATACTTTGTTTTTTTTTTTTTTTTTTTTTTTCCTTTTTTTTTTTTTTTTTTTCACCTACCACAGTAGTGTTCAAACCGAACGAAGACAGCTTTGTTTAGTTTTTTTTCCAGACTATCTAGTTTCTAACATTGCAGGGACACTACGATTCAGAGCATAACTCTTCAGACCAGGAGCCTGGACAACTGCTACTGAGCAACTGTGCGCTCAAGTCATCTGAACTTCCTTGTAAACCGAGGAGAGCAGTGATCTGTAAAAACGCCTCGAGATCTGTGCCTGGGAAGTGTCAGGTAGATGCCAAATGTGACTATAAATATAATTTGGGCAGCTAAAGGGGCTGGAGCCAAGCTCTTTCAAAAGCACATCTTTAAACTAAGGATGCTGAAAATCTCAGGCTCCCTATCTAAGCTCGACTGCTTTCAAAGCTTGCCAAATTGAATTCAGAGACAATTCAAAAGAGAGAGTGCTGTCGAGAAGGCAGGTGGCTTTGACCAAGTTCTCTTTGGCCTCTAAAATCTGGACCAATAGTAAGTATTATATCAAAGTTAAGTTTGTTAGAAGACTGCATTCTCCATGTAGCAGAAATCTAGAACTTCAACAAGGATTTTTGGGACAATAATAAGGGTAAATATGTGTTCCTACACAGAAAAAATTGTCCAGTAATTTTCTTTCTCTCCATCACCACTCACTTCTGGTTGAAAAGTCCATAACAAACAGTAGCTGCCACAGCTCTGCTAAGATTTCTCAAGCAAAGTCACTGCAGTTGATTGTGAAATCTGTTCCCCACTCTTGAGGTTCAATGACTGGTGGGTCAGTGCTGTTAATATGAATTTCTACGCTGATGCAGCCATAGCGTTAAATGAAAAGGATGTCAGTATTGCTAATTTATGCAGGCACTGAGAAGAGAGCTAACCCATAATTTTGTTATGTTTTCAGGGCTTGACTTTTGTTCTAAATGTCAACAGGGTTTGCAAATGCCATGCAAGTCTCCCTTAGGACTTGGCTCAAGTTCATATGCAGATACTTCTGAGGATACCTTGGATTCATGAACTTAAGAAACTCAGCTTCAGTACAAGGAGGGAAAAAGAGCCTTGATAGATAATGTCAAAATACTTTATAAACTCCTGAGGATTCCTATGTATTTGTACTTATCTATGCATGCATACATACATATATATATATATATACACACACATATGAATAGTACGCACACAGGATTCCATGATAAACTCATGGGCCAATTTTAAACAGTCCTAAAGTATAGTTTTCCAATTTGCCTCCTTTGGTTATATTTCTAGCTAATTTACCTGTTTTTTCCCTGTTTCCCTTTTAGTTAAAATTTAAAATAAAAGTAGATGTTGAAAACTTCTTAGAATGGTAGTCTTGGAAGCTGTTTCTTCAAAAGAAATAGTATATAAGCACTGGGAGAGGAAACTCTTCCAGACTATTCCAACAGTACACCTTAGCCTTTTTCTGCATGGTAATGCTTATAGATGTGAAAGAACCGATGACACAAAAGTTCCTATGTAGATCCCTCTGGGGCATGGCAGTGCTGAATTGCTTGGCAGGGCTGAACGGAAAAATCTCTGCAAAAAGCTGCCCTTACACTTGCTCATGCAAATAGTAGGCTTGTGCAGAACGTCACTGTGTGAAGATCTGGAAGGCAGAGCCTTATCCAAGATATAGGGTAGTTTAGAAATTATTATTTCCTGAATGCGGGGAGAATGTGGAAAGGTTTGATGAAGTGAGACTCTTGCAAGAGGACCTCTCTGAAGGCCTCTGTTCTTCTGGTAGCATTCTCAGATGGATTTTTTTTGCTAGGGAGAGCCTGGGAATATATGAGTGAAAAGGTAAAGGAAGCTGAGAAATAGTAGGAATAGTCTTAAGAATGTCTGTGAACTTCATAGGAAAGAGGCTTCTGGAGCACTAGAAGCAAGGTACCATGTATGAATTCCCAGGAATTGTCCAGGACACCTCACCTGGAGTACTGTGTCCAGCTCTTGGGGCCCCCGTACAAGAAAGGCTGGCTTTTCTCCTGTTACTTGACTCTTGTCATTGGAAATGATGTGGATCAGGCACCTTGCTTCATAGAAAACAAGCAGCTTACCAGCATTTAGGAATCTGCTAGTCTGTCCATTTGACACTCACCTCTTCACGCAGGTAGGAACTTGGTTGATTTACTTCATTAAAGAAAAAAAAAAAAAGGAAATATGTTTCAGCCAAGCCTCAAATCCTAATACTAGGAGTTGGCTTTGTCCCAGAAATAAACATTTGTGCACTGCATGAGTAGCAGTCGATGTCAGGACATTAGCCTAAACAAGCACAAAGTGCATATTTTGGAAGATGGTTTCCTCACATTTTCCAAGTGAAATCAAGGATGGACAGATAACGTTTGCACCACTGTCTTTCTCCCTCCCCTTCCTCTTTACTTAGAAGATAAAGTTTTCTTGGACTTGCACCTTCCCCTGAACTTAGAATAGATATGTGTGTGAACAAAGCATAAGAGACCCAGTTTTACAGAGACCTTGAGATTATTCAAATTCGATTTAACCTGTGATATCTGACCCTCTTGACAAAACTCCTAGTTGCTCAGTTGGTTTGGCAGTTTTGACTTGTTGTCACCTCTCTGCCAGGCCAGGTATATGACTATTATAGACCTTACAAAATCAGTTACACATTCCTGTAATAGTAATAATAATAATAATAATGATAATGATAAAAAATATTAGTGAGACTACACACACACACACAAAATCATTTTTCCAACTGTAATTTTGGACATAAAACCTCATTTATGTTTGTGAGAACTAAGCCCTCCCATCCAACCACCACCAGCACCACCATCTGGCTTCATGTCTTCTACAGTTCAGCTTTCATGCCAAACACCTCTTATCCCCTTGTCGGAAAGCAGTGAACATGTAGACTTATTAGAAGCCAATGTCAATGCTGATCTTTTTTGGCACTGTACAGAGGGAGGTAGAGAGTTATGAAGCTGCTGGCAATTACCTTTCCTTACTGACTGAACATCACTTGAACGTGTGATATGCGTTGCAGCATGCAGAATGTTTGACATCCCAAATCTTTCCTTGTCAAAGCAGGAGCAGTACCTGATCCCACGGCTTCAGTGTCTTCATTTCTTGAAAAACTGTTAGCAGCTTTTGTGGTTTTCGGATTTATTCTGTAACAGGGTTTCAGAGTTGTCTGTTGAACGTCAGTATCAAAGATGAAGCTGATTTTATTCCTATATTTTGGGCTTTTGAGTTAAATATACATTATTGAAATGTCTTTCTGAGTCTTCCCCTGATAATGAGTGTTTTCAGAAATAAATGCTGGGTGTCACAGAAAATAAATAATCACATTTCTGTTCCATTTCCTGTCAATTTGTAAACCCTTTTGAAATCAGTAATTCAAAGTAGTAAACAGATGTTCTAATAATAATTAATGAGTATTTCTGCAAGCAGGGGAGCTAACAGAGCTTGCAAACCTACAGGTTTCTGTTCTACTCTATCTGTAGCCTCCCTCCACCACAGCAGCCCCATTTTTTTCCTTCCTTCCTGATTTTCCTATGATCTCAGCTCCCACTTCCAAAGCCTGCAGATATCCTGTAGATAGTCATTTCCCCTCGGTACCTTCCATGCCTTCAGGCTCTCTTCTAAGTCAAGCAATTACCAGCTGGCAAAAGACACCTCATGCTGTGGCTGGTTCCAAAATATCCAAAATATACATGTGATAACTGGCTGGTCACTACATACAGGCTGATTGTGAAGTGTCAGACCAAGAAGAAAAAAGTGCTATCACAGCCTTTTTAAGCTGAAGCTTCTTCCCAGATTTGGAGGGTATTAATGTCTTTTCCTCCTACTCTCCCATTAATTTTCATGAAACTTATCAGCACCTCATTATATTTTCTTGGAGACTTCTAGCCCTTGTCCAACATGATTAATTCAACAATGATTTCAGTTGTAAGGAAGGGGACTGATAAAACAGATGGACAGACAGAACAACTGCATAAGGCTTCAGGAACCCAGAGTAAAATTTAAACTGTCACAAAACTTGTACTCTAAGGAGCTCAGGAGATTTGATACCTACTCATGAATTCTACTCCATTACATCACCTCATCAGAGAGATAAATATTATCTACCTTAATTTATAAATGGGCCAACAGAGACACAAAGAGGTTAGGAGACTTCTCAAGGTCCTAGACCAAACGTGTGGCAGGGCCAGGAATATTTTTTTGGCTGGCCTGTACTGTAACCTCAAAGCCACTGGACTTAATTGCATCTTTAGTAAAAACCCATGGCTTTGCCATGGAGTAGGACTAAGAATAGAGGTAGAAACCATGGAGAACCGTTTGGGATGGCTGGCATGTCCTGATTTGTTGGATCCTTGACCCATCACTCTTACAGGCAGCAGATACTGTCACCTGAGCCACAGTCTCTGATTGGGAGAGGGGCAGAAGGTGGGAAGGAACACAGATGGCACTTGCAGACTCACTAGATAACTGAAGGTTAATTTTTCTGCTCCTGATGCTATCTTGTGAGCCCTTGGCTCCTCATGTTTATCTTGCGTGTTCTCAGCAGCTCATCCTCAGATCCTGCCACAGACCCATGGCTCAGTTCCTTCCTTTCCTTGGGGCTTCTCCTGCATTCATCCTGGCCATGTCCAACCTTCTCCTAGGACTAGGTTTGCTACTGAGACTATCTTTGCACTACCTCCTCTCAAATTCGGCTCAAGCCTTCTCTGTTAGCCCTTTCCTCTCCTTAAAGCAGATGACAACTCCTTGATGTGGGATGCTCCCAAGGGACATGCGACTTGGCTGAAAAGGGAATGAACCTCAGGAATCCTAATATGAAATTCTGTCCCTCAGTGAAGCCAACAGCAAAAATTTTATTCTTCAGCTCTTTCTCCCATAATCTCTTGATGTTCTTTGCCTGGAGCTGCACCACTTGTTGTTCTGAAAGGCTTAGGTCTCAGCTGAGTTTCCATGGATTTATCGCATATTTTCTTCACAACAACCATCTTACAATTCTTTAAGCTCCTTGGGTATGACCTTATCCCCTGGTCTGTTTCCTGACTTGGTTGGGTGACCTCCTCACACGCCTCATAAAGAGAGGTTAGGGACGTTTACCAGGGAAATCTCTGTCCTTCAGACTCAGCTTTGTTTTCCCAAGCTCTTAAAACCTGGCAGCTTGTATGGTTAAGGACTCAAAGAACTCCGTGAAAGACTCAGTGATTTGCACAGCTATAAGTATTTTAAACCACAGTCTTCCTACACCTCATGATACGAAACATGTTTACACTTATAAGTCTAATTATTTTTAATCAAATTAAGTGGCTTCTAGGTTTTACCTATTATCATGTCTTGAGAAAAGATAGCCTTGGGACCATCTTGGATCTTTTAATAAGCCACAAATACTTCAAATTTGTCTTTTATTAATTCCTCAGCCATAAGTTTGCCATTGTTTTTAATGACAATGGAAAAGGGAAGGGAAGAGAAGGGAAAAGGAAAGGGGAAGGGGAAGGGGAAGAGGAAGGGGAAGGGGAAGGGGAAAGGAAAGGGGAAGGGGAAGAGAAGGGAAGGGTAATCTCAAAAGTTAGCTACAGGAACCTGGATTAAGGTTCTGTCTGTCAAGGTGACTTTCTGTGTGACCTTGGACTAGCTGTTTCCTCATCTTAAAAAGTAGTATCAAAACATATTCTTGAATTTTTGGCTGAAATAAAACATTAGCTCATCAGACAAGCCTTGCCTGTCACTATAGCCATGTATGCACATACGGTCCTGATCTCAACTGACATCTCTAGGTGCTAATGCAATGCAAAGACTCTGCAATCAAAACTTTGCAGTCAACTGTGCCACGTCAATCATTTTGTGCAAAATAAAGGCTCTGAGGATCCTATGACAAGTAAATAAACAGATAAATAAGGAACAACCCCGCCACATTTCAGATCCCGTTGTTTTGGACAGGAACAAGAATTTAGTAACTGTGTGAATAGCAGCCCTCAGTTCTCCTTTCTAAAAGCTCCCCTTGAAAATTCTGGTTTCCTGTACTTTGCATTATATTACTGGAGCGCAGCAACAATGTACTAAAAATAAAACATATTTTCACCCAACCATCTTGCCACTTGAGGATTCTAGCCATTTATGAGATGTGATAATCTCCTAACTACTTTTCTCAATTAAAGAGCAAAGAGCTCTACTCCTCTGTAAACAGGATTTACCTCGCAGAGCTGGCTGAGGCTGAACCAGGAACCTGCCACATCCAACCCACTTCAGGTCTTTTCTAGAACAGCAATTCTCAAATGCCTCAGGGCAGCTAGATTTGGCTGTTGGGAGGTTTGTGCATACCCATTATACTCCCAGATAATCCACATTGTTAACACTTTGACAATCCAAACCATGGTTGCCATAGATTTGCATGGGACCTGCTGCTGAACACAGCTGCTGGGCTGCAATTTTTGATGAAATCTCCTTTTCTCTCCTTCAGGTGAAAATCTTAATTTGCTGAAACTGGTGCCAGTCGCAAAAGCCTACCAGCTACAACCTAAACTTTTCTCAGAAAAAAAAAAAAGGCTTTCTGGCTGCATCTATGTGGCTGTGAAGCAGAAAGTCACTCACCCCAAAAGACCTGGCTGCTTGGTGACCAGCGAGGTCCTCTCGCAGCTGTGTAAATAATGAAATATTCATTCAGCCAGAAAAGAGACAAGCTCTTTAGTCTCATGGTAAAAAACTAGTTTGGGACACGATAAATGTGCACGCCAAAGTCCTTGCTGAAATAGATATGTATTTATTCACATAAAAATCTTGGGTACTGGAGGGTGAGGAAGAGAGACTCGCCTCAGGGATCCCCAGCAGGATTTTGATGCCCAAAGTGTCTTTTCTAAAAATCAGATCATTACTAATGACACAGCATGTACATGCTCTTTTCTGTCCTCTTCTTAAGAAGGCTTGATTTGACGTCAGTACAAAAAAATTGTTTAAATCCTGAAGAGTTCTGTGGGGACAGGAAAACCATTTCCCACCCAACTCTACATGGCATCCATCACCACAGAAGCAGACACTCAAATACTAATGGTGCCTGTAAAGCATAAATTGAACTTTGCTAAGCAAAATTAAACTAATTAATCATAGGCCAAAACTTTGGAAAAAAAAAAAAAAACAAACCACAGAAGTCTTGCAGTGTGCTGTGAAAGCTACAAGCTTCTGGGATTTGCAGGAGTCTCACAGGACCAGTATGGTTCTCTGCTTCTGTAACAGCTATGTCAAAAGGAGAATTTTAAACAGACAATAGTGTTATTGTTTAGAATGATAGAATCATGGAATCATTAAGGTTGGAAAAGACCTCAAGGATCATCAAGTCCAACCATCAACCCAAGACCAACTAACCCACTAAATCACATCCCGAAGCACCACATCTACATGTTTCTTTAGAGGGTCATACCTGTCTCAAATACCTGCAAACTAGCTAAGACTTCAAGTTTTTTTGGCTTTGAGAAAGACTTTTGGTAAAGCAGGGCTAGAAATTCCCTGAGGATGGATTGTTTTGCAGTTTGCCAGGTCTTTCTGTCCCTAGTCTTCTGCTGAAGATAGATATCTTCATAGACATCTCCTGCTTGCTCCTCCTCCTTTCCTCATGATGAGAGTTATCACACGTGCACACAGAAATATACAAAAATATACCAAGTATTGGGGAAATAGTCAGACCTTCCCAGCTCTAGTTGTCTTTGAGTATCACCTGACTTCCAACAGTTTATCTTTTTTTCATTAACTGTAATGAGAGTCTCAGTGGTTATTTTTGCAGGTATAAATATTGTCATTGAAAAAAGTTTTGTTTTTTCTCAGACTGGACAGATGGTTTGTTTAAGGACCCAGAGGGGCAATCCCCGTCCAGCAAGGCCGTTTATGTAAGTGGTGGCAAACCAGTTTGGCTTAAGGAAGATGGAGCTCACCCCGCTGCTCTCATGATGGGTAACACTGCGGATGCCTGCCTGTTAACCTGCTGTGAATAGCTGCATATGTGCTTTCTGGCTAAAGAGTCTCCATGCCATAATGCGTTTGCCAGGAGAGTCTCTTACTTCCTAGCTCAAATGATTCTGGATTTCAGCCTGGCTTTGCTGTTGTGTAATGGAGAGGTATTCACCTCCCTCCCCCCCAAAAAACCCACCCTATCCTGTTATTTAGAGACATATTCAAATTTTCTCGTCAAAAAACAGATCAATTGGTTTGGCTCAAATTGTCAGAGTACACCATAAAAAAAAAAAAGGAAAAAAATCTTAATTTATGAATTTTTTTTGGCTTCTTGTCAGTTTTAGGACCATGGTTGCCAAGTATCTCATGAAGGATGATTTGGACATTATTCAGGGATCCTCCTGAAAGCAGCGTGTACCAGAAAACACATTCCACATCCTATCCAGTTTTGCAGACTCAGGATGCGTTTGATGATCTTTCTTCTTTGAGATAAATCCAACAAGCAATTATTCTGAGATATATTTTTTTTTCTTGGCAGAAGCAGTTGTGGCTTCAAGTACCTGAGGATTCAAGGAACTTGCATTTTGGTCCAGACTTTGGTCCAGTTTTACTTGTTTGGGAGGGTGCTGCTTCTCTGTTTTGTCCATACCCAGTAACACTTGTCACTTAGGGACATGGTTTAGTGATGGACTTGCCAGTGTTAAGTTTGTCGTTAGACTTGATGAACTTAAAGGTCTTTTCCAATTTAAATGATTCTATGATTCTATGATCCTATGATTCTTTTGTAAAGGACTTGGAGATGAACAAGCTAAAAATACAGTGTAGCGTGTAAACTTTCATTATTCTTTTGAACTCCATGTATTGGGCTGAAGCCTTTTTCTAAACTTAGAAGATACAAATTATGGTGTGATAAAGGACTGAAGTGGAAGGAACCTTGAGATGCCATTTAATCCATCCCTTGTCTAAGCCATACGTGTGTCATTCCACAGAGATGCTTATTTAGCTTATTTGGGAAAGTTACCCAGTGTTTATCTACGCTTAGCCATAGAAAGTTTTATTAAACTAGATCTTTTCATCTGGATATTTATTTTCTTGTATTATTTGTGGTTATCATGAACAGTACGTATTTGTGTCCCTTTTTTTTTTGCAGCAGGATTTTCACACCATGAACTGTAACATTGATTTCTCCCCAGTGGGCTCTTCATACTTATCTTTCTTATTTCAGAGTACCTATGAAGTTGTTTGAATTCTACATATCTATAATTTTTTTTCTGCATGTTTACAAGCTCTCCTTGCTTGGTATGATCTGCAATACTAGGAAGTAGGATTTATGCCATCCTTCCAGTCATCGTTGAAATATTGAACACGATCAGACTAAAGACACGACTCCTGCCAATTCTCGCTAAAAAATAAATCCTTCTAGCACATCCACTTCTAATGCAGTTTCATCTAAGCCTAGCTTTGCTGAAAGGTTGATGTCTCAGAGCCTTTCAAAAAGCCTTCCTGAAGTTAAGGAATAGGGTTTACACTGGGAATTTATCATGGTCCCAGAATTGTCAAAGATAACTATTAACAGAGCGCTTCTGGCGATTTCTTAAATATTCCATGAGGAACTACATCAGACTCTGCTGTTTTGAAAACATCTAACTGCTCCAAACAACTTACTGTACCTTCCATGTTTCATTGATGGTTCTCACTCCTTCAACCCTGGTGTTAATTTTGTTAGTCATCCAATCACAGCTAATCATTCTAGGGAAGACTAAAGCAAAAAAGTCATTAAATGCTTCAGCCCCCACCATCAGTTATTTTTTTTCTTTGCCCATTGAGCAATGGTCCTGCACTTACATTTCTTTTAGTGACAGAACTGCTTTAGGCAGCTCCCAGCCTCTCCTCCTCCTTTCTCTTTGCTGTCCCTCTTTCCTTTTCATTGCTACTCGTTTGTGCCAGTACAACAGTTTGCAGGACCGCATGGTGAACAAATTAACTGATTCAAGTTAAAAATAAACATGTTTTGCTGGGTTATTTCTTCATGCTCTGTCCTTCCTCTTCTTATTAGTACTAATGCATCTTCCTAATATGCTTTTATATTTCTGTAAATCCTTTGCATAATGTTTTGTCTTTTCTGATTTTGTCCCTATGTGCTTGTGTTATTTCCCACTGATTTGACCTACCTTCCACTTTCTCTGTTGTTTTGTCCTAAATTTCATAGAATGGAGATGATCATGCATCAGACAAGCTCTTATTAACCTTCCTACACCTTCCACATGATAATTTGAGCCCCACTGTTGTCTCAGTCAGCTTTTTGTAACTCTTTCCCCTTAGACTTTCTTCCCATGAGATCTCCCCTACCGATTAGCTGAATTTTTTGACTTTTCCTTTCTTAAAATCTCTTTGCTTTTTGCTTTCTGGTTCTCTCTCATCTTCCCAGGAATCAGGGTACTCACCCTCTTCTCAGTGTCTGCTTATTTTATTTTCCCAACCAATTCCTATCTATTGGTCAGAAGAGAACCTACAAGAGCTTTTTCTCACGTCAACCATCCCAGTTTCGGGGGATGAAAGGCATCTCCCAGAACAACCCAGGAATTTGCTGCTCCTGCTGTGTTTTTGTCGTGGCTGATGTTTGGTGTCAGCATTCCCCACTGACAACAGCCTCTGGGGTACAAAATATTCCACGAATTCTTCCAGGCATTTGTCTCACTTGCCTGCTTTGATGGTCATCACCAGCCCATCCAACCACTCTGATGGCTTCCTTCCTATTTCAGCAAGATGGTTCCAGCAAGTGCATATCACACTGAATTTTGGCTCTTGGAGCCAATGATATGCACTTGATCTATAAACCACATCTTCTCCCTTTCCCGCTCTCCTCTCTGAACAAGCCCTACCTTTTTACATCAATATTCCAGTCGTGTGAGTTAGCCTAGCAAATCTCCGCTAAGCCAATTAAGACATAATTCTAATTATGTATTAAGATTCCCAGTTCCTCTGGCTTATTCCCCATACATCTTACATTAGTGTACAACCATTTAAAATGTTCAGAAGATTGACCCAGTGGTTTTCTTTTCATCTCCCCTTTGTCCCTTTGTGTTTATACTCTCCTGCTTCTGACAAATTTAAAGTAATTTGTGTTGCCCGCATTTATAACTGGTAAGCAAATTACTGGGGTCATACGTATCAGCATTGGGGTAAATAATAGTGCTCAAATATTGCACTATTAAAATATTAAAACATTAAGTACTTGAATTTTGCAAAGGAAGATATTTTCTGTGAAATAGCAGCACAGTTAATAAGTGTCTTAATAATGCTAAAACAAGAATGAGTGAGATAGGAATTAGTCAGTGGAAAAAAAAATCCACAAATAAAAATCAGACAGACTAGGAATGAGTCATATAGATGATTTCTCATCAATAGAGATATTTTCCAAATCATATTAGACCATCCTCTCACGTTATCCCCACCCCAGGCTATCACAACACTAGGTATTACTTTATTCAGGAATAATTTGTGTGTGTGTGTGTCTTGGAGAATATGTTAATAAATTGTCTCTAATGGCCAAATTCCAAGGCTGACAAGGCAGCCTCTCCCTACATTTCCTACATTAAATATAAAACACTTCCATTGCTTTCGTTCACGCAGATCAGTACCTGTACTCATTTTGCAGGTACATATTCAGTCACACGATACACAGCCAGCAGATCACCTATAGCTTCCTGCAAGTTACAACGAGACAAAAGAAGAAAAAAAAAGACATGCTCAGCTATAAAAAATGGCCACATTACCCTGCAGCAGTAATAACAAATTCTAATATTTTACTTAGCATTTCCACAGTGCTTTCCATCCCTCATGGACTTGTATTTTTGGTAGCAGCTTTTTGTGCATCCCTTTCTTTTCTTGCTGCTATTCTCCCATGCAGGAAACCACTATGCCTCTAATCCTAATCACCTGAAGTGTCTTTTGGCCTCCTGGAGCATGTGGTATCGGTCGTTGTTAAATAAGATACTACTAGACCCGGTTTTATCCTACAGAAATACCATTAATATGAAGCAGGCCATAAAATCTGGGTTAGAACAAATACATCAGTGATGCAGGTTTCATTTCTTCTGTGCTGCAGGTCTCCACTGGATTAGACAGAATGTCATTACACCCACTTTACATATGCAAAACACAGAGGAAATCCCAAAGAAGTAATGTCCCAGTGACCTCAGTTTGTGGGTATTCAGTTTGTGAAACTTTGGGGTTGATGATCTTTACATTTAACGAGAGAGATCTAGTAATCTTACCCTGCACAGTCAAAAAATAGAGTATTGAAGACTGGAATTGCACAAAATCAGTTAGTTGTAGGGAACAGACTAATTACGAGTGCAAAGGCTTTTTTCTGAGCGTCAATATAGACAGACAGCTCCAATGGGAGATTGAGATCTTATGGATCCATCAACTACAGAGGAGCCCCAAGACTCTCAAATCAGGCTGCTCGTTGGAACACCCAAAGTTAAGCAGAGTGGATCCAACCTTCCATGACTCATACAGTCGTGGTGGCAAAGCCAGGACTAGAAACAGCCTCTTGGCCCCTTGCCGACCGTTGTAATGTAAAGCCTACATGAGGGACCCGCATGCCAGGTACTTGCGACGCCTCCCAAACTACTGCCAGCCCCGGACACCCAATTTACTAAGCACCGTCCTTACCAATAAGCATCCTCCTTAGAGTTGCAATTGCAAATGTCATTAAAAAAATGGTTTCAAATATACAGTAGGGAAATAAGCAGCCTTAGAGGGTGGGTACCCTTAAGTCGTGGTCAACATGATGTGAAAGGGGGTGGTTCATCTCCTATACAAACAGTGAAGTATCGTGGTGCTAATAAAATCAGGCCTGCTCACAGCAGACATAGACATCTCTTTCAGCCCACTCTCTATGATAATAGATGTAGTAACGTTTTGACTACCGCCTCATGTTTACTGTGGGTGTTAGCCGAGACATTTCCATGTAAATAAAGCATTTCTCAAGCACACAAATCGGGAAGAGCAGTTATTGCACAAGAATGGTGAGCGCTGGAGGAGCAGGCTCATTCATTCATTCCGTGTACCTGCTTAGGCTTGTTGCAGAGGAGGATGCCGCTCTCACAGGTGTTGGAATTAGGTCAGGTCTCCTGCGTGGAAGCTGTGTGGGCCAAGGAATAAGGCTTGGCACCAAGAGACCTGGTTTCTATTTGCATAGCTTCTGCTGAGTTACTAGATGGCCTTGAGCAACTCACTCTGCTCCTCCATGGTGCTGTTTCCCACCCATCTGTAAAATGGGGTTAATGGCACTTATCAGCCTTCCTAAAGTACTTTTGTGATGGAGGGATGAAAATTATGTTGACTGCTAATTGTTTTCATTCTCTCCATGGAGAGAAGCTCCTTCTCTTCTGGGAGTGTAAATCCAAGCACATTTTTTTTCTGCTGGTTGCAGTGTTTAACTTTTCATTTGCATTGATGGTAGCACCTTTTCCTATAATTTTTTCATAAATAGGATGTGCAAAATCTGAGATTGAGACTCTCTGGGGCTGGGTACTATACATCCCCATAGCAATGATGGGCAACGCAACAGAGCTTACAATACACAGATGTCAAAACAGGGGAGTGGAAAACAAGCGCTATCCACAGGAACTGAGGACAATAAGAGGTTGAGTTGCCTCAACAAGGTCAGAAGGATATGTTTAAGAAGCTGTGATAAAGCCCAAGTCTCCTGATCTCCAGGTTAGTGAATTAGCCACAAGAACTTCCTTCCTGTCTGCCATAATGTCCTTCTGGATTAGTAATAGACACTGCCAAGAAACTTTTCTTTATGGTTTAGTTTTCATTTTCAGAACATTCACGCTCCCCAAATAACTGTTTTTCGTACAGAATGATCACTGCCAACATGCAGTACTGAGGGAAGCATCTGAAATTTCTCAGCTACTGGAAAAGAAGGGCTTCAGAAACTTTACCTTATTAGCACATTAATTGCAGCTGTCACAGACAGCAATTATTTGCTCAATTTTCCTCAAATTCATCATTTTCTTAAAAAACAAAACCAAACCCAAAACCGCAGTAATGAATATTCAGAGTATCCTGGCACTTGAAATCCTGTTCTCATTTCGTGGCTGGCTGTGGATTCCACCTCTCTGAATCCCTCGCACACCTTTCAGGCACGTATGATTGATAGCTGTCCTGCACGCATAGCAAACCAAAGTTTAATCCCCCATATCACAAAGTACTTTGACAGCTTCAGTGCTGAGCAGCACGCCGTCCCATCCACCCAGAACCGGTACCCTCTAGGGCAAACACCAATTTGTCTCAACTCCAGTAGACATTTCAGATTTATCTGTAGCCACCTGGGCAACAAAAACCATCTATAGTGGTCTTGCAGCAGTGGAGGAGTGGGAAATATTGCAAATAATTCCTGTGATTATGCTTCTCCTTTAGCTATACCAAACTGAAAAAGCTCAGGAAACCGTGATCCTCACCTTTAGTGTTTCACTAACGCCAGCTCTCTGAGCTGTTTGCCCTCATACACTCCATCAAGAGTGGAAAGTGCAGTCAAGGAGAATTACAGCATCTCCGGGAAACAGGCAATTCCTCCAGACCAGAGGGACCTCAGTACCGAAAACCCATCTCAGGAGCTTAAATGTGGTTCTTAACAAACTCCATAAGGCACCCTTGATGTATGTATGTGTATATATATATATTTATATGAATGGGTGATATTGCAGCCTTTATACTGAGAAATGGTGAGTTTGGGAGATGATGGATTCGCCTGTGAAGAGTCCGTAGGGAGGTATGAATACACGTCTGTTATTGGGGTGCTGGGGAAGCCGTGTACTTTGCCCACTTGCATCAGGCCCCAGAAGCGCAGGCAATTTTAACTGAGTAACACTGAGCTGCTACAGTATATGCAAAATCAATTTGTTATGATGGAATATTTAGTATCATTATTTAGATTAGTGCATTTTATCACTAGACGGGGCTTTTATGACCATCTAATGTAACCTTCTACATATCACCTAGCAATTTCTGCAGCTTCGTAACTAATGACTGAGCTACAGCATATCTTTTAGAGAGGCATGACATCTTGATTTAGAGCCTCCAAGTCATGGAAAATCTAACACTTCCATTGTAAATTGTTCCCAAGATTCATTACTCCTGCTGCTAAAATTTGCACTTTATCTCTAGTTTGAATCTGTCTGGCTTCAATTTCCAGCCACTGGATCTTGTTATACCTTTGTCTGAGAGATGAAACAGCCCCATCCTATTGAAAACCGTCTTCCTGTGCAGATACTTACACAATGTCAGCCTTCTTTCCAACAAGGCAAATACACTCAGTGTCAAAATTATTCTTGGGGTGGGAAGATTGATGGTGCCAAACTCAGGCAACTACCTGTGCCTACTTGCCTGAGCATCCCTCTGTAATCAGTGGAGGCTCCTCCAGAAGGCAGTTTAACTCTCCTCAAATGTGAATATCCCCTGTAGGTGTCTGTCTCTCTCCAGTAACTGTTTAACTACTCTAGGGCAACTATGACCTTCACTTGGATGCCTCATTTAAGTGACTGAAGATTTCCAGCCTTTAAATCATCTTTGATCTCTTTCTGAAATCTTTTCTGTTTTCTCAACAACTTTTTGAAAGGATAGACATGAGAAATGGAGACACATGTCAGCTTCCCTCAGTATAATAATACATGGTTAGTGATGCCTCCATCGTCCTGTTCAACTTGCCTGCATTTGACCAAGAGCAAAATTGGCCTTGTCTCTTAGCCATTAGCTCCACATTTGGGGTTCATATTCGCTACATTGTCTGCAATGACCTTTCAGCATTTTTTCAGAGCCTTTGCTTTCCTGAATACAGTCCCACATCCCCTAAGGCTCAGAGATACAGAATTTTCAATTTGGGGTTATATTAAAATAGATTTGTAGTGTACTCTGAGCTGCCAATCAGGATCAGGGCCCCACCACGCAAACACACAGTGAGAGACAGCCCCTGCCCTGAAGAATTTACACTCTAAATTAGATGAGACAGACAGTAGTAGTGTGTGGGGGCGGTTAAATGGAGACACTGAAAAGTGAAGGCCACAAAGAGATTTGAGGTTTCCCAGACCTTCCCACTCCCACTAGCTTATCAAAGTAAATGTACAAGACTTGTTTTGCTGATACCCACTGTACAACTCCATCTCAGCATCCTTGCTGCAAACCCACACGGCTGCAGGTGCAGAGCTGCTGTCACTTGACCAGCTCTGTCTGACCCGTATCCAATAAGAGGTTGAATAAGTTTCAGCAGGAGCATGTGTTGGGTGGGCTCTGTGCTGCTGGAGGTCCCAGGGGCAGGAGAATGGCAGAGATGAAGCTTCCTGCCAAAGCTTCTCCCAGGCACAGACATAGGTCATGGTTATGGCCAAGACCAATCCGTGGTTCGGCAATCCCCAGGAACTTCTTGCTTTGGGCAGCTATGCAGCTTGTGGATATAACGTAGAATCATAGAACCACAGAATCATAGAGTGGTTTGAATTGCAAAGGACCTTAAAGATCATTGAGTTCCAACCCCCTGCCCTGGGCAGGGACACCTCCCACTAGCCCAGGTTGCCCAAAGCCTCATCCAGCCTGGCCTTGGACCCCTCCAGGGATGGGGCATCCACAGCTTCTCTGGGCAACCTGGGCCACTGCCTCACCACCCTCACAGGAAAACATTTCTTCCTAATATCTCTTCTAAATTTCCCCTCTTTCAGCTTAAACCCTTTCCCCCTTGTCCTATCTCTCCACCCCCTGATGAAGAGTGCCTCCCCATCTCTCCTGTAGCCCCCTTTAACCACTGGAAAGTTCTTGAAGGTCTGCCTGGAGCTTTCTCTTCTCCGGGCTGAACAACTCTCTCAGCCTGTCCTCACAGGGAGGTGCTCCAGCCCTCTGATCATCTTTGTAGTTCTCCAGCAGGTTCAACTTGCTCCAACAGGTCCAGGTCTTTTATATGTCGGGGGCCCCAGAGCTGGATGCAGTATTCCAGGTGGGGTCTCACAAGAGCAGAGCAGAGGGAGAGAATCACCTTCTTCGCCCTGCTGGCTACATGAACAAGCTGAATGTAGGATTTGCATGGTATAGATTTCCATAGATCCATCCTGCTTCAGTTAAACTCTGTGTAACTTTTTTTTGCCCTTACCAGGAAAAGGAAGTTTTGACTCTTGTTTGTATCTTACTTTTTTTCTGTCATTGCCTAGTTCTTACTCTTCTGTAGGTTAAGCTACTAAGAAAACAAAATGAAACAAAACAAAACAAAACAAAACACAACTGGTCTGGCAATCAATTCCAGACACTGAATGAGCAGTAAAGTACTTTCTTGGGAAAGAAAGTGTTTAAACACACTGTAAAATCATTTTGAGAAAATAACATACAGCATTTGGAAATGGATTCTCTATGGAGAGAACCTGCAAGATGCTGAGTACATTCACTGCTCACACATGTCCTTGGGAGCTGAAGACAACCAGAGTTTCATCCTGCATTAACTGAAGTCAAGAGCAGTAACACAAGGCATTTAGCATCTTCCAGCAGATACTCAGCTCCAGTTCTGCTGGTCTCTGCATATTGCTCTGGTGTATAACAAAGCATGTCCTCCTCAAAAAAATTCCACCTCTGCCAAAAGAGTCCTTTACTTTCACAACTCCTAGTCCTGACTAGATTTGCAGCACAATATTGGGGCTAATTGGCTAAATGTTTTATTACACTGGGGCTGGGATTGGTGGTGGAAAGAGCAAACAAGGACTGGCAAAGGCAGATAGGGTCAATCTGAGCTGTATTATATGGCGTTATGCTTTGGGAAAATGGGAGCTAACAACTCTCCGTTACCTTAAAAAAGGATATAAATATCAGTTAATTAACTTTCCTCAGGGAAAAAGGGGGCAAAAATGTTCAACACCTCAGGAAAGAACATAAGCAAATTAAATTATTTGCTTTTGGTCAATAAGCCACAAAGAGCTGAAAATTATAGATCTGTGTATAATATGTTTAATGTAATTATTTATACATATAAAAATAAAATCATAAAGATAAAAACATCTGAGCACTCTCCACCTGCATGGAATAAGGAGGAGTCAAAAGAAGAAATCCCCTACCAACAAAACTTGTGTATTTAATGAATACTAAATAAAAGAGACAATAAATGTCTCACTGGCACCTTCATTTTGGATTTTGTGTTTTTCAGTGTTTGACTTTGAAGCATTAATAACATTCCGCCAAGCTGGCTTGGGATGTATGCTGGTTTTTGGTAGGAATGTCATTTTTTCTGAGTAAAGTACCTCTTTGCCATGCGCTACTCTTGGGGAGAAAAAGAGAAAAGAGAGAGAAAACCAGATGTGCTGGGTGCTAACCTGGTTGCTCGGTGTGTTTTTTTTGGAAGATGCTCTGATACTGTGATGATTCAAGCTAAATGAGAACTTGCAGATAAGTGGAACTGAGCCCCAGGTTGTCAGTGATGAACGTCAACCAACTCACACTGGGCATAAGCCCAGTGGCACTGGGCACTTTTACCTACCACAGAAGGCAACGATAAGACACTAGTATGCTGATCTCCCTGTGGATCCAAGATATGATACCCCTTGCAGGCAAAATTACATTAGCTGCTTACTGTGCTGCAAATTTTAATGGTTTATAAGCGACTAGAAATTGCCGCATTGTAAATTTGAGATAGATGACACAGAAATCAGACAGACTTACAGGGGATGTTCCCTTCCCTCTCTGCTCAGTTATAGTTTATTAATATCCTGCTTTCTCTTTGTTTACAGCACCAATTGGTTTTATGAGTGGGTAAAGTGTATTTTGCTCTTTTGTTTTGGTTTAACATAGGGGAAACAAGAAAAAAAAAGAAGAAAAAGATGGAAAAGTCATATTAATGATGGGGTAAGTGTCACTAAACATAGCTCTTGCTAGGAAGGTCCTAACGTGGTTTCCTTGATGATATGTGTAGGTCCATGATGATGAGTGTGGTAGTGTCCTGAACGGAGACATCTACCCTTTGATTTTTGTTTCAGATTTCCTCATCCTGCTACCACCAGTTCTTCTCCTGTAGCAGGGACATATCTGTCCTCAGCATACACACATGCTCTTAGGAAAAATTTCCCTGTTATCAGGGCACTGCACATCCCACCCTTGCTCCCTCCACCATCTCTTTGCAGCAAGTCTACCGGTTAGGCAGTGTTAAGAGTGAACCTGTGCACACTACAATAGTGTGTGGGTCCTTCCCTGCTGCCCTGCAGACGATGAAAAAGCACCAAAAACTCCATGACATGAGCATCCCTCTATCATGCTGTGTTCACTAGAGATGTAAGTCGCATACATAAATTCTTGGGGAAATTACTTCAGCTGTTTGGGTGAGCGGTCAGTAAGTCTGATGACCATGGCTAAGCCCTGAGGTGTGTATCTTTAACACTCGAAAAGAGGATTTGGGATTTTCCTCTGATTCCTAGGAACTCACATTGACACCACCTACCCTAACATACATAGCCAGAAGCATGGGCAGAAAGTGAGGATGTCTGTGCACAAGACTGTTCCTCAAGTACATGCACCTCTGAATGAAGGGAGTGAAAGTGGGATGAATTACATCCAGAGCAAGATGTTTCCCTCTGTCTTACTGCTAAGCTCCGTGCTCAGAGACATAGTAATATTAGACGCAGGGCTTACGAGATGCGCACACTAATATTACAGCTGCCACTTAGAGGGGTAGTGAGGAGGGAGTAACAAATGCTGCATTGTCAGTCTGCAACAATAAAGAATAATTTTCATTCCTTGTGCACAAGAGCTCCAATTATAATCTAATTCAATTCAGATTAACTATGCTTTGATGGCATTTCCATTACATAAAAAATAAATTTATTAGCCAAGTATAATGTGTTTTGACTATAGATCTAATGCTAATAAGGAGGCTGTTTGACTGCTTTAATGCTGGATTTTAACCACAGTTATAAGCTATTTCTTCAAAATTTATAATCAGGGTGTGCAAATATTACACTGGAAACTCATGGAAAGGAAAATTACCAGGATTTACAGGTGAGCTGTTGTTAATAAAGGCTTATAATCCATTGGGTTTAAATCCCACCCATTAAGGATTTTTGTAACACGCTTTCATCAAAGTCTCTTTCCGGGTGTTTTGTCCCTGGGTAATCCATGGTCTGGTGAAAGGTGGCAAACGTGATGGGATGAGATTAATGTTTCTTTATCTAAGGATTGTTAATGACTCATTGCAGGTATATCCAAACCACAGACACTGAATCTAATCATAGTCCTACAGCTGTGTCTTTATGCTCTGCAAATGACCTCGAGACCTTTTGTACGGCCAGCTTCTTCAGCAATCCTCATCCTTTCCCTGAGTTCTCAATGGGTTTGTCTTCTGCTTGTTCATATTTTTATTTCTTTTCTGGGCTCTTAAGGACAGGGTGCTCACCGTTGCCCACTCTGCCCAGTGCACAAATGGAAGTAGGCTGTTAATAAGCCATTCTAATTAACGGAATATATATTTATGTTTCCACCCAGGGCTTTAGGGCATGTGTTTGAGCTATTGAAAGTGAGAAGCAATCTTCCCTCCTGCCCAAAGGACTCACTAAGTTGGATCAGCTCTGCCTCACTTTGCTGGTCTTCGAGCCATCATTTGCATTTTGGCAGACTGTGCACAGGATGCTGGCATGGAGTTTGAAGGCTGACAGCTCTGCTGTTCACCAAAATATGAGGGGCTTTACAGAGCCAGAACAAACTAGGAAACTGTATACCAGGAGGAAACATACTCAGAGCACACTCAACCCATTTGTCGCAGAAAAGACCTACCCTGATAGGTAAGTAAATGATAATTTTTGGGTAGCTTGCAGTTGAGTCGAAATGACCACTGGTTGGGCAGCTTGCTTCAGTCAAGGAACAGTTGTCCTGGAAGAAGCTAGATCCCTCAGCTCTGGAACCACTCAGAAATAGATGCAGTAACAGATGGAAAATTCTGATTACTCCAAGTTTATATCTGTGGAAGCTGCATTTTAATTACATTCTGTGGTGACAGAAAACTAGACCCCTGCTGTACTTATGAATTGCTTTCCATTCAGTTTCACTTCTCATTGATGCCATTAGCTTATGTGAACAGAAATTAACATTAGATTTCTCTTTCTCTGTCAAAATTTCTTTTCAGAACAAAAACACTTTCATTGGGAAGTTATCATTGAATCAAATGATATCTGGGGGAAAATAAAATAAAAAAAAACCCAACACACCAAACAGCAGCTCCTGTAGTATCTTCCAAGAGGAGAGGGAAAACAGAAATGCCAAAGGAAAGTTGGGCCATTAGCCAGCCTTCTCCAATTATTTATGATGAGCAATTTATCCACTCTTTTTAATAGTCTTATGGGGAAAATGCATTTTCCGCAAACAGATCAACAATTTAATATTTATTTTTTTCTCAGCTTAAATCTTCTTTTTATTGCTTAACACACATCTGTAGACAATATATCTAAGCCTCTGAGTTTGTCATTTTCTTCGCAAGTGCAGTTGCTTACATGGGTAAAAGATTTATTACAGCAATCTGAAAGATCAAGAAACAACAAGATCTAATGACTGGACTCTAAAGCTGGATTAATTGACTCTGGATATGCTGCATAATTTTTCCTTTTTTTTATTTTTTTTTTTGGTACAGTTAGGGCAATTAGTCATTGGGAGATAAGGCGGGCTGCCTATCATTGCAAATCTCTGAGATGAGACTTTCTAAAATACATATTTCAGTTAAACCAGAAGATAGGAGCCACCTGTCAAACTCCGTGGCCTCTCGCTTGTAGAATGTCAGATTAGATGAGCATAATGTCCCTTTCTGGCCTCAAAATTCACAAAGTATTTATTTCAGAGTTGATCTGTACTGGTCACCTAGGTCAAATAACAGGTGAAACATTTGGGAAAAATCAGACAAGCAGATACAAGCATCACCATGGGGCAGAAAATGGCAATCTTCACTCTGTTAAGTGCTTCAGACAGACCCTCAAAATGATGACAGACCCTCAAAATGATGACCAGAAAACTGAGGGCAACCTGCAGGTCTAAAACACCAGCTCAAGTGACAATTTGAAGGGAAACAACCAACACTGGAATGAAATATCACTGCCTCAGATGGGCAGTTACAGCTGTTGAAAATGCACTCAAGTCATTTGCTCATTTCTAGCCTTTAAATTAGACACGAACTTGCACTTGATACATAATCGGGGGGAAAAAAAAGATCAAACAAAACCCAGTCCCCCCCCCCCCAACCCTATTAAAACTTTATTCCAGAGTGCATAAACAGAATTACCACCGTGTTCCTGCGTAAGGTGGTAACAACCTCTCCTTTGTGCCTGATGCCAGGGACACAACATCTGGAAAGGTGTTCAGCTGAAACACCTCATTATCGGAAAGAGCTGGAGGCACTTCAGAGGCATCGACTCAAAAAATTAAAGAGGTAGGAGGACTGATCTGGGAGGAAACAGCCTCTGAATTACTTGGGAAAGTGATGACTAAGGCACCGTGTTGGCTCTTTGTGACTTTTATGGGAGGTTTTGCAGAAGTTTCAATGGGATCTTGATGGAGGACAAAGAAATGCAAATCAATGGCAAATGTTCAAAATGTGTGAAAAAGAGGAGGAAAAGGAGTATGTAGCCATCACACAGTAGAAATGAAGTGGAATTAGAAGGGAAAAAGTAGAAGCAAACTTTCCTAAAAAGTCAGAATTTATAACAGGTAAATGATGAAGAGAAATGGAATATGAACAGAATATGCTTTTTTATTTTACTCATGGAAAAAGTATTGGGAGTTGACATGGCATAGCCTGGAAATTGAGATTTCCTAGTGCTGGGGGATAAGGGTCTGAGAAATTTTCAGTTGGTTGTGGGAGTCCAAGTCCAGATTCCAGAGTCCTTCAAAACCACAAGGTCCTCTTTGCCAATTCTTTCCCTATTAAAACTTCTGAGCAAATACAAGAGGTAAAAATGCTTTCACCTCAAAAAACATGTAGCTAGTTGTTACCACAGAGTACACTCTGCTACTGGATTCAGCATAAGAAGGAGATGACTTTTTCGTAAGATCCCTGAATATAAAAATATTTGAATGTCTGATGAACAAGTGAGCTGCACATTACCTGAACTTCTGACCTGTTCAGTGAAGAAGTACCATGCCCATTCTCAACTTTTTTCTCCTTATTATCCACTGTTTATATGTTCCTATCCAAAACACTCCACATATTTAAATTATGAAAAGTGAGGAGTCACAGGAAGGAAATCTAGTCCAATATTTCTTTCCACCGACATTAATTATCCTTATTTTTCTCTCTCTCTCTTTTTTTTTTTTTTTTGGTTGGGTTTTGGCTTGTTGTTGTTGTTTCGTTTGTTTCTTTTTGTCTGGAGGGCCAGCACTACAAGAAAAATGACCAACTCTAAGAAAAGGCAGTTGTTATCAGCTTAGTGATCAGTGAGTAACTGGATCCTGCAAGGACCCAAGGGCTCTCGGTTCAGCAAGAGTCAATGACTGTTGAAGACACGCAGCCTTTCTCAGCATTGATCCTTATTTATACAATTCAGAAAAAACCCTGAGAGCAGGAGAAACCATGTTGATGGCAATAAGGCATTTATGGCCTGGAGAAGCTGCTGTTCCCTGGAGGTCTGTAAGTAAACCCGCCAGTTTTCTTGTGACTCTGCAGCTGCTGCAGGGATACAGAATGTCAGTGTTGGGTACAGAAATACTTTAATAGCTTTGATTCTAATATAGAAATATGTTGAGCTCCTTTTATATGTGTCCTCCTGCTTTTAACACTTGCCTTCCTTTTGTTCTTTGCAGAGGTGTTGGATCATGCGTGCAATGTACTAAAGTGGCTCTTTCCAAAGAAAGACATGATGGAGAATGCATGAAGAAGAAAAGAGAAAAACGGTGAGGCATGGAAAAGAAGTAAGTGAGAACTGAAAAATAAATTGCAAGAGTCTTCTAAATATATTTTATACGAGAAAAAAATGTAGTCATCTCCACACTGCTATCAAAGCAGTCCATCTGTTTGGGTTACATGGAAGAGGCCCCTAAACAAGGAGTAATTAAGCAATTAGAATCCATTAAGATGACAGCCCCCATGCCATGTTAGCAGAGCTGCTGTAGACATCTCTCTGTTTCATGTCAGACAAACCATACAAACTTGTTGGCATGTTTACACCCATGATGCGCCAGCCTCTCTGCTCCAAGCCTGTGGTGGTCTTCTCTGAAACCAGCAACTCCCTAACCCCACTGCATGCTTCCTACATGTCCTACTGGATCCATGACAGCATCTACACTGTCTCCAAGGACTTCCCAGAAAAAATCCTGAATGTGCTGGTGAAACCTTCTGCCACGCCATAAGTCAGGGAAGTCTCTGTAAGAGATGACCAGCCATGGTGTCAATCTTGGTCTTCTGGAAACTCTGGTGAATCATCTGAAGCGTTTTCCTCTGTGCCTTTGGGCAAGGACTGACTGCAGTATGAGAAAAGATGGGATTTTATTCGAAAGCACTAACTCTGAAGAAAATGGATGTGGTGAGGAGAAAAAAAAAGACATTGCTCTAGATTCAGGTGCTAGCATGGACCGTCACTTCATAGAGCAGGAAAGTGCTGAGCACATGAAATGGGAGCTCATGCAGCACGAGACCAACAGCATGAGAAATGGGCTGGGGAGAGACCAGAAGGAAGAACGGACTGGAGGGTGCTGAACAAAGAAAGAGGAAATCACATAATCAGGGAGAAAAGGTATGGCCCTTGGCAAGACCTTTGGTAGTAAAATCTATGTTAACAATATCACCTTGTAAATTTGTTGAATGCATGTAACTCTGCTTCCTCTGGATAATATTTCTGTTATGAAAAAAAAGCCTTCCTCAAAAGACAAATATGTTTCAAAGGAAGTTTGAATGGAGTTTTAATGGATCACACGTACCCTTTTATGAAAAGAAAAGAACTGCAGCATTCAAACATTGCTTGGGGTACAAATGAGAAATTTGTGGCCAGCTGCAAGTCTTTTTGTTTTCTTTTCCAAATTAACATTGAGGAGGCCAGCTCAGTTTGCTTTCCTGATATTACAGCCAGGGAACATTTCTTTTCATGCAGGTTGGCTGTGGCTCGGGGGGATATTAAACCGTTTGCATTAATAATAATCAAGGACTATCTACCATCAAAACAAGTCATAGGCTCGACAGTCTGATTACATCATTTTAGAGAGAGGAAATGAAGTTTAGCGCTTGTTTAAACATAGTGAAATGAATTTAAGAAGTTACTAAAAAAACATTAAAACTCATCTCCCACTCATTCAGCTTCATTACGGATAAAAATCAGCACACTGGGAGAGAGACAGGGTCTTAGATACGCTCACCCTTGTGAGTATTTTGTTAAGAGTGATTTATTTAATAAAAAGTGCATTTTAATTCAGACAAATGCAAGCTCATCCATCTAGGAACCAGGATACAGACCATACATTAAAGGCAGGGATATGCTATGCTGCAGCAAGATCTAAGGCTTATTTCTGGATAACTAATTACAAATAAAATAGTAAAAAACTTTGATTCTTTTATTGTAACAAAGAATGCCGATAAAATCTTTGGGTGCTTAAGCATCAAGTTTATATATCAAGAGTATAGAAATGGTACTACTGATAGGACTTGTGATGTTTTTCCTGGACTGTTCCCAGCAATCTCACTTCCAAAAAAGATATTAATTAAGAAAGATCTTGTGAGTTATCTTAAAAGGATAATCTAGGATAGGGAAACATGCCTTTAGGGGAAATCATAGTTTCCCAATCTATTTGGTATACTTGTAGTTGACCGAGAGTTGACCTGGTCATGAGTTACATGCACTTAGGGAAGGAAGAACTTTCTGACCGTAAACTGATCTTTAATTTAGAAGAAGTAAAAACAAACAAAGTGTACCAGCCAGTGTTTGGATGATGAAGTTAGATAAATTCAGTCTAAACCATTAGCGTGATTAGCTCCTCAAAGAGTGTATCTAGATTTCATGTTAGTTCTTCATCAGTTAAACTGTTTATCTTAAGACTGAGCTACAGCCCACTCATTTGAAAAACAAAAGACAGGCAGGCAGAGGTTGCAGAATTGACAAATTTACTGACTAAGTGCTATGCTACGGGGTAGAACAAAACTGGAGGAGATCTATCAGAGCATCAAGTCCCCTATATCCCTGAACAATGTAGCAGGGAGGAACCAAGGGTGTCTTTACTGCTGATGAAGCTCTGGCAGCCCATCCATTCCCCCAGCACAAGACTGTGGATTCCATCCAAGTCCTTGACCCGGAGCTCCAGACAGAGCTAATCGTCCAAGAAAATAGCTGTCCCCAGCTCATGGTTCCTGAAGCGGGTGAGAGCCTTCTGCACCGTGCCAAAGCCAAGGGACTTGTGCCCCTGTCCACCCCCACCTCTGCTGTCTGGGTGTGTGTGGTGGCACTTGCCTGTCCCGGTGCCTTGCTGGGGTCCTCCCACGTCACACAAGGCATAGCTGCTCAGCATCCATCCAGTGTGGTGGATGACTACCCCTTGTCTTCACATCCCCTTGTTGGAAAGTCAGAGCAGGGGATCATATTGGTTCTCATTGCATCTTTAAAAATTACATTTCAACTCCTTTTTCTTTTACCCAGATAGGGAGTGGTTTATGCTTAATGATTCAACCCAGGCCAGAAAAACACATCTATTCAGAAAACTACCCGATGAGTTTATGCTCACTTCTTTTTCAACATCATCCATTTAGCATTGACAAGGATTAGTAGATCTTGAAAACGTATTGTTTAACCAGGGCAGACAACACCTTTTAAAATAATACATTTTTCACCTTTAGTCAGTAGAAACTGGTGATTAGAAATATGGTAATTATCTACTACACTCAGCTTGTTTTTGTAGTCTAGAAGAAAGCCCATCTCAAGCTACATTTGCAGAATGAACTTTAGAGAAGCATAGTGATTATGTCAGATTTTAAATCACTATTATTCTTACAGGCTGAGGTATCCAAAACAAGTCCAGTTGTAGCTAAAATTTTCTTTGAAGAACATAGCTACGCTCAACAATTTTGGATGTTTATAGTTACGAGCTGCAGTATAATCAGAAATACTTCAAAGATAAACACTTTTTTTCTCCACTATTTGTAAGACAAAAAAGCAAAGTAACGATTTATCTGATATATGCATATGTGTATGTGTGCATATGCATGAATATATATGTGTACACATATATAATTTCATTTTTTAATTTTCATGCAACCTAAAATGATATCTCTCCTACACAGACCTTTTTTTTTCAGGCCACTGGCTATTAGTTATGTTAAAATAATCCATTACTCCATTCACTCATCCATTTTGACAAAAACAAGTTTTACTGAGTAGCAGTGCGTGATCCTTTTTTCTTGTTGGATAGAAGGAAAATGCTCAGACAAAAGCTTATACAGATCTCTAAGTATGAATAAAGTATTTTGGTATGGCATGATAGGTGTATTGTGCAACTAGAAGTGATTATGAACCCGCAAAAGGTCCTTATCCTCTTTAGTTAATTCTCAGTAATCCATTTGATTAGATTTGGATTTCCTCGTTTTGATATGTTAAAAACAGATTGAACAACGATGGGTATGTTTTAAAAAGAGAATAGCAAAAAAGGACAGATGTATATATAGAACTTGCTACTGTTGTTTCAAATAAGGCAAATGGGCTCTGAGTAGATCAACTGGAAACACTTTTAAGAATGAACAAATATGTGAGTGCTTTTTGTTTCAGACATCAGCCACCACATTAAAATGAAATACTGTGTTATTTTACAAGACGAAAATAGCACCAAAGATTTTGACCTTCCAGGGGACATAGAAAATCACCCTGAGATTTTCAGGTCAGCTGCAGCCGGACTCCATCTCAGGCACTCAAGATGATGATACAATCTTTATAACTTTTACCGACATCTGCACTTCAAAAAAAAAAAAAAAAAAAGATCTATCAGCTTTCTGCTCAGTCACATAAAATGAATGGGTTTTGCATTCTTTCATGGTTGGCTCGGAGTGGAAAAGGTGTTCTGCTTCTACTTGCTCTGTAATTTACAAGTAATTACTGTATTTTTTCATTTTTATAGAGCATTTATGTATAGGCATGCTATGAGACTCTGAATAGACATACACGTATGTGCACCGTTACATTCATTTATTTCTAGGTATCCAAAGGATTCTTCTACCAACTCCTTGAAAGAGCCCTGTGTAGTTTAAAGAAGTCTGGACAGTCACTAATAGAGGATGCTGAAGGATTCCAGGTTTTAAACCACCCAACGATCCTCATCAAGGACGTGAAGCTTGGTAGAATCAAGCAGAAAATTTCACTCTAGGAAATGTCTCGCATAAAGGAAGAATTGTATCAATAGAGGGGAGTCTAAGATGAAAGCCTCTGGGCAGACTGGCCATTCTTGGGCCAGCTAACATCACAGCTTTGCTGGGCAGCTACTGCTGCTGTGTCAGAGCCTAAGGGCAGGGCTTGATGGGATTGCAAATGATAAAGATTGGGGTGTGCTTGATTCTCTTGTTGATTCCATTCACCGCTTTTTCCTTGATTTCATACACTGACACCGCTGCTTCCATAAATTATCACATTTTATGGTTTTAATGCTAGCAAAATAAACTTTGATGACATATGTAAAAGATGTCAAGGCTATGAAAATGAGCTTGTATTTGCAGAATATTTTTAAGTTGTAGTATTTTCAATATATGACAGCCAAAGGTGAAAAAAAAGAAAGTGTTTAAATAAAAGTGACACAGTGAAGGTTATTCTGGCCACATATACCCACAGACACATGCAAAAATGACCTTGAAGGATGTCCCATCTGCCAGGTCTCTCCATCTGACTGAAGCAGGGAGTTGCTTTGCAGCCAGCCTATGCTAAATAGAATGAATGCAACCAAAAAAAATAAAAAAAAAAGTGGCAGGCATTTTCTTGTCAGTCTAACTAATTACAAAAAAAGCAAACAGATGGACAAGCAATGACTCTTATTCAAAGGGAATTTGGGCACTCTGAGTGAGAAGGCACTGTCATTATTTTCTTAGGGAGTAAAAAGGAATGTCCTTAGGGATCAGTTTCCAGGTTCTAGACCTTAGGGTTTGATGCTGTGTTACTGATTGTCCCCCTACAACACACACACACACACACATAGACACCCCTATTGCTCTTATAATGAATTCTGCGTTGCAATGCAAGAGTAGGGTCTGGGTGATTCTTGGAAATGAGAGAGGAAAGGGTAAGAGAAACAAGAGATCACAGGTTTGATTTAATTATGTCGGTATGTTTAATCTCTTTTAATCTTCAATTTCTCTATTCAGCTTTTGCACTAGTGAATGATGGCCACATCAACAGGGACCGAGGGAGGATTGCAAAGAGGGAGGGTGACGGCTTCTCCGGAGCAGTGAGCTTGAAAGCAGGGAAATGAAAGAGGAGAGGGAGATGTAATGCCTGAAGCTTGCTCTAAGATGAAACTAGGTGCAAGAGATGGTGCACGTGAAATAACACGAGCTGAAATGAGATGCTGCCACGGAGGGATATGTGGGCTCCTGAACAATGTGCTTGAAATTGGTGCAAAACACCCAGATCCTGCAAGTAGTTTTAAGGATGAAAAGAGAAGGGAGAAGAAAGGGGACAGTCTATACCAGCAAGCAATGAGAATTGTTTTATTTGCAGTGGTTTAGACAGAGTTAAGGGGGGATAAAGGTGAAGTGCAAGTTACAGGAACTGAACTGGGAAGGTGGTTGCTGAGTGTTAACCACATAGGCAATGAAACTTGGTTACCACTCTTTCAAAGGAGAATGAGCTCTCCTTGCACTACATTGACACAACAGGAATCAGACAGAACCGTGAGCAGAAAAATTCTACATTAAAAAAAAATAATGCTAGCCCATATGTGAAATAATGGAAATATATAAATTACAGTGCATATTTTCAGTATTCTGTCCATATAAATATATAAATAAATGATCTCATTTGAACTTTTGGCATCCCTGTTAAAGACTTGATAGTGTAAGACATCAGTTCCGCGAAGAGTCACAGACGTGTTTAAATCTACACATGGCATAATGTTTGTAGGGCTCTAGTCAGTGTGTAGCAGTAAGCATGTGTTCCAGCCTTTCCAGGGCAGGAAGAGTAGCAATCCCAGGAACTCCAGAACTGATCAGCTGAACAGCCAAAGTCATGAGATTTGGCCTGAAAGTCACTGAAATTTTTCTGTGCGAGCCTCCAAAATCTTGCTTTTTGAACAGCCTCTTCTGGCTTTGAGCATATGAGCCAACTCACAACAGTTTCTAGTGAACAAGGCCAGCTTTTTAGTCTCTTTGGGAGCCCTCACTAGAAGAACCAGCTGGGACTAAATCATAAAAAAGCTGCCAGAAGGTGTAGCCACCTTTCCCCCTCCAACTAAAATGCCCAATGAGAAATAATTATGTGCTTCTCTAACCTACTATCTGCCAGACCCTTAATATTGCAGCAGCTCACTATAGATCCCTCTACACTCTCCCATTTCAGTTTGAGTCTTCATCATTCACTGTGTCAATTAATTTTCCATTCTCCATCTTAAAACATTCCCAGTGTCAAGCCTGATGTCAGTAATAATGAGAGGTTAATTCACACAACCCGGGAGGAGTTGGAGGACCAGAAGCATAGGGTGTGCCCTGGGCTCCTGTATGCTTCCAACTCATGCCTCTTTTTTCAGTGCCAATGCTGTGAGCAACTCTTTCTTCCTTAGTTATCCCAGACCTTCCCGGTAGTCCTGGAAGGGGAGAGGGAAAGTTGCATCCTTCACTTTATAACTGCTCCAAATAACGGCAGTAGGTTTAACCCTAAATCATAGAATCATGGAATGGTTTGGAAAGGACCTTAAAGATCATCAAGTTCCAACCCCCCTGCCATGGGCATGGACACCCTCCACTAGCCCAGGTTGCTCAAAGCCTCATCCAGCCTGGTCTTGAACCCCTCCAGGGATGGGGCATACCAACAAGTTATCAAAAGGCTGCACTGGACTCGTATTTTCAAATTTTCTTTCTATACAGAACAGAAAGTTCAGGTCTTCACACACAGTCATGATTTCTGAAGGTGCAAATTACAAAAAAAAAAAAAAAGGTCAAATAAAGCAAAATTTTCAGTTGAATGATGAGGTTACAATTAATCTCTTGCCTGTGAGATCTCTATACAAGTCTTAATTTAGACAGATCAGTGATTTTCAACACCAGTCCACAGACCACAATGGGATCTGCAGATAAGTTCTAACAGATCTGCAAAAGAAAACTGAGAAAAAGCAAGTGAAATGCAGGTAGGTGACATCTCTGAGAGGAATATCTCCAACTGAAGATGTTAATGATTCTTAAATAGAACAAACAAAAAAAACCTGGAATGGGCTATTTTCTCCTTTACAATCTGGCTGAATGTATTTTGTTCCCTTTAAAAATCAACACCACAAATCCCAACAACCACATTTCAGGGAAAATCTGAAACCCAGATGTCCTGGTCCTGCTCCCAGTTATCTGAGTGTTAAAATGAGAAATAACTTAATTAATGCCAGTACACTTCAAATCAGCACCAGCACTATCATCTGTGGAGAGCAGAGTATAACACAGTCAGTATCTATGAACCCTGGAGTCTTATCAGTGTTGTGATTAAGGCCAAATTGTGAAATCCTCAGTCTGCTCCTCCTACAGCAGAATTCTTCCTGACTTGTGTGGGACTTAAGGGTTGAATTTGAACCTCAGGGTCTGACCCATCCTCAGAGTCTCCCCAAAGTCCTTGCACAACCCCACCAATGGGATTTTCAGGTGTGTAACACTGCTGTGAATCTTCCTTTGGGAACTGAGGAGTGTCTGAGAGGTTAACAAACCTCCTGTAGGACCACTGCAGACCTTATCATCTCTATTTCAAATGTGACTCCACTGCACTCTCCAACCTAAACAGACAGCTGTCTGAGCATTAAAAAAAAAAAAAAGGCACAAATCCCCCTCCCAAAACCTACCAAAAATGAAACTGTCTCCTGCACATCAAGTGCTCCCACTTTGCAAGGGGAGTGGTGGTGATGGAAGAAGTGACAGGGAGAACAGATCTTGATGTGACAGATGTTAGTCATACTGCTTAATGCGCTCTGGAAAGCACTCAGATCGTGCAGCGATAAAGGCTGGGTATGAGGCAGATCAGAACATAATTCTTTTTTCCCTCATGTTTCATCCTTTGCTTTCTCTCAAGCATGATGATCAGCTCTCTCTCTCGTTAGGTCCAAATGTAATTTGAGAAACATTCGCCCTTATTGATTTCATTCATTCACTCAGCTCAATGCACAGTACTGGGGAAATCATCCTTGGTAGCCCAAATCAAATATTTGCATTTTAGTTTGCATATGTGAAAACCCTAAAAGCTCACAATTCCGACGAGACTGTAAAAGCAGCTGAATAACAAACCAATCTCACCTCTCTGCACTCTCTCTGCTCCCCTTCATGTTTTGGATGCTCGCTGTTCCTAATTATTTTATTATTTATTCAGCACAGTCAAGGTACTCAGTTTAACAAGACACAAATATAATAACAATCCCTAATCCCTAAAGAGCTTATGTTGGTAAAAACAAGGATTACACATTTCTCCAGCTCTCCTTCTGACTTATGACAGTTCCCTGTTTTTCTGTCTCTTGCCATGTCCTGAATAATTAGTGGGGTCAAAAGTGCCATTTGCAACATTAATTGCATCATTACATGGTTTAACAATGACTTTTTGGCCAGTGGTGCACATTTTATAGGGCTGACCGTACTATCACTGTGAGGAAAAAAAAAAAAAAAATCAAAACAACACTCTCAGTCAGACATAACCATTTTTGATAAGGCTGAATTTTCAACTCAGTGATTTACATTTCTTTCACACTACCCTTGCTTCCTGAGGGATTTGTTGTAAGGCAATCAATGGCAATATTTTTTTTTGTTCTCCTCTGAATTTCTTTAGATTTAGGTCCTATGCTCTGATCTTATTACCCCTTTTTTATTAGTGCTTTTCATCACTAAATTTCCAAGTACTTCACACACCAAAAAAAAAAAAAAAAAAAAAAGGGAGACATTAGAGATGTTTTACGGATGCTGAAGATGAGACAAAGGGTGTGAACTGACTAAAACCTAGGATCTTTGCACTGCATGCTCGTTCAGAAAAAATAGCTATGGAAGTACCTCAGGTAATAATAAATACCATTATGTGATGGTTAGTTTTGAAGAAACTAACGCATAAGCTTATTTTCAACCTGCTTTTCCATTGTCTGACAATAAAGGTAATATTTATAGTCAGAGTTAACATCACTAAAAGGAAGAAAATCTTTAGTTATTACCAGGCTTTATGTATAAATTTGTGTTGTGCGGACAAAATAGAATGGCATTCATTCCAGTGTCATTAATGGGACAGGCTGATTTGAGTTGGAAGAGAAGGGTGGTAACGCCGCCTCCGAGTGATGAGTAGCTATAGAATTCTGTTCCGGATTTATTTTATATTTTACTTTATTTTATGCTGTTTTATTTTATTTATGTTAGTTTAATCTGGTTCAAGGTTTGTTTCTGGTTTGTTGTTTTTTTTTTTTTGGTGTTATTGTGTTTAAACTGCTTCAGATTCATAGGCTTTTATTTATCAAACATAACATTGACATGGCCATACCACAGGACCATCCTGAAGACAAAACTGAGTAATAACTGAAACCCAGTTCCCCTTTTCCATTAACCATCATAAATTTGTGTCTTAAAATAACTCTGTGGATTTCAGCCTTCCCTCCAAACCCTGAATCATTCAAGAACACACAATAGAATACACCCACAAACAAAGAAAGGCAGAGTCAACAAAGACAGAGCAAAAATGAGAGATACCACCATTGTAAATCTAACATGACATTTGAAAACATTCCTCTTTCTGCTCATTTCTGCGGGAGTTCCTCCTGCCTCTTCTGCCTTTTATTTATTCAGCCTGCAAAGATTTTTTTTTTTCCAGGTCGAGAGCTGTGTTTTATTCTCGTTGCCCAACACAAGAGAGACGCCATTAGGAGCATTTTTTCCAGTGCAAAGAAATTGATAAACACTGCTGATATTAAAGAGGGTCTTATTTTCAGGAGGAAGCCCTGGCAGTTAGCAGAGCTGCTCCATTATCCGCTCTTTTGATTAAACTATCAGCAACTCTTTCTGCAGACACGCGTGTGTGCAAACACGCTACTAGAGACACGACATAGGAGGAAAATGAGGAGCCCCGAGCAGCGGTTCCCAGGAAAGGGTGACTGTATTTTGGCACAAAAAGCAAATCTTTTAAAAAACCCAACCAAATTCCCAAATCTGCATCTCCTGTTAGCCAGCACGGACCAGCAGAAGACGAGCCAGCGCCAGCCCAGGGACACCAAACACCGTTATCTCGCCACTGCCATCGCGGCTGACAAATCTCCTGGTGTCACATCACCACGTCGGCTCCTTGGGATCTGCCTTGGGAGCAGCTCCATTAAGACACATCCCACAGCCTTATCACCTCGCGGTTAATTTAAGAGGACAAAGCTCAAGACAGAGACCAGAAAATGAGACAACCCAGACTGTTCAGCAGCAAAAAAAAGCCTGATGCAGACATCACTCGCGGCACGCGTCGCTGAAAGCGAGAGGAGCCTCTGCAGAAGGTTAAGCTGCATGAGGAAACAAGGACAAGAGGCATTTGGGATTGCTCCAGAAATTCTGATTAAAAACCTGCCCAGCACAGTGTGAGGGAAACCAGAAAGTAGGAGGCAAGTCTTGCCATGGGTTGAAAAAAGCTGCAAGAGCAAAGGAGAAGCAATCTGGGAACAGAAGGAAAAGATGTGTGAGCAAATAGCAGGAAAGATAACCTTATGCATACCAAGGGTTAAACCAAACTCTTTTGCTTTAGTGACTGAGTTTAGTGGGGGAAGTGAATTCTTAAGCCTTTGTTTTGTTGTTCTTTCCACAGTGGAAACAAAAAAAAGAATAAAAATAGAGAAAGTGAGAGAGACTTCTTGCTCAGGATTAATTATTGAGTGTTCCAGAGCTTTATAATATATTTATATACTCCCTAGAGCTTGGCACACTCTCTCTCTCCCTCTTTCTGTTTTACTGTGTCATCTCCATCCCAGTACGTTTTACTCAAATACCTCATGAGATCCTAGGCAGTATCAAAAGTGATGGAGCTGCTGGGGAAAATGCTGGCACACCATACAGCTCCTGCTACTGTCACTCCAGCTAACGGCTTCCTGAGCACCTCCGAACAGCTTTGTCCTCAGAAGTTCAGAAGCATGTCTGCAGAGGCTTATACTTATGCCAAAGCCTAATATTTAAACTTGTAGTTCATCTAGAAATACCTTTTCTACCATAATTATTACCTGCTGCTACAGAATTTGATTCGCTTCTGCCCCTTTTCTGCACAGATTTTTTTTCTTATTGCTCCCTCCCACTACAGCATAAGAAGCAAAACCAGATTAAAATGTATTTGAAGTTTGAAATTACAGAGGCAGGAGGACTTTGATTAATATCTATCACAGGAGAATTACTTTTATTAGATGGCAGTGATGCTGCTGGACCTTCCAGATGACCTGGAGGATGGTGCAGAGATTAAGGTCGATGGACACAAAGTGAGAACAGCTACACTACCCACGGTGAGCAGGCGGGACAGGAGCTCTGATGTTTGTCACCGTTAAGTAGCACTTTGGTGGTACATTGCCTCTCCAAAGCCCTAAGCAAACATTAATTAACAAGGTCATTGATGGTCCTCCACTTGCAGAGAGAGGGAAAGAAGTGAAGAAGGTGAAGTCTTGGCCCCGTTGACCTCAGTAATGGTTAGATCACTTTCGTGACGCCAGAACTTCACCCAAAGTGGTTTTCTATAGACTGCAGTGAAAGCAGCTCATCTAAAAAACGTTCCTATGGTTTCCCACCATTGTTATGCCGGTGATAGTGAGTGCCCTGGTTTACATGGACACTTTGTCAAGCAGAACATTTAGACTTTTTTTTGGAAATGCTATAGATATTGGTATTTATTACAGCAGCAGGAAAAAATTAAAAAAGAATAATTTTGAGTTAAGACATAGACAACAGTTTTTTTGTTCTACACTTGGTGCCGTTTACAAGGAATACTGTAGCTCTTCCTCCTTCATATTGGCAATAAAACAACGAAGAAATATCTCTGAAACACTGGCTACAGGTGTTAGGAATATTTCTCATTGTTAGAAAATGCCCTTTTTAAACCATATTTTACAAAATGGGGACATGTGAAATTTGCATTGCTTTTATGTTAAACCAGAGGTGGGCCTGCGCGTTGGGTGTTGTGTACTTGCATACACTTCAATATAGACATGGGCTGTAGTGACAGTACAAAGATATGTTACAGTCTATTGAACAAATGGCATGAATTTAAAAATTACGTGTTAAAGCACATAAATGTACAAGGGATAACAGCATTATTGATCTGCCAAAACAAGAACAGTTTACAAGTTATTTAACTTTTGCATGTGAAGGTAGGGAAGCTATTGTAGTCTGTTATCTAAAGAGCATAGATAATGTTACGGAGGAGGAATATTTGTCCAAACACAAACTTTCGCAAGGTGTAGATGTCTTTATCTGGGTTATCCAGCCTCAGCTTCCTTTGTGCTTCTCTGACTTCATGTAGAGGAAATATACCTCCTGAAGCAGAATCACTTCATCTTAAAACAAAATGTTAGATGAATCCTATCTTATTTTTCTTAACTCACTCTGGAGGGAGTCCAGTCAACCAGCTACATACAGTCACCTAGACGATGGATATCAAAAGTTAGGGGAGGCGAATCATATGCCTGGTACCTTATGATACTTCCCCAGCAGCATCTCAAGGCAACAGACCCAAAGTCTTTGAAAATACTTATCAGGGAAATAATCTAATCCAAACTGACCAATGGAGAGAGAGAGCTACATACAGGCAACCACTCAGCCCAGCCTGAGATATCGTCCTGTGGAGTTAACATTTCTCTCTCTATCTCCTCTGACTAGATAAGACACTTAAATTTCATGTGGCTACAGACATTGTAAAAAAAATCTCCCAAGGCTGAATGTCTTCCTATGGTTCAGTGAGCCAACAACTGATTTCCGTTTAATTCTATCCCACAATGTTTCGAGGAACAGTTTTGCTTTATCCTTGCTGCACCCTGCCTCTCTCACAAGGGATGTACCTCAAGGAGGGATAAAAAAGTGGGACTTGAGGTTACATTTTCAAAACCCTGATGAATGTGGACGGCTTAATTTTCAGGAGTCAAACTTGGCCACACGAGGAGGGTGATTATCAGAATTCCTTTTTGGCCCTGATAAAATGTAGTGGCATTTATGAAGTATTTTGGCCTGAACACTCAAAATAATTAGTTGTTTTGGAAATGCTGTCCCTGGTATCAGCAGTGCTTATAGATACCTGGAACAATGATAAAACCCACAAACCCAAGTAACCATCAACCTTGCAGTTATATGTGTTGCAGGTCGATATTTTTAAGTCATTCAATTTTCAGACTAATGGCTGTATCTTGACTTAATTAAGGACACATTTCTTTCTAGGTGTGTTTAATTTCTGTAAAAATATTATCAGAACTGGCAGGAGAGGGAAATATTTTCAGTTATTGTAAAATCAGCATAAGAGGTCTGGTATCCCACATGGGGCCAAATCCATGTGAACGTGTGAGGGTAAATGGGGTAACATAGAACCACACTCCAAAAAACAGTCCTGAGAGGCCATCACTGGCTGTCATAAGCAGCTTCAATCTTCTTATTAATTTTTCAGACAGTGCTTCAAAAGGTTCCCTACTGCCCTTACACTTCCTTCTCAGCCTGCTTTCACCTTCTGCCAGCTGGATCTTGATGCAAGAAAGAATCAAGCAAAGGAAGCTGTGTTTGTCTTGCTACAGGTAAGCAACAAAAAGAATTTTACAAACGGGGGTTGGTCCCTACTCCAATTTTGATGCATCTATTAACCTAATGCCCCTAGGTAGGCTGCTATAACACAATAGATTAGCTCTGTGCACCCCAATCCAGTTCAAAACAAATCTTTCCCATGTGTTCCTTTATATACCATGCTCTTTTAAGGGCAGTATCATGAAGACTCTTTACTCATTCAGGTAATAACAAGCCTGCTACCATTTCAGTTTAACTTCCAGGAATCTGCACGTTCATGTTAGAGGACAAGACTGTGTTCAGCTACAGGTCACGGTGGTTTTCATATACGAGGAAAAAATCTCGTATCTCCAGCTTTCAAGAGCAACGTAGTGTCAATATTTCATTCCTGATAATTGTTTTCTTAATCGCTGGATTTTTCTAGGATGACCTCCAGGAGCTTTGCTTTGATTTTGTGTTTGCTCAGTCTCCATACAATGCAGCTTGCTGCATAACAGTATTTAGTCAGGCACTTCTATAGCTCCATTGTCAGTAGGCTTAATGAAAGTGACCCATTCTCCTTCCAATGATAATTCTGGAGTGCATCCAACACATGGAAGGACCAACTTCTGACTCCCTGGGGTTTTTTTTTGTTGTTGAATATAGTCTTTTTTCCATCAGGATTCTTCTGGTTTTGTGTTTCATTCAGTAAATCAGCTCAATGACTACTGGGACTTAAGTAAAAAAATAAACAGCATAAGAAGAAGCATTACAACCCAAGTACCACTAATAATGTAAGTTTTCCAAGATGAATTAACAACTAACTGTGCTATTTTTTGGCTATTTGCTTTTCAAAGCATCTGTCTTAAAAGTCCTATAGAAAAAAAAAGAATCTCCAACAATTCCAGGCAGACTTCAGCCCACAATAACACAATTCACAAATTTGAGCCAGAAGAAGATCGCATGAGCCAAAAAGAAAGCCTGATGGAAGATTTCAAATCCTGCCTCTTGGGCATGTCACTGCTGGCCTGAGCCAATATGAGACTGAGATTTGGTGCCAAAACTGTCTCCAACACTTTAACACCTCAGTTATTTGACTGTAGGGAAGTGGATGAGTGAGGATGATGTCCAACTTCAGCCTGGCTCAGCATGTGGGAAATGGGTTAAATGACCTCCTCAGCTTGTGGGAAACACAATTCATAGGTCTGCAGAGTGCCTTGAGTACAGACAAGGTTGTTAAAGGTGTGCTACATCTCCCTGCTGAAGGTAAACCAATGGGTAGGAAGAAAACAAGTTTTGGATGGCCAAAGGTAAAGCATGTCACTCAGGGACATGAACACGTTGTGAGAGAGAGGAGCCACCAGCTCAAGATTTGTTCTGATTTTATGAGTCGTATCGACGTATTTCTGGCTGTACTATATATGTAAAATAGATTTAGTACTGTGGGTGTGGCACGGTGCTGAACCAGCTAGAGAAATCACAGATCTCATGCAGTTCCCCAAGTTAGGTTTCCTTGTGCCACTCTCCTTCGTGCAGCATAGACAGCTTGTCGTTTGATTTGATTTCTGGATAGCTCAAAGGGATGTCAGCACTAAAATTCAGTGTAAAGTAGATATTAGGTGGTTGAATCTTTTCAGGATGTAATCCTTGAGGCTTCACTTCTGATCATCCAACATATTATAACATACTGAAAGAGAGATTAAGTTAATTTCCCAGTGTCTAACAAGGAGGCTGCTGGAGGAAGAAATTTAGGCGTTGCTGTCTGTCATTTCCATGGATAGACACTGAGCTCTACCTCTTCATGAAGTTGAAAACGACATGATAACCACCTAGGTGGTAGGCAAAAAGGTGCAAATGGAAAATTCAAGAAAACAAATTGCTTTTTTCAGAATCATTGTTTTGAAAAATGAAATTGTTTGGTTTTGATACAAAAATTGTAATAAAATCTGTGTACTATGCTAAAAAATATAAATGATTTCATTTGTTGTCTTGCATATATAAATATGGAGAAAAGATTAACAAAATATTGTAAGTATAAGGAATACATTAATATATTAAGATGTATTGCCCTCGTTTGTGGCTACTTTGGATCTCAACCCTGGCGGATAGTGTTTTTATAATTCAAAAATGTTCACAGCTGAGATTTTTTTCACAATCATCATGTTCAAAATATTATTTTAATCAGGAATGCCTGATTCCATCCTTCCAAAGTGGAAACAGTGGTGGAATTCAATACTCATGGAACTTATTATTCTTTGTCAGCAATTTTAAACTGATTGTTAGGGAAAGCTGAATAGTATGTCTCTATTGAGATTCAGTAAACCAGGGCAACACAGCATTAACACTAACCGTGCTGACACCGAGGGTCAATCATCCCCTGTTGCCAATGAAAGCCTTGTGCAAAGACCAAGAATAAAGCGTTATCCAAATAAATAACAAATGTATCTCATCAATTACCCCAATTTTCAAAAGCATTTTCACCTTCACAATCACAGCTTTTGTGTTCTTCATCCTTCTTTCTTTTTGCCTTTCTTCTCCTTCTCTTTATTAATCTCTCTCCCTGTTTTTGTCCTTTCACATTTCTTTATTGTAGCAACTCCTAGTTTACCATCTTGGGATTTGCCTATCTCATAAAAGATCTATAATTTCATAGTGAATGATTACATGAGAAAGTCTTAGACTCTAGCACAACATCCCAAAGAAAACAGAGGTGAGAAATATGCATATCATGCATATCCCAAGACATGGGTTTAGGCTGTTGATTCAGTAAAATAAACACTGAGTCAGTGGCTCTGTACATTTGGGAAGTTCTTCTTCCCAACTAAAGAATATACTTCAGATATTTTTTAAAAAAACGCATCCCTTAGATTCTGCCAAATCTGAATGTGCCATAAACATACGAAGCAGAATGGAAACAGCCCTCAGGAAGGATGTTTAACACCTCTGTTCTTCGTATCATCTTGTCTCTCCTCAATTCAAGCAAACTGCAAAAAACTCGCTGCCAACCTTACAGGACTCTCATGCATCTGCGTTTCTCTGAGCATTTTGCAGAAACGATCTTGACAACAGCTGGGTGCTGTAGGCACACAGCTACTCCTTGTTTTACAACTGGGAAACTGAGTCATGGTGAAACTACATGGCTTGGCTAGAAGTCACTCGGAGAAAACAGCGGCAGAGCCAAGTGTAAACCTGATGGTCTCAGCTCTGCCTTTATCATGAATCAATTGATTATATTGTCTCTCTCTCTGTCATTCTGCAAGGATACTCTAAACATGTTGAATTATGTTTTGACACTTTTGAAGCATGACTTTTTTTTACTAAGTTCTTCTATATTCCATTTGTACCATCTGCAGAAATTCTCAAAGTTGCAGTTTAACTTGGCTTTTTGTTGTATTGCACTGAAATAGAGAAGATTTAATGAAACATATTCTCTCCCCTTCACAGTGAAGAATGAATCTTACTCTACAGTACAACAATTAATATCAATTATATTATTTGAAAATGTAAGAGACTGCACACACATATATTTTCCATGAATCAGTGCTCTAGTAAGGGCCTGTATTTATTATAGCTGCTGAATATGATAAAAGAAGTGAATCTTTAAAGTAAACAGTTCAAAGTATGAAATTAAATATCAGGATTCATTCTTCCTAGAGGAACAGCGCTCCTATCTATACAGCACAGAGCGGAGAGAAGATCTTTGGTACAGCTCACAGTTAAGGGGACAGCTTGGAACACAGCATAGAGGATTTAATTCTTTGTTAACTGTGTGAGTCCGAGCAAGTTACAGGGTTTCTCTGCTTCTCAGTTAGCCAAATGCATGTAATGTCACACAGTACATCTTCACTTCAGAGCGAGCCAGTGACCCAATACATCTGTGCTAAAGTTACAGAGGTGTATCATACCCATTCCCACCCTGGGGAGGTTGCCTCTGATGGAACAGGGGACAAGGCTGAAGGTTCAGGAAGATGGCAGGTGGTGCACAAACAGGAGGGTCCTATGAGGGTCAGAAGCTGATGAGTTGAGTCAGTCTCAGACCATTTCCCATCTTAGCATCTATGCTGAAAGGCACCAGCTCAATTCGTTTGGTGCTGTCACAGATTTTCTGTGCTACTTTTCCTCCCCCTCAAGTTTCTGTGTTACTTTTTCTCCCCTCCCTATCACACTTGACCTTGTCATCCTGCCATATGTATTGTGAACTGCTCATTTCAGGGAGTATGGTGATAGCACAAGGGGTAATGGTTTTAAGCTGGAAGGAAGTAGATCTAGACTAGACATTAGGAAGAAACGTGTTCCTGTGAGGGTGGTGGGGCAGTGGCACAGGTTGCCCAGAGAATCTGTGGGTGCCCCATCCCTGGAGGGGTTCAAGGCCAGGCTGGATGAGGCTTTGAGCAACCTGGGCTAGTGGGAGGTGTCCCTGCCCATGGCAGGGGCTTGGAACTAGATCATCCCTAAGGGTCCCTTCCAACCCAAACCATTCTATGATTCTATGATTTTGGGATTGGTGTAGTCCAGGATGAGACTTCTGTCCCTTTTTGGGAAGACTGTGCTTTTGGCAAAGCCAAGTTGATGGAGGTGACCCTTGCCAATCAATAAAATCCCTTTTCTGCTGATAGTGGCAGACAGCGTTTGCCAAGGGCCAAATCCAGACTTCTGAAACTCCAGCACAGTGGTTTAGCCCTGGAAACATCCTGTTTCTCTGTAAAACCGAGCAGGAGAGGGTTAGGACACAGGTTTAAAAGAAGGGGGTAGGAAATTCCTCCCCAAACCTCAGATTTCATAGATCAGAGCCAAAAGAAGCAGGAGGTTTCTGGCTATGCTGCATTGGGATCAAAGACCCTGTGATAGCTTATATGATTAATGAAAGATGAACAACATTCCAAAGATTAACAAATTTAATTCCTGAGAGTGTTAGCGGTTATCTGTGTGGGCAGACTGACCCCTAATCTCTGACTTGGTGCTGGACTGTGCCACTCTCATGCTTCCTCTCTGTCCTCCCCCTCCATCACCACCAAACGTGGGCAACTGCAAGATGACATTGAGTAGATGGGTTCAGCACAGGGAGATAAAAACAATGTGAAAGGATGGAGATTGGGAGCTTATCAGCCAAACAGGACACAGGATATAAAAAGTAATCAACTTAAAGCTCTTATCAAAATGTATCCTGGGAACAGCTTTTCTTTTTAAAAAAAAAAAAATAAAAATCTGTCATTGCTCAGGAAAAATTATAGGATTATTTTAAAGCAACTTCCTCTGATATACTCTGTGTGTGGGGGGTGTATGTATTTCCTGAAGAATGCACATGCTTTGTAATTTGAGGTGTTTTAAGCCAAGGGAATCAAGTTATCATGTACAAAAGGAATATATTTAACCGAGGAACCCAGACACGACATTTTCTGTCTTATTTAAAGAGTGAATGGGAAAGCACTGAAAAGGAATGCACACACTGCAATATGTTAAGAACTTAAACAATTAACTAAATATTTAGACAAATAACATATAATTATGTACTAAAACAAAATAGCTGCCTGTATAATCCTCCCTACCCGGATTCTATAGAGCTTCATTTGCAGAAGTGCTTCTTTGAAAAGGTTTTGAAATCTTACGGAGAATCCTGTAATCTGATTACAGCAAACAACTCTCAAAATGGAATATTTCTGGAGTTTTGTTGTTGCTGGAATCAGCTTTCTGGATTAATCATTTCCAGTTTAAATGTTCAAACTGATACAATCCAACATCTTCTCCACTGTTCAGAACCTACTTTTTGTAATTTATAGAATATCGTCCCACTCACTTAAACAGTCTCCTGTTCATCAGACAAAAAAAATAACAAAGTGATACTATTTCATGTATTTTTTCCAACTATCCAAAGGAAATAAACCCTTTTTTAATAGCTTTTTATGATTTTTAATGAAAAAGCTATTGGGCACATGAGTGCTGGTTTTACTATGAAGGGAAAATACTTCTTAAGCAGATAGATAATATGAAAACACTAAAAGAGTGATCATAAGAAAACATAGCAGAGAAATAGTATCACAATAAATCCGGAGAGTGAGACCTTGACTGTGTCCTGTTTTCACCAGAGCATTTGGCATAGCTTGCTTGAGGATGGGTTCAAGGCAAATTAGGCTTTATGCCCCATTTGTACTCCAGCAATTCTTTTGGTTGCCAGCATAAATTAGAGTGGCCTTAGGGCTGCTCCAGTTTATACTTAGCTTCCTCTGCACAGATTACAGACTATGTCGTGGTTTAGGTTCTGTGCTGGCCAATGGACCCCTGTGCGTTGGAAATCCACCAACAACATAACAAAGTGTGTTACGGTTTTAGCAGTATTTAAATGAACCACAATACAACCTCGTTAGAGAAGGACAAAACTCCAGCTGCCTCTTCAGGTCTTCCAGAATAGGAGAAGTCCATTTCTTTTAGTCACAAAAAGGATTTTCCCAACCCATGTCCCATCTCTTCCTGGTGCCTCATGCACACAAGGAGAGGTTCAGTTGGGCTTGAATTCTGCAGTAGGTGTGTCCTTAATATTAAATTTCTTATGAATATTTAAAGGTAATAAATGTCAAATTAAATGTTTAACGATCTTGTTTACACTTAAAAGACCTTGAGAAGGATCAGAAAGAAGCCAAGCTAGCTAAATTAGCCAGTTACTGAGCTCAGATGAATATGTCCCACAGCTTCTGTTGCTCTGGAGCGGTTACTTGTGGTAGCAGTGAGGGATGAATCAAGAGAGACAGACACACTGGTGTAGGGTGTGCCTACACTTGCAGGTAACAAAAATATGTATGCTTTGGGCTGTCCCAACAGGACTAGTCTAGATAGACCCTAAAATACTGTAACAACTGGCTAACATCCTCCGTGGTTCATTTTCTTGCTTATTTTTTTATAGTAGCTCCAGGATTTCCTTATGACTTCTTGGCACATTCAGGTGTATGCAGTAGTTTTAAAGAAATTTTAAGTAAATTAACCTGCTTTAATTACCCATTTCTATGATGCTTCATCATGATCAACTTGGGTCTAGTCTGCAGAGCGTAACTGCGGAGAAGAAGTCCTCCCACCTCCACTGCAAAGTGGAATTTTCTGGAGAGAAACAGACATCTAGAAGAAGGTGGTTTTTTTACAAACCATTTAGCAACTGCCTTATTATATATATTTTTTTTTTTTTTTACAAGAAAGTAAGAGTTCAGTCCTCATTACTGTGAACTGTGGAAACAATATCCATAATCTCAACTATTAAGGAACAGGAAAAAAAGTTAATTATGTACAATTACAGTTCCCTTCACCTTGGTGTGCTTTAATGAAATACAAGAGTTTAATTCTGTACACATGACTTACAGACTTCAGACAAACTTAAGAGTGACCTGTGAGTCTCCAGAGTGAGAGGGGCTACAGGGGAGAGCAAAGGTGGCACCTGAAATCATAGTGAGGGAGCACATTGTTTCTCAGCCCTTTCATGTTTGGTCCCTTCTCTGCTCAGCTCTGTATTGGCTTAAATTATTGTTTTCTTGCACTAGCTTGAAAACAAGCCAAGCTTTTTAAATTGTGCCAGAGAAATATTCTTTTCATTTTTTCTCTCTTTCTTATTGCTTTGGATTTTTATGTTTGAACAAAGCCAAGAAAATATGAACAAGCATTCAACTCAAGGCACTCATCCTATTCACACCCCCCAGTGTGGCATTTGCCTCTGGACTAATCGAGTTAGTCCTGCTTTGCCAATCAAAGACAAAGGCAAACAAAAGTCTCACTTCATTTAATCGAACCCCGCTTATGCTGTCCAACAAGAATGCAGACACTTGATTTGTTATCATATTTTTTCCTGTATTGCAACTATCTAGAAGTTCATATGTGAGTTGGGGCTCCAGAATCCTCGGCATTTTCCAAACACACAATAAAAGGATAGTTTTGAACTTCAAGAGCTTATTTTACAAGTGAGATCTCTGGAGGACCTTCCCACTGTTAAGACTTTGCTGGCGGAACAGTCTGTAACTATTTTTTTTCTTTTTTTTTCTTTATCTAAAGTAAGTGCAAGTTTTTCTTTGTGCCGGTAGGAAACCTTTCATTGACCCATTTCCTGAACTAAGCAAACAGTCATCAGCTTATAATTGGGTGAATTAGCCACAGGAGAGAAAGCAAACTTTCAAATAATTGCTCTTTTTCCTCCTTTATATCAACATTTTTTCTGCAACAAGCCACCTGGCTCCAAATATTTGTTTTCAAACCACCCAAATACGCAACTCAACAGACAGCAGCCCCTGAAAGGTTCTATAGCGAAAATCTGCTCGAATCACATCTTCAGTTTTCAAAACCCATTCAAAAGGAAAAGATCGGCAAAGCATACCCCCATACTGTGCATCCTTTGGCTGGGAAAATGAGCCCCCCTGCAGCTCTGAGCTAAGGAAGAAGGAATTTTACTCTTTAAATCACATGGAGTATACAGAGAGAGGAAGGGAGGGAGTGCGGGGAAACTAGTGCTGATCAGAGGAACTACTAATGGAACAGAAGAGTTTGAAGATGTCTGATCTCTCCTCTGCCTTGACTGCAGACAAACTCTCAGATGAATTATGAAACACACAGTCCTATCATGCCCCCCTGAAAGTTCAAGGAATAGCACAGTTGTGTACTCTTCACTGGGTACTCTGCCAACCCGCTACTTATTCTCCACCTTCTTCACAGAAAGAGATATTTTATATATTTCCCTTGGACAATAAATACCTATTTTTACCCATTTTCCTCCAATGTGCTCAGGGCAAGGATAGCTATAAAATATTCCTTGACTTTTTACACCTGTGTAGGGAGGCCAGCCGCAATTGCTGTACTGCAAGTTCTGCTCTGATTTAAACATTTCAGGTCCCAAGAAGGTTTACCTCCACCCTGCTGACTGCCCACCTACAGCTGTAGGAGTCCTCTCGCCTCCGTTTACTTCATCTGCAGGGTAGATATCTGCTTGCAAGCTAGTTTCCACCTTCTTCATACAGTCGCAGGAAAGCAGTAAGTCCTCCTAGGGAATGATTCATTTGACTGATCTCAAATAGCTACCTTATGGTGAGATAATTAGGCTTTAGAAAGTCTAATTATTTCTGTTGACTATAAAGGAAACCTTGAAGATTGCTAGACATACAGAAACTGCCTCTGGCCCAGGTATTTCCTGTGCTGCAGATCATTGTAGCTGGAGGAAAGACGGCTCCATGCTTGCTTTGTCCTTTTGCTTTTCCCTCAGCACCCAGCATCTACCACTGGTTATGGGCCAAATGGTTTTTCAGTGAAATTCAAATTTCAACAGATTGTGCAACCCTTCTGGAGCACTCAACCTTTCCTCTACTGATGACACCTGCTTCAGGGCAGGAACTGCAAAAAAAGTCTTCAGATATGCTCAGCTTCTTCCCGTTTGGTTAACTGCAGAAGACCAGGCAAGGCAAGAAGAAATAACCCTTCCAGGACAGGAGTTGGGTTGCAAGTCTGCTCTTAGGATGCCGTCGTGATATGTAGCAATGCAAACGTCCTCTGTGATCACTTTGTGTACGTGGGAAGCAGGGATTGAAAGAGTCTACAGGCTGGTCTTCATGAAGGCTCTCTTCAGAGGTGCAGATGGTTGGGGCTTCCTACCTGTCTGGCTTTTCCTATGGGCTAACATACACAGACAATTTATTCTTCAGATTGTTTCTTCTCTGGCCACCAAGACTAGGCCTCTGGGAAACAAATGGCAAGATTTTCACTGAGTTCATGTGGTGGATTGACCTTGGTTTGCTGTCAGGTGCCCACCAAGCTGCCCTCTCACTCCTCCTCCTCAGCAAGACAGGGAGAAAATACAATGCAAAGCTCATGGGTTGAGATAAAGACAGGGAGATTCACCGCCATTCACCTTCACAGGCAAAACAGACTCAACTTGGGGAAATTTATTTAATTTATTGCTAATTAATGAGAGAATATGATAGTGTAAAATCAAAACAAATCTAAAAACACCTTCCACCAACTCCTCCCTCTTCCCAGGCTCAGCTTCCCTCAGGACTTTTCCAGATCCTCCACCTGAGCAGCCAGGGGGACAGGAGGTGGCTCTCCTTTGTTGTCACACTGCGACCTTTCATTTAGTCAGGTTTTGCAGACAGTTTGTAATATTTCATTTCTGCCACTTCTTCTTCTTCATGCTCTTCCCCTGCTCCAGCATGGGTATCCCGCGGGATACAGTCCTCCATGAACTTTTCCAGTGTGTGTACTTCGCATGGGCCGCAGTTCCTCAGGAAGTTCTCCAGCGTGGGTTCTTTCCTTGGGGTGCAGTCTTTCAGGAATAGATAGCTCCAGCGTGGGTCTCCCATGGGCCACAGGTCCTGCCAGAAAACCTCCTCCTGCTGGGTTCCTATCAGGATCCTGTTCCGGTGTGGGCTCTCCATAGGCTGCAGTGTAGATATCTGCTCCAGCATGGTCCGCCATGGGCTGCAGGAGGACAACCTGCATCACTATGGTGATCTCCATAGGATACAAAGGAATCTCTGCTTCAGTGCCTGGAGGACCTCCTCCCACTCGTTCTTCACTGACCTTGGTGTCTGTGGAGTTGTTTCTCTCACATTTTTCTCACTGCTCTCTCTCACAGATACTAAACAGCATTTTTTAGCCTTTCTTCCCTGTGTCATCACAGAGGCACCACCAGCATTGCCCATTTGCTCAGCTTTGGAAAGCGGTGAGTCCATCTTGAAGCCATTTGAAACTGGCTTTGTCCAACAGGATGGCAGCTCCTGGTATCTTCCCACCCACCCCTGCAGCCCACCCCACTGTGAAAACCTTGCCATTAAAATCCAATACACTTCATTAGGACCTGTATTTCCATCCATGCCTTCCCCTGGATTTGGCATTCAAGAGGTGTATTTCTGTATCTATCCTCTCCTTTCTGCAGTCCAGACTCTCCTCTTGGGCATATATTTCCTTATTCCTCATAACCTCAAATTAGGGCTATAGTAATTAGCCACAGATGCAAAGAGAGCTGCTTCACACTTCCTACTGCAAAGAAGAAAGTGATAAATTCCATTTCCAGGTCTCTGCAACGTGCCTTTTAAGCTCCTTATCAGGCCAATACTTCATCAGTGCTGGTCCCTTTGCTACTGTCAGTTATTTCAGGAATGCTATGAAATTAATGAGGCTAATGGTTTTTGTTTGTTTTTTTTTCTGTTTGTTTTTTTTTTTTTTTTTTTTTTTTTTTTTTTTTTTAATTTCTAATTTGTTTAGAGGTGCTTTATAGCCCTCGTAGCTCCCATTACACAACTCCCATTATATACTCTGGCTGCCCATGGCCTTCTTATGAGAAAGAATAATTTGTGAAGCAGATATATGCCATCAACCTCCCCCCGGAGGAAGCTAAATGGAAAATCTAAATGATGCTGTTTCGGAAGCACTTCTATACAGAAATCTGAATATGTGAATTAACACTCTGTGTTAGAATGCATTTCAGGGTGGCTACAAGAAAGTCACAGATGTGACTTAGTATCTTTAACCTTATTCCTGCCATTACTGATGGAACATGAAATAATTCTGCAGCTTTAACTGTGCTGTGAAATTAGCCTCCATCTTATATATATGCATCCAATTTCTGTGAATACACATATAAATTAATATATGCATGTGTATTAATTAATAGAATCTTGAAAATGTGGATGTCACTAGCCAACATAATCCCAAGAGAAAATGATGCTACTGCCAACTTCACTTTTCTTTCTCTACATCTCCTATGCTGTTAGCACTTTCATCCATACTATAATTTCAGTATACGGTGAATTTTCAGCAGACAGGACTCTATGGGTTATGAAGAGCGTGGACTGCCTGTTCTATTGTGGATTAGTGATGCTAAGGGAGCAGTGTGAGGAAGTCAAGATTTTCCTTGTCCATACACCTGTCCTTAGGATTAGTGACAGGTTTTATTTTGGAAGGCTGTTATCTTGACATCTTTTTATAGTGTTGCAGTTATCTCCAAGAAAAACTTGCCACTAAAATTGCATTTTCCAACAGAAAGAAGGAAGCTTTTTTTGGAGCTGGAAGAAGGAAAGTTTCATTTGTGTATTTAGAGCTTGTAGCAGAGTCCTTTCTCTCCACCCAGGAGTATATGGGATGCGCTGAAGCCTGTATGAAGTACAGACTCCACAAAAACATCTGTAAATATGAATGCTGACTGATGTGGTCATGAAGCTTCTCACACTGTTAGGAAAGCTCCTGTGAAAGCTACTTCCATTCTCTAAGGAGGCCAGGAGCAAGGAAACTGCATCAGTGTAGGCTCAGACAGGAAAGAGAGAAAACTTTCTGGATAGCCAATGGGATTCCAGTCCCTCCGGTGAATTTGGAAATGGATAATTATAGAACAACACGTTCCCTGTTTGTCACTCCGGCAGTATGCCAAAGGAGCCAAGTGCCTGGAGACAATGACAATTTTTAATTTTTGCTTCTTCTTAAACATGAGCATATTCTAGGAGATTCACGTTGAAACAGCCACAAACACTCCTGTGTAAAATTATGCATGTGCACATGCACATACAGCTGCTAAATTTTACAGAAAAGTGAGCTAATTTATATCAAATCCTTTTGTCTGGTTCTCTCACCCCGTATTTTCTTTTTCTATGGACAGAATAGTGTCTATGAAGAACTCTTCCTTCTACTTTGATACACAATGAAATACCTTTTAGTACACACACACACACACACAAATAAACCCGTAGGAACTCACAAAAATAAAATATAGCTTTAAAAGGAAGTAATGAAGAAGTTGGGGAACATCCCCACCGACTGTGGGCAGGGAGGGACAGACTCCTGAGTCATAATGTAGGGGCTACATAGCTACAGAACCATCTTATTTAATTTTGAGCTATGTTTACCACTGGAGAAGACGAAAAAACCACATCCCAAAGTCAGTACTGGCTCCTCTAGCAAGACCTTGCATGAGGACATCTTTCTGCTCACAGGCAGGAGACCCACCAGGATATTTTACACTTAGAGTGGTGAAACACTGAAACAGATTACCCAGGGAGGTGGCAGATGTCCCATCCCTGGAAACATTCAAGGTCAGGTTGGACGGGGCTCTGGGCAACCTGATCTAGTGGAAGATGTTGCTGCTTACCGCAGGGGGGTTGGACTAGGTGACCTCCATTCTTCCTTCCAACTCAAACGATTCTATGATTCTGTGTGCTTTGGCTGATGTGCCAATGAAGCACACAGTAAACACTCGTCTGACCAAGCACTTGGACTCCATGGAGCTCAGCTGATATTTTCCAAACTACTGTTTTATTCAAGATTCCTGTTGTAGCCTTCCTAAGTGCAAGATACAATTACAGGTGTGAGAGTAGGATTATTGTGCAGACAGATCAAAATTTTAACCACTGGACTGTCTAGACCTGCCCTGGGTAGATGAATACCAACTTTCCCACTGAAACAGGCTTACCACGGTGGCAAGAACAGAGCTGTACCAAGGAAAGTCTAAAGGAGAACAGCTCTAGTCCAGGCATGTAAGCGCATGTAAATGCACTTGTACTGTAGCAAAAGAAATTTTCTAGTTTATTGGTGTGCATTTTCTATAAAGGATAACAGAAGATAAAGAACAGAAAAAAAAAGCAAGCAGGACATCAAGAAATCCTGACAGCAAGGACGGTTTTGAGATTCTGAGATATTCAGAGGAATGCAAAAATGCTGTGAGAGGTTGGGTTTTTTTTGCAAATCTTCCAGACCAAGATATTTTTATTTTATCTTTGCCAGTTTGAGCTGACTGCTAATCTGGGATGCAACCAGAATTTTATTTTCCTTCTCTTGTGCCTAGTAAACACTTGCTTATTTAGTCAAAATGCAAATATTGTTAAGAGCATTTTACCAGATGCTTCCCTAGGTTCAAAACACAATTGCCTTTAGAGTTTGCATTTGGGCTTTTTATTCTGCTTATGGCAATTTAGACAACCTATGTGGTAGTAGTTAAAAGTTCAAAACTTCACTTCTAAGTGATACAGTCTAGGTCAAGTGTATCCTAAGAGATCATGCCCAGAAAATCAAGACTATAAATATAAATACTGTAATCTAACATAATATAGAGAGAACCTTAATGAGAACACAGTGTAAATGCCAGCCTGAAACAATATACAAAATTCATTCTTGCATTATTTGTGCTTTTACATCTTTAAAAATAAATGAAAGGAGATGTCTGCACAGACCTTTGGGTATGCAGGTCTGATCTAAAAATTATCACAAATTTTCTAAGAAATCCAAGGAACTCTGACTAAACCTGGTGTTTTTGTGCCACTCCTATGAGCCTGTTCCACTAGACTGATCTCTGAGCAGAAAGCATTGATCTGGAGAATATTCATGCCAAAGGGTGACTACTTGCAATTCTAATGAAACATCTTCATCAAGGGAGGAGAGAACCACAGAAATGTCACTGTCAAGAATTATCTTTCTCTTTACATTATATCTTTATGCTGAATTTTTAAGGGTCAGGGGGGAGAACTGCCAGTTCCGTTGCTGAATTACTGATATCTGATGTGTCTATCAATGCGCTTTCATGTCAGCTATGGGCCAGCAAGACAACGAGATGGCCTGTCTTTTACTAGAGAGCAAGTACCTTTGCAAATGAAGCAGGTTGAGACAACATCTCGTCTTGACCTTCAGAACCCGAATTTGTGTTGCTGCTGTTAGATTTACAGAAGTGAATTTGGAGGTGAAAAGTGCTTATATGGCCAGTCTGAATGACCTTATGCATTATCAAGACACCTGGGAAATTTTCCATGATACCCGGTGATACCTTATGAACAAACCACCAAGGTAAGAAGTGGTGTGATTTCCCTTCTACAAATAAGAGGGCTATATGACAGAGAAACCCAGTGACCACCTAAAAACCACACAAGCCTGATTAAGAAGAGAACTGGACCTGTATTTCCTGTGTCACTAAATGGATGATTTTCTCAGTCTCTTTGTGTTCAAGTCAGGAATTCTGAGGGAATCCGGAGAGAGTTTACTTGTTCTAATTCCTTTCAGACACTCAGGCAACTGCTAGATAACAAGCAGACTAGATCCCCATCCGTGAAATGTACATAAGCGATGGCAACTTCTGGTCTTTGTTTTCAGAAATGTATCTAATGGAAATACACAGAACAGTAGGGACTGTCCCTTCCACCTCCTACTCTTGCATACATATTTCATGCTTCCGTATCTCAACCTGGAAGATTATCAATTATGTATTTCTATAATGCCCAGAAGCTCCAACCTGCTTGTAAGATCTACACTGTTTAAATATTAAAGCTTTATTTTGTGACTACATTTCTTCAAGAAACTGGCCTGACAACATGAATCTTTTTGATACTGTTTAACAAAATATCCCTAAGTTGGCATTGCATGATCCGTAATGATGTCTTAAAGGTGAAGATTTTGTGCCCTGCACCAAAACTTTGAATTTAACATAGGCCTTTCCTTTATTTCCTTTACCTAAAGTAACAAGACCAAAGAAAAACCACGTTGCAGTTCCTATTTCTGTTGAGTTTTTTTATTTTTTTTTTATTTTTTTTTTTTCCCTGGGAATCAAGGGATTAAAAACAAACATTGTATTTCTTAAAAGCAAGGCAGCAACAATGCTGACCATGACCCCCTAAAGCTGGAGGCCTTGTTATTAGTAATCTACAGCTGTGCTCCCAATAGATGCTTCCACCCTGGTCCAGCAAGATCCCAAAGGGCATGTCCACACTTCAGCTGCTGAGGCACCATTAGATTTACTGTCACAACCAGAAGCAGGTGCTCTGCAATGAATAAACATTGCCCTGGCTCTGTCACTTTCTGATTGCACCAGTTAACAGATGGACATACAAATTTGGGTTGGCATCCGCTACTGCGCCATTTCCCCCCTTGTTTTCCCAAAGAAAACAGAGTTTTGCTTGATCTACATCAGCGGGTGTGTAAGAGCAGAATCAGAACCCCCAAAAATTCTGAAGTAAGGAAACACCAGGGCATGCAAAGGTAATGGTTTGCACAGCCCTGGAAAATATCAACTTAGATTGTTTTAAATACAAATAAACTCCAACAAGCTGAAGCAATTAGTTTGGCACAACTCTGAAATGTGTTTAATGGCTGAGTGATCAAAAGGTTTTCCATCAACTTTAGCTGAATCAAACTGGCAAGTAAATCTTTCCTTACACATAATTTTCCAAAGTTTGAAGTGACAAATTGGACTGAACTCAATTAAAGCAGCAGGTTCTATGCATTTAATTGCAAGCAGTGTCTGTGATTGTGAAGGAATCCAATTCAGAACGAAAACACAGATGTGGCTGTGGCGTAGCTCTGTAAAACACAAAGACGCAAAACCAAGTTCAATCAGGAAAAAAGTTACAGGCGATGTAAAATTATGTATTCTGCCATACTTCTGGAACACTAGCTGTAGGCAAGTATTAAAATACAAAATTGGGAAATGCTTATATAGCTACACCACTGTAGTCCAAAAAATATAAGTAAATATTTGTAAAGCGGTTTGACGGAGGAAAGTGCATGAAAGTACTAATGGTATTTCAAATTACCATGCAATGACACTTATTTTGGAGAATTAATTGTATCATCCGTTAGAATATATTAAAGTAAAAGTTTGTGCTAAAAATGGTAATTAAAGAATGACTTTGTAATAGGACACTCGGTGATTATTGGGGAAGTGCTTAGGGGGTAAATGCAGTGTTTAGTCCTCCGGTGTGCACACATGGCTCCCATTGGTATTAATGGGAGCCATACACCCTTTCAAGGGCAGGTTTCAACCTCCACTGGGAAAGCCAAACTCAAAAGGAAGCAAATACAGCAGATCAAGTTATTCTTAAAATTGACCCAGGCGAACACGACATGTGCTAGCATTTTAAGCCCTGCACTCGGTGAAAATTAAAGTTGTTAAATAAGCAATGGAATCAATTTTAAGCAATTGCCGCATGTGTTTATAGAAACAGCACCTCCATCAAATATCCAAACAACTAAAAAGGGAACCTATTACTGTTTAATTTTGGTCCTTGGAAGAAGATGATTTCCATAGAAAGGCAAGTGTGAGAATCATTTTAAAAGCTCAGCAGGGAATTTCTGTACAGCCTATGAGTTCTGTTTGAAATTGGGGACTTTTATATGTATCTGTGTCAGACTGCAGACACTATTTTGGATGTGGGATTTTTTGTCCCTTCACATCTTGGCTGGGGGTGAATTGTAGAGACTGTTGTGAAAGGGCTAACCCATCACAAAGACCAGAAAGATTAAAAAGAAAAAGAAAAAAAAAAGACCAAAACCCCAAAGCTGCTATGGTTAAACAAGCAAGGTGAAAAAACCTGTTTGAACTGAAAAGATATCCCTCAGAAAGCAGAATGAAACTTTCCAGAAAAGGGAAACAGAAGAGAACTAGTTAAATATAAAAGCGTAATACAGCAGGACAAAAGGGAAAAGAAAATCATTTTGAAGAACATATTGCTAAAAATATAAAAATGAAAACTTTTTTTTCCCCAGCACCAGAGTAAGGAAATCTGCTAGAGAGTTTGTAGGACTGAGAGATGATCAAGAACTAAAAAGATCATACAGAAAAGATGATAGGGCTAGAGAAAAAAAAAATCTACTCCATAATCTATGTTGATATGTTTAGGGAGATTCTCACACCAGAAATATTCCTTAAAAAGAGGCAAATTCAAAAATCTATTTCAAATTAGAGTATCAGTAGAAAAGTTTTAAGAGTGAATCAATGAAATCAGCAATATCGCATCAGCAGGACCAGATGGCATTCACCCAAGAGTTCTAAGAACTCAGGTATGAAATTGCTAAACTATTAATTAGACTGAGTAATCTTTTGCCTAAAACAGACTGCCCATTACAAGAATGGGACATCAATGTGAAAAAAGAAAAATAAAAGAAGAAGAAAAAAGAAAAAAAAATCAGAGGAAATATCGGAAAACACAGAACAATAAAATCATGCTGGTAAATTTGATATAAATTATAATAAATAATGGAAACAAGAGACACGTGAGCAAATGGGAGACAATGTTTTTTTCAGGGGAAGTTGTGTCTCCTAAACATGTTAGAGATCTTGCTGTGTTCTAAGGGATTTTTAAACACAATTTTTAATATATTTCACCTCCTGCTAACTGTGTCAATAAAAGTAGAGGACAATGAAAGAAGAAAAATCTCCTGTTAAGGAGGCTATACATGAGAAAGAGGATGTTGGAAGCTTTCCAGGGTAGGAAGAAGAAGACAGTGACGGAGTGAGGCTTTGTTGTTGTCCACACTTGTAGGTAGCTATGTGATCTCCAAGACCTTGGTTACCTACCTGAGAGGTGCAAAGGTAGTGGACTTCATGAGTATCTAGACAGGTTATGTACCGAAACAGGTGGGGAGTCAGCAATCTTCTCTTGTACAAGTATATACCCTATAGGCATACAATTATACTTACTTCTTTCAGTACTTGAGTTATTTTTTTAGAAGTCTTGGATGAGGAAAATTTATGAGTAATAAGTAATACTGAATAAAGAGAGCACACAAACTTGGCTAGTCACGGCAGTTCATTTCCCCTATGCTTACCCGGCACCTGCAATCGCTGTACTAGGGAAGTTGGAAGGTATATCTATGCTCATTACCCTTAAAATCTATTTATGGACTTCATGTCAATTTGTCCAGTCCCTTTTTGATCCTGCTGCTGCTATCTACCTCCACAGCATCCCGTGAAGAAAGTTGCAGTAATTTGCTGTCTGGGGTCTCAAGAAGGGCTTTTAGAATCATATAGAACCATAGAATGGTTTGTGTTGGAAGGGATCTTAAAGATCATCTCGTTCCAACCCCCCTGCCATGGGCAGGGACACCTCCCACTAGCCCAGGTTGCTCAAAGCCTCATCCAGCCTGGCCTTGAACCCCTCCAGGGATGGGGCATCCACAGCTTCTCTGGGCAACATGGTCAACTGCCTCACCACCCTCACAGTAAAACATTTCTTCCTCATATGTAATCTAAATGTATCCTCTTTCAGCTTAAAATCACTACCCATCACCCTATCCCTCTATCCACTGATCAAGAGTCCCTCCCCATCTCTCCTGTAGCCCCCTTTCAGCACTGGAAGATGCTTGAAGGTCTCCCTGGAACCTTCTTTTCTCCAGTCTGAACAACCCCAACTCTCTCAGCCTGTCCTTGTATGGGAGGTGCTCCACCCTTGGACCATCTTCGTGGCCTCCTCTGACCTCACTCTGACAGGTCCATGTCCTTCCTGTGTTCAGGACCCTACAGGTGAATGCAGCACTGCAGGTGGGGTCTCACAAGAGCAGAGCACATGGGGGGAATGCTCTCCCTCAACCTACTGGTCACGCTTCTTTTGATCCAGCCCAGAACATGGTTGGCTTTCTGAGCTGCACACATTCCTGGGTCATGTTGAGCTTCTCATCAACCAACACCTCCAACTCCTTCTCCTCAGGGCTGTACTCAAGTCATTCTCCACCCAGCCTGTGTTTGTGCTTGGGATTGCCTCGACCCACATATAGGACCTTGCGCTTGGCCTTCATGAGGTTGGCATGGGCCCACCTCTCAAGCCTGTCAAAGTCCCTCTAGATAATGTCCCTTCCCTCCAGCATGTCGACTGAGCCACACAGCTTGGTGTTGTCCACAAGCTTGCTGAGGGTGCATTTGATCCCACTGTCCATGTCTCCCACAAAGATGTTAAACAACACTGGTCCCAATACTGACCCCTGAAGACCACCACTAGGCATCGGTCACCACTTGGACACTGAGTGCAGTCATCCAGCCAATTCCTTATCCACCTTGTGGTCCATTCATTAATTAATTCATTACCTTGTATTTTTTTTTTACATAGAAGGTCATCTACCAGCTTTTAGCCCCCTTGCTCAGATTTGTTAGATTCTTCTGCAGTTCTTCACTAAAGTCACAGCATTTGACTACCTGATAGAGCTTAATATCATCTGCAAGCATAAAGATTTCACCGTTCTATTCTTTTTCAAGGATGTTGATGATGTCTTCAAATAAAACTGATACTTAAAATGGTCCTGGGGACATCCCAGTCCTGACTCTTCTCCTGAAAAGCAGCTAATAACTCTTTGCTTCTTATCCTTTATTTAGGTTCCAGAAGTTCCTTTCTTCATTCCCATAACAACTTAGTTTTTTTTATTTATTATTATTACTTAAAAAAAATCTGAATACATTATGACAACCCTATCCTTTTTACTGAGGTGCTTACAAATTCTTGGTAAAACTCCAGCATGTAATAAGATTATCCACCTACAAAAGCCATGCTAATTCTTTCCCAACAGGTGATGCTCATCTGTATGTTCACTGATTTTATTCTTTACTAAAAATTAGCCTCTTAATAGGGACAGTGGTCAGACTTATCAGCCTGTAGTTTCCAGGATCTCCTCTACAGCTGTTTTTATAGATGGTGCTATATTTGCAACTCAGCAGCCATTTCTTACAGTAGTTACTTGTAAAGAGTGGTGATACAATTTGGTCATCCACTGGAAGATGGATGGGGGAAGAGAAGCCTTTGAGATGAAAGAATGGTATAGAACTCTGCAAAATATGGAGTGCCATGGAGAAAGTATGAATACTTATAATGTTTAATAGTTCAAGATATACAGGACATCACACAAAATGTATTGTTATGCTGCAGTCTCTCCCCAGGCAGAAAGTCCCAGGAGTGCACTCAAGAGGTCTGCTGCTCCTAGAAGAGCTACTGGCCTCTCTTTTCCATAAGTGATTCAGTGTATATGTTTGTTTCTTTATGTGGGTGACACAGGGAACACTCTCAATGGGACAGAGATCTATGGAACAGGGGAAAGAGAGAAAAAAAAAAGTAGAATAGGGGTGGAAATCTTCTCTTTCCCTTCTTTTTTTTTGCAGAGAATCATCGAGACATGCTGCACTAGGCAGGAAATCTTCCCTGTAAAAGCATCCCTGGGACCCCAACCCAGGGACAATGCTGAGACTCTTGGCTAAAAGTTTATGGTTATTAGCAAATGTACAATCCAGAGAGCGTTCAGAACAAAGTGCACAAAAAAAGATCCACCTCAGGTGTTTATGACACGAGGAAACAACTGAATTGGTGATAAACTTGTCAGCTTACTGGACTGTATGAAAGGAATAACAGTTGTACTGGAAGAATGGTGGTATAATTATTTGCTTATTATAGTTTCAGATCTTTACAGTAATTTAGATGGAAAAACTCTGAATTTGCTACTGAAAAATCAATGGATTTTAGGTTTTTTTAGAGAGAAAACAGCTCGGCTATTTCAAACCGTTTCAGATTGAAAGTATGACCATTAATGAGTCATAAAACATGACCTTTATTTTATCTCCCTTGGAGTAGCTGAAAACTTCTCGATTGGATAAAGACAGTGATGTTTTTTATGACTTTATGACAACCAAACCAGTCCTAAATCTGAAGTAGTTTGTTTATCACTTATTTGGTGCACCTGCGAAATTTCCCTGTCAACAGTTTCTGCTTTAAAAGATGATACTAGAACTTAGTTGTGAATTTAGATATAGCTCATCTTGGAGGAAGATTATATTCAGAACTGAGGACACTTTACATCTGAATAAGAGTTTCCACATGGGGTTTTAAGATACTTGAACTGCAGTGCTCTAAGTTCACACCTCCAATTAATTTGAATTAATTTTCCTAAGTGTGTAGATGTCAGCTGGCTCCAGAACTCTAGATATAAACAACTTCACACTCTGGCAAAGCCTAGATGTAAACTTGACAGCTTGGATGCGTTTCTATTGACTTGAAGCCAGGACTTGAAGCAGACAGAACAAATTAACGTGTAAAATACCCTTAGCCAGTATTTCAGAATTCTGAGAAACAAGTTTTACCAAAAAACTGCTTGAGAAACTCTGAACCCTGTTTCAACAGTTATCATGTTTTAATCAGGTTTATCTAAGCTCAGCCTCTGGAACCTTTGAAGTTCGCTGTCTCTTGATAAAACTTGTTTCATTCCATACCTACACATTCTGTGCTTAAATGGGCTTGGCACACTTCACATCAGCTAATGCTGCATTAAAGAGCTGTATATGGCACAGAAATGTCAAAGGCAGCCTTAAAATGTAATGAAAATGCTCTGAATGGAGACTTGGAAAAAGATTTTTTTGCTGTTACATATTGGTACATGTATTACTGCACCAAGAGATATCAGAGCTTTGATCTTACACGCGCCTAAAAATATCCAACTTCAATAGAGTGCTCAAACAATTCTTCTCCCTCACAATGAACCCATATGTTCTTTCAGCACAAAAGAAAATTAGCTTTTACTGCTCAAAATTAAATGCGGGAGAACAAGCCAAATATAGGTCATTGCTAGCAGGGCTGTGATCCTGTTAGATAACACACAGCTAAGAAGGCTCAGGTCCGGGCAGCATGTGCATGGAAGACATCCAGAGGGTTGAAGAAAGCTGTGATTTGGTAAATAAACCAGGAATGAATCAAGCGGTGTAACCCAGTATTGAACTGGGCCCTTCCAGCGGTGAAAGGCAACTTCTCAGAATAGAGGCAGGAGGGACTGTCGTGACAACTTGTAGTCATTAATGATGCCGTAGCACTTGTCCGAGAAGAACTTTATTAGCAGTGGTGTCCCAGACAAGTACTAGTTTCAGTAATGATATTCCACTGACCCACATTTCCCTTGCAGTGCGAGCTGGATGAGGCTTTTCTTTCCCTTTGTGTCTCTGTGACAGTTCGTTATTGCTGTGTGTTGACAAGCAGACGTCATGCTCTACCCAGGAGATGGGTGTGCACCAGACATACCCTCCATCAGCCATGATGGCTGTACAATAAAGCCCAGAACACTGTGTGCCGAATGTGTGACTCTGCACCTTTTTCGGCCACAAAATGTCTCTTGTTATATTTGTACGGCATGATGCGGCCAAAAATCCATGTGAGGGTTTCTGGGTCCTGCTGGGACACTGCATTACGGGGACAATCCTATTACTGATACATTTAAAATGACAGTAGGAAGAGCTTGTATTTTTTGGTATAATTTATTTTGTATGAGAATTCCTGCACACATCTTAAAAAAAAAAAACAAAAAACCAAAAACCAAAACACCTCAGGGCAACAATTTTGTTTGTTTTAAAAATGGTACTTTCACCCATATATTCTACACAGGTAAACCGAGGCACAAACATCTTTCATCTTTCGGATGTTGTACTCTGCTACATTTCAAGCCAGCCCAGCAGCTAGGGTTTGACATGACAGACCATAACCCCCAGTGGTCATTACCTGTGGAAGTGGTTTGAAATGGGCAACAGCCTGATTGCCAAGACAAAGGTGAAGCAAAGTCCTTGCAGTGGCTTGAGAGCGATGAAGCATTACCAGGTAGGAATAAGTGAGAATACAAAAGAGAATGGGAAAAGCAAGAGACAAGAAAGATGAAAAAAGAGGGCAAGGGTGTCTAATGAAAACTTAATGGGTTTGTGCTGGTGAGCGGTGTTTCTCTGTCACAGCAATCCTCAGTGTGAAGCAGCAAGAGTTTTCCTTCTGTATGTAATCGTGCCAGGGAGAGCGTATAATAAATAGGAAGAGACAAAGCTGGATGCCTTCACAGTAAAGTCTCATTATTTAATTCCCCCTTTGTGGAAAATATCAACTCAGAAGCTAATCTCAGCTTTTGGGAGGACTGAGATCAAATGCCAGGCGTACTCCCTGGCAACGTGGAGCACGGAGCCACGGGGGTTTGGATGGCTCAGCAAAATGATTCGGAAACTTTTACCTTTCTGTCAAGAGTTAAATAGCTCTTCTACGCTGGTTGAGGTACTCCCAGGTGATTACTGTTAACGGGCTTTTTGGAGGCTGACATGAAATTAATTTGTCATCCTAAACCAACAGCAGGTCAATCGAATATCTCCCTCCCATGGTGAATGATGCAAGACATTAGAGAAAGAAAAAATAAAAGGAATATGGAGCACCTGTCTCCACTGCAGAAATGATGTCTCGTGGGACCTTTTCGGTGCCAAACGACTACATTTTCCATACACACATACTTGGAAAGAGGCTTCAGTTTACAGCGTTGCCACAGCCGGGTAACTTCTATAAGTATGGGGGGAGAATGGAGGAAGAAATAACATAAGGTAAAAAATAAATGCGGAGGAACCTCAGGAGTATGCAGCAAGTTCAGCCTGGCTTTCTATCACCAGTCCCTCGGTTTAGTTGAGGTATGTTTTCACTTGGGCTGCACTCTGGAGTATGACCTGCCTGCTCCTATTACATCGGTCTCTTCTAGGGAAATGAAATATTAGCCTATTTTCTTAACTTCTGTATTAAGAAGACAAGTTAATTTTTCACCCCTCCGGTGAATTATTGTATGATCGGTTTATATGAGAGATGTCCCAGGAGTGAGAAAATGAGTCATAACTCACAGGAGGTGAAGCTACAAGTGAGTAATGAAGAACACGAAGATCATTCTTTCCTCTCAGCGCCTGCACAGGCTTGTTCTGCAATTAGAAGGGCAGGGGAATAGGTAAATACACAGCCGAGCCACGAGTCATCTCTGTGTGCTGTGATCTTTGGGAAAAGAGTCTTACGAAGTTTATTTTTATTGGAAATGAGCATGTGCGGCTATAAAACACATTAAAAGCCCTTCATGTCCTACCTAAGAGCTTCATTAAAGTGCCAGGCTACGGAGGAGAGTTTCCTGATGACATGACAGTGACTCAATCCAGAGCCCTGTTCCTCCCCGTTGCTGCATGCCCACCACATCTTCCTTGCGAGGTTCGGAAAAAGTTTACGCCACAAAACCAGCTTACAAGAAGCACACCAAAAAAAGATCTCTAAGCCCTCGCTATCATGGCTGTGACCTGTGTGATACACGGGGGAAACTGCAGATTGAACTGAAGGTGTTTTTAAATGCCCTGACCTGCCTTAGTTCTCCTATTTTCACTGCCTCAAATACCATCCTTACCGATCGAGTTTGCTCGCAGCACATAGCAGTCAGGTTCTGACCAGTTCTTGCTGAAGGTTTAACTCTGCAGGATGCAAAAAAGCCATTTTCAAGGTCCCCACACCTCTGATGCTTATCCCAGCACAGCTGTTAGTTGCAATGCTGTAAACAAGAGCCCTCGTCATCCTCTCAGCGTGGAATTTTTTAAGCATGGATGGAGGCATGTCAGCCTATGCAACAAACTTGGTCTCTCATGGAAAGGCAGTGTAAGTCGTGTGAATCTGCTTTTAGTGGAAAATGTATCTAAAGTGAATTTTGGCATGTGGGGATGAAGTGTAATAACCCTGTGTGGACAGTAGCTGGTACTGGAAACCCTGAAAGCCTCAGGAACTGTGGCTATAAGGTATATTCCTCTAGATCACCAGGAATCTGCAAGATTTGTTGTTCTGGTGTAACAAAATTGATGAAATGTGTGGTTACATTGCCTTCTGGCAAAATTATCCTCTGACCAGAGAAGCTGTGGATGCCCCATCCCTGGAGGTGTTCCAGGCCAGGCTCGATGAGGCTTTGGGCAACCTGGGCTAGCGGGAGGTGTCCCTGCCCATGGCAGGGGGGTCGGAACTCGATGATCTTTAAGGTCCCTTCCAACCCAAACCATCCTATGATGACCAGGCCAAGGTAACCTTAAGGGCATCTAGTTTTATTGCTGTGACAGTGTTTTTGGACCAAAAATTTCTGCTCTCTGAAATTCACATATCCCCGAACCCTTGGAGAAATGTGCCTCTAGTTATCTTCAATTTCCAGTTTATTGAAGCAACTTTTCTCAATAGACTTCTTGCTACCTGCATTGCTGTACTAGCTATAAGGTTTATTTTAAATATCAAGGGAAGATGCAGATGCAAATGATCACTGAAAAGAGTGATCTGCAGACTTGGACCACCTTCAAAGCTAAATCCAGTTCACGGAAAACTCAGTATAAGCCCATTTGCTCAGCCCACTTGATGACCTTCTATGTACCATGCCACAGTATGTCTATTGGGGCAGGAGGGGGAAAAGGAGCAGTAATAAGACCTTCTAAAAAACAAGACCTAGACTAGCAGCATATCTCAGCAAAGCTAGAAACCTCACATCTGCTAACGTCACCATTTAAATACATGATTCTGTCCTTCGTGCTGTGAAAGCCAACAGCTGCTCCTCCACTGTGAATATGGAATAAAACAAATTATTGCAAAAGGGACCTCTCTAAATTAATCTAAAAATCACTACCAGAGGCCTGTAAGCAGATGTGACACACAAAACTCGACACCATCAAGTGTACAAGGGTTTGTTCATTTTAATGATGCCTGGCAGATTCTTCCTCAGCATTTGAAAAGGCACCTGAACATACTTTAATCATAGAATCATAGAATCATAGAATAGGATGGTTTGGGTTGGAAGGGACCTTAAAGATCATCTAATTCCAACCCCCTCCCACTAGCCCAGGTTGCTCAAAGCCTCATCCAGCCTGGCCTGGAACCCCTCCAGGGATGGGGCATCCACAGCTTCTCTGGGCAACCTGGGCCACTGCCTCACCACCTGCACAGGAGAATATTTATTCCTGATATCGAGTCTAAATCTGCTCTCTTCCAGTTTAAATGGTAACATTTAAAAATCACCAATTACACAAGGCAATTTCCTTCTCTTCCTTTAACAGATCGGACACTTGGTACTTTTTGGAGACATGAGCAAGTAGTACATGAAAGTTGTTTTTTCCCCTTGCTCTACAGACTTGTACTAAATCTGTGCTGATACATTTACACATGCACTTGGATGTTTTATCTTCCACCCAGAGAGAGGATGCCTGAAGGTCATATATGGACACTCTGATTTCTCAGATACATACTGTTTGCTAAACACATTTTTCCTACTATACGCTACTGATTTCAGTTGTATTTCACAACACTTGCCCCTTAAGGTTAACACATACAATAAGAATCACCTACTTAAAGCAACATGAATTTTGAAGGCTCCTAGCAGTGGTTTCTACCTGACCTATGCTCCTGTCTGTACGATGAAGCCATGCTTTTCCCTTCCGAATGGCCATATTTTAACCCTACATCTGAAAATAATGCAAACAAAAAGGTAAGGAACAAGCAACCCCTCAGCTGTTCTTTAGTAAGGTCACCATACCCATCCCAGAGGTCACACGCAGTGACATTTGTTGTTCTAGTTCATGCTGTATTAAAATATTAAACAATAAAAATAAGAATGTTCCAATTATTCAAAATACGACATACAGAATTCCAGCATATCAATCTTTTGAAATTAATACGTGCATCGCGAAATGTACATGTAATTCATAGAGGGAAAAAAATAAAGTTTCTGTAAGAACACCATATTTACAGGGTTTTTTAAGGATACAGTGCAGACAAAATCTGCAATGCATACTCATATTTCATGAAGTACCCAATAATTGTGGAGGTTGGTTGTTTTACTGGTGGTTGTTTCCAGCACCTACAGCCAAAGAGAAATCCATCCCTGGGCAGCACACTGGAAGTGGAGCCTTGCAAAGTCAGAGCAAAAGAGGACACTGTGGTCGAGGAACAGCTCATCCAGCTTGAGGAGCCAGGCACAGGCATGGCTATAATGCAGCAGGGATGTAGCTGAGGTCAGATAGCATCACTGATAAAAGAAAATTTTTGCCAGAAATTCTGGAAATTCTGTTCGAACTCGTGAATCAAGACTATGCTCCCAGTGATGCAATCCTTCCAAGCTTTTTACATCGTCATGCTGTCATTCAAACTTTTTACACTGTCAAACTGAAAGAGGGCAGATTTAGACTAGATACTAGGAAGAAATGTTTTCCTGTGCGGGTGGTGAGGCAGTGGCCCAGGTTGCCCAGAGAAGCTGTGGATGCCCCATCCCTGGAGGGGTTCAAGGCCAGGCTGGATGAGGCTTTGAGCAACCTGGGCTAGCGGGAGGTGTCCCTGCCCATGGCAGGGGGGTTGGAACTGGATGATCTTTAAGGTCCCTTCCAACCCAAACCGTTCTGTGATTCTACGATTCTATGATTCTAATGTGGTCAAAGTGTCCCTTGAACACTTGCTGCTGTTGATGTTACTGTGACACTGAAGTCAGGTCAGGGAGAGCCAGCAAACCACACCAAGACACAACATGATGCCCTCCACCACGTGAGCTGTTTAACAACCTAAATGGAAGAAAAACATTGTGAAGATCTGACCGCTACAAAAGTTTCACTGGTACTTTTGTGCTATCATCTCAAGCGTGAGATAAGATTCCATCTATAAGATTCCATCTATCTGGTGAGAACTAATAAGATGCAAATTCTGCTAAGTCTTTACCCGTTAGATAATTTGTAACATATTCTCCCTAGTGGATTTTGTAGATTCTAATATGAGGTTGACCTAAAAGCACAGCCTTCCTCTCAGCAGGGGGATTTTTATGGCATCACTCTATTACAAGGCTGTTTATTTGCATGAATCTTATTAAAAAAAAAAAAAAAGTTTATCCTTTATTTCCATGCCAAACTTCTCTCAGTTAAGCCAGCGTGTTCAGAGGCTACTAGAAAGCAGACTGAAGGATGGAGAAGCTGACATGTAGTGTGACTACAGCAGGCTCTTTCCTGAAAATCCAGACTAAAACTTCCCCCCCCAACTCACAGACACTGTCTGGTTTACATCACGATGCTCTGAATTAGCTCATTAGTGTGTGGGATGCGGTGACACTGAGCTCAGCGCTGCAGCCGAGATGGTGCTTCCTGCCCCAGGGAGATTACTGGGGGCCCAGTACAAGAGCAACTAGTTGAAATTTTATGGCTTATGTTAGAAAGCAGGCAAGACTTACAGCTTCGGCACATGAAGGAGTTTTGGGAGCCTAATAAGTTACTCTCTCTTGGATGAGATGTATTTTTGAATGGTCACTGCCCCTGTGCCTGCTCCTAATTTGTCCCAGTTGCAAGCTAGAGTAACTTAGCTTAAACCTCTTTCAATGAAGTGTAAGCTCCAATGCATTACATCACTTTTAAGGTGGCCCAAGAGCATGCCCCACAACTGTTCCCGTGGCTCACAGATGGGGATAATTTGTTAAACCGTGGCAATGCAGCTGCGGAGCTGCCAGTCCACAGCCGGTGATCTAACAGTTCCTTCCAGGAGCAAAGCCCATGAATCAAGTCTCTGAACCTACAACATAAAGGGAAAGGGATGACAGAACAAGAGGGTGAACAGCAATGTTTGCCAGTGTTACCGCTCTACCTTTTATTTTTAATTATTTTTATTTTTTATTTTTATTTTTATTTTTTTATTTTTTTATTTTTATTTTTATTTTTATTTTTATTTTTATTTTTTTTATTTTTATTTGGATGATTGAGGTAACTTTTGCAGCAGAAGTCAGTTTTTAAAACACTCTTGCCTAGGCAGTGCAAGATCCTAATGTAAGTTTAACTACTGTTAGCATCTGTTTTGCTTATTTGAGGCTTTTTCTTACCTTTGCAAAGGAATTCAAGCAAGGGTTAAAATATAGCTAACTGTATCTGGTCCAAACTACCAGGCTAGCTGTTTTATCATAGACTGATTTAGTTAAGCTGAAGCAAATTTTCTGATCTTCACAAGCTCTTAACTAACTGAATATACATGTTACTGAGACTATGCAATCTTGCTTCTACCTAACATTTTTTGCAAATTAGAGACACACTTTCTACAGCCAAAGGACTCTGTACAGTGTAAGGTGATATTTAGCACTTTCTTTCTTTTCTGTTTTTCTAAATGGAAAGTCACCTTGGGACACAAAGGACGTAAATACACTCTGAACACTAATAGACTCCAATCTAGTCCCTTCTCCATTCCTTTTTTAAATCACAATTTAAAAATAATTTTTAAATGCTAGATTCAGAGGGCTGCAGACACAGCTAAAATCTTAATGGGAGGATAGGTATTGTCTAGGTGGACTGTCAAGAGATTCACTTTCAACATGGGAATAGCTTGGATTTATTCAGATGAATCGTTCTTGGACGTCATCTTCCCACACAGCTTTCCTCCTCCTTACAAACACTCCTTTTTATTAAATGGGTGGTTTATTCAATAACCACTGTTGCTGATTCAGATGATGCTTTACTGGCTAAAAAGAGGTGTGCCTAATCCATATAGAGCAAATCCAGTCAAAAGTTTTAAAGCTGGCAGCGTTTGTTTTAAAAAAAACCCATACAGTTTAGATGTGTGGAAGAATTTACTGAGGACACTGCAAAGACGATTGTCCTCTGTGTTTTATTCAGAACTTAGCATATACAAATACTCATCAAAAGATAAGGTGACTTCCTTCTACCCAATTATACTAACCATATACAGAGGAAAAAAAAAAGAAAGAAACCTCATTACTAGACATTTCCAAATCAATGAAGACAAAGTTAATCAGGATTCATTAATTTTGCAGTTCTGTGCCTCACTCCTGTGATGGATAAGAGGAAGACGATGTATCTGACTGACGATCCAAATTTGGATGTGTGCAACCACGCAGAGAGGAGAAGAATGGGAAGTGTTTGGTGAACCTTGCTAATGTAGAGCTTTTTGGGGGAACAATGTGAAATTAAAGAAACTGATAGAACTGGGAAAGTGGTATCATGCTGTGCAACATTTCAACAGAAGAAAATTTGCACAAAGAGCAGCCAACTGTCTATACAGATTATTCTGCCATGAAAAAGGAGTTCCATAAAATTATTGGGGCTAGAATGAATAGAAATATCCAGAAGAGATTAAGACAAAATTATGACAGAAAACTTTAAGACAAAAAAAAAGATGGAATAATCCCTTTTACACAAAATACTCAATGAGTGAGATCCTTTCCATGCAATTTGAAGTTGGGCAAAGGAATTTAATAAAGATTACATACTTCAAAAAAGATTTCTGCAAGGAAGCTTGATTTTCTGTAAGAAAGTTAACATTCTCTTGTTACCATCCATACTACATTTCCAGAGGGGTTAACAGAACACGATTGTTAAAATAACTGAAAATGTAATTGTTTGGCTTTGCAAGGTGATTAGATGTAGCTCACATATACAATGTCGTTACATTGTGTAAGCAAAGCCTTGCATAAACAGCATTTACAGAACACACAGAGAGAAACCAAAATTGCATTCTCTGCCTTTAGCACCCTAGCAGGCAAACGTAGATAACTACAGTAAACAGGACAAAGTCACAGGTTTGGCTGGTGAGGAAATTAGACAGGGAAGGCTGCAAGCATAAAATGGATGAATATTGCTGCAGTCACCTATTTCATTAAGCAAGATAAATCAACTCCCCCGAATCTCTCCTGGAGTCTATTGGCTGGCTATTTGGTAATTTTTATTTTTTTTTCTGATATCGTGTGTTGGTTTCCTAAACTTTTTGTTCAGCTGCGGGAAGGATGTGGAAAAACCCCATGACTTTTGTAACAAAAAATATTCTTAGGGAAACTGTTCTTACTCTCTGTTTTGTTCCAATCATAGTTAGAGTGCAGAATTATTGAATTCAGAAATTAAAATAATTCAGGATATATCAAGTCTTTTACATTGTAGATAGTATCTTTATTTCCCTGGATGTAATATGAGTAGCTTCTCTGTTTCGGTTGATACTGAATTTGTTGTTTTCAGGTTCATCTATTTTCTGCAAGTTGAATAACCCACAATTAACACTTTGTTTATTAAATGTCTTGTGCTAGAATTTCTCTGAATCTGGAAGAGAATTTAGCTGTAGAAGCACTGCTTATTGCTATACTAGAGTCACCCGTAGGGGAAAAAAATCATAAAAACAAAAGTAGATACCAATAATCAACAGACTTTGTAGGTCTATTTCCTATAAAAAATAGTAGGGGTTTGAAAACACTGATAGGAAAAAAAAAAACTAGAAGCAGTAATTGCTACCAGAATGTGGCTTTTTGTCTGAATGGACTTCATACCAACTCATGGCAAACGGACCCATATAAGTCAAAATATCTGAAACATTAGTGGCCAGGTGGGAAGACAGAAGAGACAGGTGTAAAATTAGTAATGTGTAGTGCCAGAAATGAATGACAGTCTGCATACTTTGGGTGATTTGCCCAGCTAATTATATTGGCATTCAATAGCACTATCTAGTTAAGGACCTGTCAACATTTCTTCCAGAAAAAAACCTTATTTGCAGGATTTTATAACACAGCTGTAAGGAAATCAATTCTAGGCTGAATCTTGACACAGACGGTTAAGTACGTAAGAGGCATCGGTTTCTATCAAACAACGGACACATTGCATTCAGCATTGAAAGAGTCAACGCTGGCCAACACAGCAAGATGAGAATAGCAGAGCATTTCTTCCTATTTACAGCAGGAGACAACTGCATTAACTCAGCTATCCTATTGTGATTTTTAATGGAGAAAAGCTTCAGGTAAATAAAATAGTTTTTATAGGCCATTTTTCATTTATATGATAAGTAAATATCCTTTATATCCTTCTTTTTTTAATTATTATTTTTCCTGGATGCAGGTAAATGAATTAATCTAGATCATTTTTCATTCTCCTGCCCTTTCCCTTCTCCCCATCTTCTCCCTTATCATGGCTCTAATTTTTCAAATCTAATAACAAAACACCCTATGTAAAGTGCTGGTTAGTGTGCTGGCAAAATGAAACTGAAGTTAGGCTCACAAAGTTAAATTTCAGCATTCTTGTCTGCTGATAAAAAAGCCTTAGCCTGGAAGAAAACACCAAGTGCAGACCGTATCGTCCTCTTGTTGCTACCAATCTGTTCCAATCTACATCTATAAGCACTTCAGGCAAATGCCAAGCATAGGAAAAAGCAAGGGAAAACAGCAATGTTTCCAACACGTGATAAGGAAGACCTATGAAAGAAAATGTTAGCTAGTTTAGTAACAGGTGCTGTCCCTGTGCTGCTTTACATTTCAGAAACTTAACTCTTAAATTGTCTCTCGCTGGTGCTTGTGTTATTTCTTGAACAAATGCATATTTCTGTATGCTGGAGAAATATATTAGTTGCATTATTCGTGGCAAGCAAAGCAAGAGCCTTGTTACTCTGCTGTTTGGTATCAATCACCAGATGAAAAAAGGTAACATTTTAACGTGATTTTGAAGTGACATTGATGCCTGATAATCTATATTCATGCCTATTCCTAACAATGTATTTTTCAGTGATTTCTATGATTTACTTTCATGATTTGTTGGAGTTTATCTGCACTCCTTTTTAATCTTCCATGGCAGTAATTTCCAGTGTCATGAATTTATTCACTTCAATAGGAAGTGAATTTAAGATATCACACTTTGAACTCTTGCTTTGGAGAGACAGCAAGACCCTTTTCCCTCTGGACTACTCCTTGTAGTATGTGGAACACATTCTCACTGTGTCAAAGAAAAACAGTGTTAATTTTTACATACAGCTCCATGCAATGGCAGAAATGGAAACACACCGCAGGTATTAATTCTCAGAACAGCATTTACAAGTTACCTTTCTCAGTAGATGGTAATTGCTAGAGTTGGATGAAAGTATTACATGTTTTTGACAAATCACATTTGAAATGTTTCTTTTTCACGAACTCACTAACTTCAGTAATGGGAAATCGAAAATAGACTTCAGTTTTCAAAGCTGAAAAATTATTTCCCTATTCATCTTTTTTCTTCCCTTTGGTTGTTCTCTTATAAAGGAAGTATGTGGAAAGAGTCACAGACAACCAAGGAGTCAAAATTTTCGAACTTGAATAGTGTCACCTTTAAGGAAGCAACGCTACCAGCTTAATAAAATGTTCATTCCAGGATCTGAAGGTAACTTTTTCTCTTAGATTCTAAAAATGGAACCAACAACATAAATGTCTCATTCTTGAAAATTTCCTTAAGTTTTTTGAATAATTTTATCTCTTCAGACATTCCATCAGTTTTACCCCTGGCTCCCTGGAGTTTGAAGAGCTAATTGTTATTTGCACTTTCAGCAAGGTTTGTACTGTTCTGGCATCATAGTCATGAGGTCTTATTACAGTCCTTGTTCTTTTTTCTCCCTGAGACTATCCCGATGGTCCCCAATGGGCAGGTAATGAATGATAACACACTCAGGTTGCAGCCAACCTGGGCACGTATATATACATATTTAGAAGACGGCTTGCAGTATGGAAGATTTAATAACATTTACATTGCTTTGACTTCTTCTTTGACCTATGACTTTGAAAAGAAGTTGCCTTCAAAATTGTATTCCTAGCTCTTCCCGTCTCTGTTCTTCTGCAGCTTCTGCTCCAACACGCAGAATCGCGCATTCAAAGTCAAGGTTGATAAAAATGTTAGAGATTTTTAAGCAAAGTGGCTGCAATGTCTCAAAAAATTATAAAATTCCCACCTATAAAAGTCTTTGTAAAAAAAAATGAAGGAATTTAGCCTAGAGTTTCTGCAGAATAGGTATGATTTAGTGTCTGGCTCTAGTCTAGATGAAGAAAAAGTCATATGGATGCCTTTGATTTTCATAATCTCTGATATTTATAAGCAAAATATTTTTACAAATAAGAAAACAATCTAGGATAAATACTAGCAACAGTAGACAGTTTACTTGACTGTTTTCTTTGAGTTCAGTATGTCCCAAATTGCCAAATAGATAAAGCTGTGATACACAGATTGATGCTCTTCCTGCATGGTCCTGTTTCTACCTGTAAACTCTTTCTTACCATTCCCACAGCTGTCCTTTAAGGACTGGTAGGGGGAATGAACACTGGTTTTGCTTGAGCAGGAGGCTCCTGTGCTGTTGCCTACTGTTTCCTTCTGGAGATAGGGTACAGTGCTAAAGGGACAGGTGGTTTGATCCCATATGGTCGTTCTTATAATGACATAACTTGGCTAGAAATGTATTTAGTAAGCCATTCTGGATAAAGGAGGCTTATTTTTGCCCCAGTCATACAAGCGATATGGTTTACGGTTCTCCCTTGATGCAGCTGTACAAGCAGAAACAGCAGGCTGGGAGGTGCACAAGCAGTGACGGACAGAAGAGGAGGAAGCTGTACAAGTGTGAGGGTACAGAACTGTCATAACGTATGATGCAATATCTCATGTACCTTCAGCATTAAGTCATGGCTTCATCATATAAAATTCTTAATGGAAAAAAAAAATTATAGCCTTGCTCCCTCCCGGTTTAGCTACAACGTTCATGTGTCTGTACCATGGTGAAGCATTTCTTTCCCATACACCACCATCTGCGATGGTAATTGGGGTAGACAAGTGATACAGCTTTTAGAAAACAAAGCAATAAAAAACATTTTTGCTGGACTTTTTTTTTTTCCCCCCCCAGTAAATAAGAAATATGGTTTGGTTCCGACTTAGAGCAGCCCCACAGTGGTTCTGGCACAGCTAAGGGGATGATATGCTTCAATGTGTGCATGGGGAATATTTTAAGACCATGTTGAGACAAAACCCTTTGGAAGGTGAAACCAACCTTGAATAGCCCCATTTACCCCAAACCCACGTTCACCAGCTGCTTTACAAGTTGTCAGAAGATTCCTGATTCATGGAAGAAGCCCAAGAATTTCTCTCTTAATTGTGTAGAAATCATGTCTACGTCTCTAAAAGATAACGGAAAATCATATGTTACTGATTAGTAAAAAGGCTAGAATTGTACTTGATACCTGTCATGTCCCTCTAACTGCTGACTCTGTAGCGATCTGCCTGTGACCACCACAGTTAAATGAAGAGCAGAAAGTAAAGCAGCATCTGGCAACCCTCAGTCATTCTGTAACAGTGTCACAATAATGTCTGGTCACCAGAGCTACAATGTTTTGGATTGTATGTGCTCTGTTTGAATTCAGACCTGACCTACAAGAACAACTTTGGAGACAAACCATGGAATTCCCCTCATCCAGCTTTCGGATTAAAATTCAGCAGCAGAGTAGGACACTGGCTGTGAGTTTTACTGATGCCCTGGGTGTTTGAGCTCACAGTGAAGACACACAGCTGAGTTAGGCTGCTCAAGGTTTCCTGTGCCATTTGACATGTCCTGGGGTATCCAAAGCATACACCGAGGGCTGGTGGACACAACACAGACCTTGTCGAAGGGTTGTGTCTGCTGGAGGAGTAGATGGAAGCTCAGCGAGACTCTCAAGGATGTCATATACAGTGTGAGGTCTCTACACGGGGAGCTGGATGAAGCCTCTAATGTACACATAGATACCTACAAGCAGCAACAGAACGATATTTGTTTCAAGCTGGAGCTGGGTCACACCCTGGATGTCTGCAAGGGAAATATCTATGGATGAAATATGAGCATACACCGAGGTTTGTCTTGGTCCTAACTTGAAAACACAGGAACAACATGCCAGTAGACTTCACCAGGGAAAAGCTCCAGCCTGGAAACTAGGCCATGCTCAAAGTACAAATACATGCTATTTCATAAGTGACATTTAATTTGTCTCAGAAGTTTTCCAAGTTTAATAAACCTGTGACTATCTTCGTATGTGTGTGTGTAAGAAGCAGATGAAAATCCTCCCTCTGCAAGAAGAGTGGAAGCTATTTCCCGTGCACAAAGCCAGAAAAAGGCCGGTGCATTATTATCTCATCCCACTGAAAACTTTGAATTAGGGATTTCAAATGTGACTTCTTATTGCTGGGGTCTTGTTCTGGCTCTTGTACAGAGTTAAGCAGTCAAACAGGAAGGAGGAAAGCTCAGTCAGTGAAGAGCTCCTTCTTAAGCCCTAAGATTCTTGGCTGTTCCTAGACAATAAAAACTGACTTAGAATCCTTATAATGGATGTCTTGTTTGTTCACTGCTCCCGTAAAACAATACCTCCTTACAAGCAGTTCACAGCCATTCTCTTTCACAAAGTCATATTTCATTCCACTTAGATCAATGATGATATTTCTGCAGCTTTTAAAAGTGGAATTAGCACAATCTAAAGATATCTCCTCTCATTTTTGTCTGGTCCAGCAAAACAAATCTATTATGAAGCTTTTTCAAAACATTTCTCATTCTGGTCTAAATGCTTTAGCCATGATATCACAGCTCTTAAAACAGAACAGGCTCAGCATTACTCCCTCCTCACACATAAAAGCTCTAGTATATTCATCATTGCACTTGACTCATTTCTTGGTGCCTATTATTTAAACATTCTGTTCTTTGACCACTCTATTCTTCACGCAATCAAGACACCCTTTGCTAGCACAATATCCATGGTTTTATATAACCAAGCCCTGTTCAGACAAGCCAACATATTAGACCTCTTTTGCTGCAGCTGCAGTAAGCTGGATACAGAATGTAAAACATTGGCCAAGACATTGGAAAAAAAGGCTATTTTGAGTGTCCAGCTTGACACACTTATAAGGATCTAAAATTGAGAGGATTGGTGGATGCTCTACTGTTTTTTGAAAGATGGGCACTCTTTAAGATATCTCAGGCTGAATGTCAGATGTCCATTGTCAGATCCTTTTTGCATTTCATGGTAGTTTTAATGATATGTGAACTCTAGAGCATTTGGATGATATCTGAAAGTCTTATATATTCAAGTGCATTTCAACTGAGGGTTTTTCAAAGACATACCAGACACTTCATTTAGTAAGATGTGGCCTTACTAAAGCTGAGTCTAATTTCAGACATTGCACAAAATAAAGGGCTCGTATGGAAGAAGTTGGGGCTCAGCAGTGGTGGGAGAAGGAAGGGGATGGATTGTACACAAAAGATCAAGCGGTAATAATCTTCTCTCTGGTTGTGTAAGCGTTAACCATCTGCTTGTTTTCTCCCAACTGTGTTTTAGGAGAACTGACCCAATTACTCTCCCTAACCACAGACCTCTTGTTGTGCATGTGAAAATGGGGACAGGAACTGAGTCAGTCACAGTGGGAGACATCTACATTTCTGATAGCAAAAGTTTTTGGTGTTTTTGCTTGTTTGTTTGTTTCTGTTTTATTTATACACTTTGTATGTGATTATTCTTTTTCCTACGTGGGTGGGAAGGACTTGTAATAGGTGAACAAACTCCTAACATGAGCACTGGATGGATTAAATATGGTGACATTGAGAAATGTAGTTTACAGCTTCCGTACTATCTTTGTAATCTTTCCAGCAAAATCCCAGGAAAATACTTGCTCCGGGGGCAATATGGAAGCATCCTTAAATTACTGTTTTGCTTCAAGGGGATATATCAGATTCCTTGTGGTTTGGGGGTTTGATTTACTGTCTTGAGGACTGTGGTCTAGAGACTTTTTATACCTTCCTGGTTGAAACAGTTTTTCCTAGTCATATCACCCTTAAAAACCTAGATGGCTAGTTTTCTCCTGAGATAAATGTGGTAGGTGAATAAGCTTAGTTTTCCATTGGATGCAAAATGTAAGTCTCATCGGGTTATGGCAGTGAATGGAGCTAATTAAAACAGAGATGGACAATGTGTAACCAAGCTGACTGAAAACCAGGATATTAGGCTGGAAAATGAACCAGCAAATTAAGGAAAGACAATCTGTATGACCTGGGAAGAAAATACGACCTTGTTTTGTGCAGTGCAAGCTATGTGCAGCTATGAGTTGTACTGTATCTGGCTGTTCCTGCCTTCACACAATGTTGGAAGATCTGCTGTGAAGGAATCCCTCTTAGAATCATAGAATCATTAAGGTTGGAAAAGACCTCAAGAATCATCAAGTCCAACCGTCAACCCAACACCACCCAACCACTAAACCATGTTCCTAAGCACCACATCTACACATTTCTTGACCCCCTCCAGGGATGGTGACTCCACCACTTCCCTGGGCAGCCTGTTCCAATGCCTGATCACTCTTTCAGTGAAGAAATTTTTTCTAATATCCAGCCTAAACCTCCCCTTGTTAATAGCTGTGTCTCAGCAATGTCCCAGTGGATGAGATGCTGTACACAAAGACTCAGCTCCTCTCTTAAAATGTAGTTAGAGAGAGAATGAACAAGGAGTGCAGGAGGTGATCACCCCAGGCAGATTTTGCTGTCCTGTTTCCCGATCCATTTTTCTTCCTTGCTTGTGTTAGGAGCCCAGCATCATCCATTTGGATAGTTATTGCACTGATACGTTTTTACACATCACATTAGAAACGGGAGGTGTCAGGTCATGGGTTTCCTTGGTCTGTCGGCCCAAGAGCTCAAAATCCACGTGTGAAGAGGATGTGAGAGGCCACTATGCTTTCTCACAGACAGTCGAGCTACCAGGAGATGGCCCTTTGTTCCTGGCCACGACACGCCCACACAGTTGCCCTCCTCAAGAAGAAAGCTGACTTCATGAGAAAGAGGAATTGGGAGCTGCACTCAGGAACCACACTGAGTCAAGCTCTGAGAGCCTCAACTGGCCGCATTCTTTTGGTGTTTTAGTTAGAAAGCAACAGAATGTATTTTCATCCAGCCTCTCTCTCCTCCAACTTCTAACCAAATAACTAAGTCAGTTCAAAACAGAGTTTCTAGATCTTGATTGTTTCTATCTCAATGCACAATGAATGACACTAGTGCAGATTTCCATCAGGTTCTGACATGCTGAGGAAGAAGCCATACAGTCGCACAACTGCTCCAATGATCTACATGCCCACGCTGTGCCAGGCAGTGCCCACCAACTTGTCTTACTGGTGGGTGTTGCTTTGTGAAGTGCAGCACATCTAGCAGAGCTAGACTTCAGTCTTATGCTTTGCTGTGGGATCTTCTGGGTTGAACTGTCTTGGCAAAGTTAGTACAGTAAATTTAGGACACTTTTTCTCCTGATTACCTCTTTCTCCTGCTCTGTCAGGGTCTTTACCACAACGCAGCTTGTGTTTCCAGCCTATTCAACAAGCCTTGAAAGCATCTTTACTCCCCTACAACAAAGCCAAAGAGTCCTTTTTTTTATTTGTTGGTATTGACACAAAGGCTTTGTGACTTTCTGCAATGAAGACGACATGGTAATGACTGCATCTTGAGAGGATTGTCTTTGGGGGTATTCATAAGCAGCTTAGTTTGGTATCGTGTCAGTACCTCAGGGTTGGCGTATCTTTAATTTTGGTCTTTTGTCAAAAATCTAAGAAGGTATCCAGTGCAATGAATAGATACACACAATATTCTGTTGACCAAAAGCTTTCAGATTAGCTGTGAATGTTTATTATAATGTTCATTACTTCAAGGAATAGGTGTGTCCTCTCTTTGTCTGTAGGGCTGGCATAGAAGTGGTGGCCATAAATATAGGAAGATGTGTTGCTTGTGCTTTCTGTTCGGGTGTCTGACTCACGCCAAATCACCTTGCCGACGTTGGTGATAAAGTAAAATCTTTCAGAAGATAAAATTTCATAGAGAAAAACACCTTGAGTACCTCAGAAAACCCAAATGGCATTTTGGGGAAAGCATATGTCCCATAGAAAGTGTTGAATTCACACAAATACGACATTTTTTTTAGTAAAAGCACATGCCAAGAGTCTTCCTAAACATAACACGTTAACCACAGGAGTGATATTTTAAATATTAATTTAGTTATTTTAGTGAAGCACAGGTTTTGTTCCCTCTAAAATAACAGGTACACCTTTCCCCTGCCATTCTTAATGCACACAAGCCTATGTGACTCCTCTTTTAACTCTCACTTCTTGTATAAGGACAGCTCTCCACACCACACAAAGACTAGGCTCTTTCAGCCACATTTATCATGCTAACAGCCTACCTATTCCCAGGAACACACCTTTTAAAACTCTTCTCAATTCTCATCTTTAACAAAGGTAGTTTTATTGAGAACATCAGTAAGATGCACGTTCAACCCAAAGCGATTTTCCTCTACACTAGTACTATTACAGATTGCATCTTTTCTATTTTTATTTACACATACAGCTAAGACACATATGTCTTTAAGGAATACAAGCTTTGACCCACATTCAGCTTATTTACTGTTCTTATATCTGTAGCTCTTCTATTAAAGTTTGCAGAATGCTTCTGTCAACAGAATGGCTTCTGCATTAGCATCCATCTTAAAAGTTTTAAATGTCCCATTTAATTTCTGGCAGTTGATTTAACTTGTGTCATAGCTCTATCTACCTTAACATTGTGCTGGCCACAGCTATATACAATGATGGTGCTTGAAACTTTTGAGAAATGGCAAAATCTATTGCAGCCTATTCCATTTTCCCAGTACACCTGACATTGTCTGAGCTTGTGCTGGTCCTCAGCGTTTGCTGCATGTGCTGGTCTTGTTTATCTCTACATTTCCTAAGATTTTCCAGCTCTCATCAATACAGATTCAAATCCATGTTTATGCTACTATCGTCAATAACCTCCATATGCTTCCTTCTGAACTGAGTCACTTATTTTTCTTGGAAAACTAACTCAGTCTCTTGTAGCAGTTTCTAAGTGTTTTTGTTCCATCCAATCCAATCTCTTATCAGAGACAAATCAAAAAAACTGCAATACATGCTCTTCAGATTCATCTTTAATGGGTTTATTTAAGCAAGCTCACACTCCTTCTAAAATCCTTTGAAAATATTTCATGTTTATATAGAGTGTGGTGCATCCTTTTCACTTCTGAAACACATTTTTGTAGTTAATAGATGAATGAGAAGAATGCCAGTAAACACAGTTTTGAAAAACAAAACCTTTTGAATTGCTTTTACTGTAGCCAGTGATTGCTTGCAGCCAATGTTCACAGACTGAAAATTTTGTGGATTCCTGACAGTTTCCATATTTCTAGACAGTTTCCGTTCAGGTTCATGCAACTATAGAAGAATTTAAAGTTAAGTCAGGGAGCTCAGATCTTACTGAGCTTTAAATATCTCAAAGGTTGGTGATTCCACAACAGTTCTGGGACCTTTTCCAATATTTCAGTATCTTCACGGTGCAAAACTTTTCCCTTATTTCTACCCATAATTTCCCATGTTGCAACTTGCTTCCCCAGGCTCTGGTTTTATTGCTGTACTACTTTGAGAAGAGCCTCCCTCTGTCTTCTGTACACCTTGTTATTAAGTACTTCTAGAGACCTACAAGACGTCTCTTTTGCCTTCTCTTTTTAAGGCTGAACAAACTCAGTTGTCTCAAGATCTTGCATATTTTGTCCTCCATCCCTCTAAACATCTGTGTGGCCTCCACTGGAATCACTCCAGTATGTCCACGCCTTTTTTGTAGTACAGAGCTCCAGACTGGATACACAACTCCAAAAGGGGTCTTGTGAGCATTGAATAGACAGAACCTCCCTGAGCCTGCTGACAACATTATTGTTAATACAGCTCAATATGCTACTGATTTTCTCCACTACAGGAACACACCACTGACTCACCTTCAGTGTGTTGTCCACCAGGACCCCCAGGTCCTTTTCTGCAAAACTGTTGTCTACCTAGTCAGCCTCCAGTGTTTGCTTTTATCTTGATCCCCTCTGAAATTCAGGGCAGTTTCCCATAGGATCCTGCTAACTAGCTGCCAAGACCAAAACAAGACCAAATGTGTTCTCCTGAAGTCCAGAGCTGTGATCCTGACATTTTTCTTGCTCATTTATCTGAATAAGGTTGTTTTAGCCAAAGATGATGTCAGCTTTCATGTCCTGCATGAATTCTTTCTTTTTGGTGAAAGCACATCCAGCAGAGTGTCTCACTTAGTCAGATCAAGGATCTCCCGTGTCAAAAAACTGTCCTTGATGGTCTCTGAAAACCTCCTACATTGCAAATGGCCTCAGGTTACCCTTCTAGGCAACGTCAAGATGGTTGACAAGGACAGTGGTGCTTCTTCCATCTGTCTAACGAAAGATTTATCTACTCCTCATTCTTGACTGCATGATCAGGAGGAGGTGTCCTCCAAGATTTTATCCATGTTGGTCTCTCCTCTGATCCTTACCCATAAGCTCCTAATCACCTTGTCATAAATTCTAGGGCAAAATCCCATTCAGTTGAGCTGCTTCTCACACTGGGGAGGGGTGTGAAACCTTTTTCTTGCCTTTCTACCTGTCTTTTTAGGAAGGCATTGCCCACCCATTTCAGTTCTCCAACCATAAGACCTATTCCCCCATATTTGTGAGATCATAACCCCGCCACCTGCAGACTAGAAGCTCCTGTTATTTCCCATGCTGCGTGTGTTTATGTACAGGCACTTGAGATCGATCCTTCTTTTTCAAGTGAAATACGAGGCCCATGACCCCTGCCATCAGGGTGTCCCTTTGAGCTTCCTTATACTGCTACTTCTCCTCAATCTGTGGTCATCATCTCATGACATATCTCTCTCAAAGCCCTCCTCAGTGGGTCAGCACGCTGGCTTGCAAAGATGCTTTTGTCTGACTGTCAGAGGGATCCCATCTCTCCCCAGAAGTCCTTTTTCCTCTGCAATTAGATCCCATGGTAATCAGAGCTAAGGTCCTGCGTGGAACATCATCTGCACAACCAGGTGTTGCTCTGAAAGATAACACCAACTCTTACCCAAGCCTTTCCTCTTGACTGACATGACTGAAGAGAACGACCCTGGGCCCCCGTGCTCCCTCCTAGAGGCTTGTATTTACTCTTTACACATTCAAGGTCACTTGATACTTAACAGGATCAGCCCAAGTGGATGAGCAGCAATGAGCAATAATCTAAAGTTCAGATGAATTTCAGCAGTCTGTGCAACATCCCAGACTCAAGCCTCAACAAGTGATGAACCTCCTGAGACAAGAAGTCCGGTTGGCAGATGAGTGTTTGTGTCTCCTGGAGAGGTTTGTAGCCATGACCATGCACTCTTTCCTCTGAATGCCAACACGTGGATCAGTGACTGCTGGCCTAGGTGCCTCCCCTGAGGGAGTTTGCTCCTCCTCACTTGTTACAGGCACATCTGCAACTGCACATCTGACATCTGCAGGCAGAGAGTCTTTCTATTACTAAAACCAAAAAACCTCCATCATTCAACCTGTCAGTCTCAATCACAGAATCATAGAAACATAGAATCACAATGTTTTGGGTTGGAAAGGACCTTAAAGATCATCCAGTTCCAACCCCCCTGCCATGGGCAGGGACACCTCCCACTAGCCCAGGTTGCTCAAAGCCTCATCCAGCCTGGCCTTGAACACCTCCAGGGATGGGGCATCCACAGCTTCTCTGGGCAACCTGGGCCACTGCCTCACCGTTCTCATAGGAAAATATTTCTTCCTAATCATCCTCTCATTTAGACACAGCCTCTAATTTTCCTTCTTTCCAAGCAATAAGGGATTTGGATCCTACCTCTCCAAGGTCTTTGCAAACATTAATTTTTTTGTCTTCCATGATGTTGCACAGTCTGCTCTGCTCACCTCCTCCAATAGCTCTTTTACCTGGTATCAGTGCCTCAATCAAAGCTCACCCCCTACCTGCAAGACTGAGACCCTGTGAAGCACTGGGGCAGGTGGATCATTCCCTGTGACATCTTGTCACCTTTGGCACTTAGTACACTCCAGAGCAGAATCTCTGGGCTCTGGAGCTCAGAGACAAAGCTCTTCACAGCTTTGTCCACATAAACTACTGAGTCATTTTTATAGCTAAATCTACACATATAGGGCAATTTAAGATTTTGTGGTACAGGACTCATCTCTTCAGCAGCTACACCGTGTTCCCTTAGAGAAAAGAGTCTGTCCTGAGTTTTCTTATTTAGTGGTACCCAGGAAGCCACAACACCTCTACTGGGATATGGATATTTTTTCACATTTGATAACTTGTTAGCAGTAGTCCAAAAGCAAGTGATGGGATCTATCTGGGGGTAACTCTCAGAAACTTCAAAAGAGTGCAGAATGCATCTGATCATCTCTTGCAATTACTTCGTAACAGTGTGCCATGCTCTGTTCTGATGATAAAGCCAAGTGATAGTTACAGTCCTTAAAACATAAAATGGTCTGGGCTCCAACCAGCACAGATTCTCCCTACTCCTGCTGTGTCTCAGGAGAGCATTTTAAGATCTTCTCTTTTGCTTTTCCTTTGATGACTAAAATTTCACTCAACAATAGGGATAGATGAAAATTCCCACAGCCCACAATGGTCCATATTTGCAAGACTTTAAACACAAGAGCATACATGATGAATTGCCTGATAGTGACAGTGGTAGATAGCATCTTATACTTTGGATTATGAGCTGATGAGCTATGACTGCAGCTTATCTCACTGATTACAATTTCGCTACTGCCTTCTGCTTCCCCAGCTGTTGTATTCACTGGTAGATACTTATCTTGGACTGTACGCGCTTTGGGGCATCAAGTACCTTTCAGGTACTGCTGTATAATATGGGACCGATCTGTGCTGAAAGTTGCAGTCTTTGTTAATGTAGCAGGAGATAAGTGATCGTATTAACACCTAACGTTGAATATTAGTTGTCCTCAAAATCTAAATTTGCTTTTTTTATTTACTGGATGGCCTTTGTCCAGAAATCATGTTTTAAAATCACCCTGGATCTTGCAGAGAGTAAGACACTGATCTTATGAAGTCCCTTAGAAGTTCCAGATTGCAAGTAGAACAGGTTGAAGTGGAATGGCCCAGGAGCCCAACACAGCTCCCAACAGGTTTAAAGAAGGGAGGAGCTCAAGGAATTAAAGAATCCCAAACCGATTCTTTCTAATGAGGTGCAACACTGCGTAACACAGAAAAATCTCAAGTGCATTAAAGTACAGACCAGTTCCAAAAGTCAGGGTTTCGAAACATCACAAGAATTTCTATAATACATCCTTGAGTGCATTCTTCTAAATATTCAGGTTACATTTACATTTTCCTTTGATCCTTCCAGGACTATGAACTTCTTTCCCTGCCCTCTTCCTTTCCCTTACTCACACATACTTAAGGATCTTTAAGATTTTCTGGGCATTATTTTGGATCCCTAATTCAGAAACTTCACATGTCATTTTTCCAAAATTGTCTTTTTCTCTGTTTGATTTAAAGCTCCATTGTTACTCTCATCTCTTGTAAGAATTCATAATGCACAATAACTTTCTATGCCTCAAGGCTTTTAAGACTTCTATTTAAATAACTTCCTGGTGATGGGCTTGGTTACTGGAAGTTCTGGAATTAAGAAGATGCACTTTCCTGTCAGAGCAGCAAGGTTGGGTATGACTAGCTGAAGCTCTTATTGCTCTAAAACTGGTCTCACTAATTGATGACCTAATATTCCGTTAGATTTCCCAGAGCATGTTTCCATTCGGAATTCAGACATAGGCAAAGTTCATTTTAGGTTTATCAAGCTGAAGCACGCCCTGCTAGGATCAAATTCTGCATGCAAGGAAATCACTTACTGAAGTTCTCATCAGCCCATGTTGCTCATCTATAGGGTCATCAGTAAAGAAAATAAAGATTATATGGAAAATGTACAATGGTCACGAACATTCATATTCCAGTGATATTATGCAGTTTATGACAATATTCACAGTTACATTAGAGAGATTTAATTGAGAAAAAGGATATACCTAAATGTAAGTCAACAGCAAACTGGTGGGAATTGGGATTAAATTTGCTCAATAGTTTATTCCATAATTGCAGATTATACATTGTTGATATTTTTAATGTCTAGTATTAGCTATGAACACAATTCATGCTAGCCACTCCTGAGGAAAAAAAACAAAATATAAGGCTGAATAGATTAATGATCTGGTCCAATATATTTAACCTTATATCCCTATATCTTCTGACATAAATCTTCTGAGTTGACAGTGACACTCTTCTGAGTCTTAAAAAGGGACAGGGTTGCCTAGTCTTATAATTGTAAGCTTGTAGTGATATATTCTGTAATGGACAAAATTTTGTTGCTATCTAACATTTTACAGAACATTATGAAAGAGTAAAAAGTATTGCAGAAATTACTGGGTTGTTTTTTTTTTGTTAAAATTTTGACACTGTCTCGGAATGACAATCTGCATTCCCGAATTACATCTGGAGTTTCCCCTGAATAAATATTCTTTTCTTCTCAAATTTGTGAACTAAATTACTCATTGATATTGCTTTGTGATGTTAAACAGATGTTCTGTTTCACCCCTAAAAGCTCATTTCATTGAAGGGTGAAGCAATTTTTCATTTAAGTTTATTTAAAAAATGTCTTAGGTACCTTGAATTAAATGCAATACATGCATACAAGAAAATATTATATATTTTATCACCTGTGATGAAAGTAAGGTCTTTGTAGATGACAGATATTATTAATCCCATAGATGCCACTGAAAATATTTTCGATATAACAGTGTTCCGGAAAAGATTAAACCAAAAATGACTATACTAGGATCCCAGACATATAAATAAAGTTGTTTTTCTGGGAAAGCACCTGCTTTTATATATTGATGAGAAATTTCACAGGGGCATATCGTGCCCTCAGACACTCATGCATAAATCAAATTGATTTCAGTAGAAATTGTAAGTGCATATTTGGTTGCTTTTACTGGAGCAGGGGTATTGCAGAGGCTTCTATAGAGATTCCCCAGCTAGATTTGCCTTTAACTTTAAAATCCCCATTTTACACTTGAACTGGCAATTTCAGCTTCCAGATCTGACAAAGTCTTCCAGAGGGAAATAAAATCTCCCATGAAGAGCTGAAGCCTGCCAGAGTGTCCTAGAAAGAGTATCAGCTCATTCTGTTTCTGTACCCTTCCCCAGGCATCTGCTCCAGGCCACTTGCAGAGCCAGGATGCTGGGACAGAGGGACCTTCATCCTCACCTGATACAACCTTTCTTGTTTCAGCATGCAATGAGGATTTTTTTTTTTATTTTAAACGAGCATAGTCTTTTAAACTTTTACGGATAAAACATAGCACTCTCCTTCCTTTTGTAAGCTTATTTGTCAGTCTCAATTTCCTGTCTCCTGGACTGTGAGCCACCACAATCTAGAAGTACCTCTCTTCACAGGTAAAACACAAATCTTTATACCATTGCCAGACCTTGCCCATTGTGGGTTTTTTTACCATCCTTCCCCTAACCTGTCTTTTTTCTGTGTATAACCCACCCCCAGTCCACACTGTCGGATTCATTATGAAGTTAGAGTGTGGGTATAACTTCTCATCTCAGTACACTCTTCATCTTGCCCTCTCCAACCTTAGAACTTGGGACATCAGAGTGAAATAATCCACAGGACAGCAGTCTTAATTACAATAATTGTACAAAACTGAGAAAAAGGGCTGAATATAAACCAAAACTTAACTTCACATATCTCAATTTAAACTCCTCTTAAAGCAATTTTGGATTAGTATAGAGTTGAAGAGGAGAACTGAAAAAAATACATATCAGTTCTTGCTGTTTGACGTCCTCTTAGCTATATTTTCTTTGAATAAGACTAGACTTTCTTCATGCAACCTGGCCTTGAATACTATCCCCAGACCCTGCTCCACTCCCAAAGCATTTTTTAGAATTGTGCCTGCTTTTAGCATTGTTGTGGTTTAACCTCCAGTTGGGAATGAGGCCCACAGAGCCGCTCGCTCACTGCCTCCCCTAGTGGGATGGGAGAGAAAATCAGAAGAGTAAAAGTAAGAAAATTTGTAGGTTGGGATAAAGACTGTTTAATAGGTAAAGCAAAAGCCGCACACGCAAGCAAAGCAAAGCAAAACATGGAATTCATTCACTGCATCCCACGGGCAGGCAGGTGTTCAGCCATCTACAGCAAGCAGGGCTCCATCGTGGGTAGCGGTTACATGGGCAACCACCATCACTCTGAACGTGCTTCCCTTCCTTCCTCTTCCCCTAGCTTTATATGCTGACCATGGTGTCATACGGCACAGAATATCCCTTTTATCAGTTGGGGTCAGCTGTCCTAGCTGTGTTCCCTCCCATCTTCTCCTGCACCCCCAGCCTACTTGACTCTGTGTAAGCCCTGCTCAGCAGTAACTGAGACATCCCTGTATTATCAACACTGTTTCCAGCACAAATCCAAAACATAACCTCATAACAGCTACTATAAAGAAAATTATCCTATCCAAAACCAGCACAAGCATATTCAAATTATTGTCTGAAAGCTGAACACAGCAATGGTGCACTTAGTGAGTCCACACCACCCAAGTATTTCTTTGACAGAACTCTTCTCACCAGAATCAAACTATCCACTGTGACCCCCACCCCCTTGCAATTATACTTGAAATTCAACACATTGCAGAACACAACAGGTCATTTGAGATGGAATATTGACAGCTCATGGCCTAATGAGTTCCTTTGGCTCTACAAAAGTAAAGACAAAGACACTGTTTCTATCAGCTCACCATATTAAACAATTCAGAATGCTTTGAGAATGCTGCTTGTTCTCCAATTCATGCCTCTTGAGAGTGCAACTAGCATGATTTTTACTATTTTAATTTTTATTGGTGAGCAGTCCATCACTAAGCCCAGAATTGACATGCGGAGAGTCCTTATCTGTCTGAAATATCCCACCATATTGAAAGAAAATATTTCAAATCCACTAATTAACTACATTTTAATTCACTTTTGTGTGTTGTATTGTTCAATATGGATTACTTGGACCTTTACAGAAATCTGAGTAAGTTCACCAATTCAAACTCACCAGTTTGTGCATTTTTTCTAGTGGTCACTGAGCTTTCACCTACCAAAGTATCATCTTGGATAACAAAGACTGTTGAAAAAACAAAAGCACCCATTTATTGTGTGCATCTAGATATTTTGGTCCGAAACCTGTCCTTACAATAATATTCACTAACTCTATCCATTCACCTTCTTAACTTTAAAAGATTTTTAGTTGATACTCGAATTAGGTTACGTTTTAAGCTCTGCCATGCTTTGTACACTGTTGTTCCTGCTCCGGCAGGGGGATTGGACTGGATGATCTTTCGAGGTCCCTTCCAATCCCTAACATTCTGGGATTCTGTGACTCTATGTGAAATCTGGCAGACAGTTCACTGGGTCCTTGAGCTCAGCTTTTAATAATCATACGCACCTGTGTTATTTCAACCTGTTTGTACATAGAGTATTCTACCTACTTGACTTCTGTAACAGCATCATCAGACATGCTGGAACTTTATTTCCAAAGGCTAAGTGTCTTGGCTGTATCTTGGTTCTCATGGGCTATTTTGATGGAATTTGAACAGAAAAAGGTTTAGCCTGAGATATATCCATAGTCAGAGCGAATTACTGAGAGCTGCTATAATTGATCTTAGCTTCAGGATTAGTGTGGGTCAGACAACATTGAATGGAACCATCATAGTTTTCTCATTTTGTTTATATTTATTATTCCTCTTCAGATACTGACACTGTAAAGTCCTAGTATTAGATCTGGCTCCTCCTAAATACAGTAACTTCAGTGATAAGTAGGACAAGGCCAATGTTAAGGTCTGTCTATATAAAACTTTCAGTTAATGATCATACCAGATGTTTTTGAACTCCAAGCGATCCACTAGTCAGATAGTTGATGGCTTCTGGTTAGGAAAAGTAAGCTAGATGTGAAGCATGACTACTGTATTCTGTTCACTGTGAGCTATTGTTTTGCTTGAATTGTTTCTGCTCTAAGAAAGAAGATTAACCTATGCTCTTTCTTGGATTTTTCTTCAGTATTCTGGCACTGTTCCCATGGCAGTAATTACCTTTTAGCTAAAACTATACAGTCTTGGACTCAAAATATCCTTTCCTACTCCTCCCTAATTTTTAGAGCAGCATCATTGCACGCCTGTAGCTAGCTGCCATCTTTGGAGCCGAGCACCACCAGTGTGAACAAGATGCCAAAATTATTCAAGACAGGAAATGAGACTCCCTGTTATATCAAAAAGGAAAGGGACGGAAATGAAATGGTCTACAGGTTTGTGTCTAGACACCATTACATTCAAGAATTTTTTGCATACGGAATTTAATGTACTATCTAGCAGGTGAGTAAAAGGAGTGAAAATCAGATTTACTGTGTTCTCTGCTGTTTCTAACAGCACTGATGTTGAAGATATTGATGGGAACTTTGTTAAGACTCTCTGTGCCCTGGTCTATCCATTTATATAATAATATGAGTGTTTGCAAATATCTCTGAAAATTTCATATGCAAACCCCAGGATTGTAACCTGGGGACTATTATTAACAATGACTGTTGCTTAGACACATCACTGTGGTCTCCAAGCAGCTCCACTCTCAATTCCCCTTCACATCCTAGTGAGTCTTTCTTTTCAACTTCTAATGACTCTGAAAGAATCATGCATAATAAATACATGATTCACAGACAGCTACTTAGCCTGCTGTCTAACAAATCTCTAATTTGTTATCTAGTAAATATAGCAACACTTAAAATACAGAGACTCAATCAATGAATCTCTGCCTGTCTCACGTATCTGGAATACACAAAATGCAACACACTGCTGCTAACAGTGGGCCAGCCACCTCTGATTACGGTACATATACATGAACCATAATTAATAAAGATGTACAAAGTGCACTAAAGTGCTGAAGTAAACAGGCATTTAAACGTACTATTAACCATCCTCTTCCTGCCTTTTCTCCTATGATGTCCTCGTATGACTTCTCCCAAAAGGGAAAAAAAAGGAATTGGTTGTCTGCAGCCGAAACCTGGATCTAGACCAGATTTCAGTGTGTGATCCTTTCTTTTACTGCAGTAAGAACAGGTTACTTTGCTTCAGATTGGCAGGAGAGAATGCCATGCAACCTGTATAAATTATGTATATATAAATTATTGTATAAATATAATGTGTATTGTAATTCTTGGTGACAGACACTGTAGGTTACAAGTACTGTAGGTGAGAAGCTACAAAAGCTCATAATACCAAATGGGGATGTTGGAAGATTATCCAGTCTGTATATGGAATTCATCAGAAATATGCTATTATATTCCTGAAAGAGTATTAAAAAAAACCCAAAATATGTTTCTTTTCAGGGACTGGACAAAACAACCTCTAGCTGTCCCTTTCAACCTCAAGCACTCTGTGATCTGTGGGGTAGCATCTTCCTTGAGTTTCCAGTGTTAGGCTGAAGCTCTGTGAGTCTACAGTAAGTTTTTATATAATTGGGATACCAAAATCAATAAATCTGAATCCTGCAGGTGCTGACTATCCTATTCTTCAATAGGAATTGTGCTGTTCTCTGCTTGTGGTAAGGAAGACACTGTACGGTACCTGATAAAACACATTAAAGTCAGAACATGCTGCCTTAAGTGCATAGTAGAGATGTTCTTAAGGTTGATAGTTTTATCTCTCTATTTGATTTCACTACACTGAATCAATCATCTCCAGGGGTTTGGTTTTAGACATCTCAGAAATTTCTGGTTTCAGGAGTACATGTGAATATTTTGCAGGGTTTTAATCTTCATGGGTCCATGATCCTTTCACGTTGTTTTGTTTGAGTTTTGGAACCGAAAATAAGAAAGCTTGTCAAAGACATTGTTTTGCCTGGCTTCATGTCAAGCCCATGTAGAATTCTGCATCAAGTATGTATTTTCGTAAGGTGACCTGAGTTTCATGAAATTAAAAAGATTTTTTCAGCTTTCAGAAGATGTACAGCTGACGTATCCGTTTGTAATCGTATCTGAAACGTGGTAGTCAGTTGAGCTCACGTTTCATTAAAAACATGCTCAGCATTGTGTCTTTAAAACAGCATGTTTTGCCAAAGAATGCTGCAAATAGTCTGTTTGAGATTAAAAAGCAAACCAAAACAAATTAAATGAAAAATCCAGCACAGCTACCCAGCCTAATCAAACTCTTTTCTCAGTGCTGTTTTTGCCATGACTCTCTAAATATTCATCAGCTTTCTGCAGTGATGTCAATCACCTCTTCAGCAATCAGTTCTTCACCATTGTCTTTCAAATCACTGGAGAAGGCTAGCTATTGGGAAGAAAAATGCAATTGAGAATAATAGTTAAAAAAACCCAAAAACCAACAGGCATGTTTTCCAGTTCTTGGTTGTTGGGTATTGGGATAAAGAATAATTATAGATTGCATAGACAACCAGGAAACACTATGATCACTTGTTCTGAACCCTCAGAAAGGCCATTTATTTTTTCAAAAGGACATCAATCTCAGTCATAATGAATCAAGTTCAGTCCAAAATCATTTAGGTGTTTGTTTTTTTTCTATTTTTTTTTGATTTGTTTTAAGCTTTTCGAAAAAGCTAGAGAGAGAAATCTTCTCGGATTATTTTGGTGTAAATAAATCATGAAAGGATAAAGGCACGATTGCATAGAAATGTTTAAGATAGCAATGAGATACAGGGAGTGGATGAAGGCTAAATATCTCTGAAATTCTGAAGTGAGACCACAAAGTTTTTAGGTGGAAAGGAGGTTCGTATTTATTGCATGCTACCAAAGAGCAAAGGGTTGTTCATTTGGCTGCAATAGTTTTTCCAAGGTTTATGTAAGCGTCTTTGTGTCAAACCCAGGTCCACCTATAATTGATACAACCCAGAATTTCCACATTTGGAGAAGTTCATTAGTTACATTTAACAGGAAGCAAAGCTTAATGGGATTGCTGATTACACGGACACTAAGAATTTTTCCTGAAGCAGAGCAGAGCTATAAACAACGAAGTGTTTTAGTGCCGATGTGGTGAGATTAGAGAGCTGTTAGTGAAATCCCCATTTTAGAGTACTTTGTGCACAAATTCTGTGTGGTGGGAATATCCCTATCCCAGAGAAAAGTAGTTATAATTAAATACATATGTATTTATAATACAAGTACATACACGTGCATATATGTATCAGTTTTCTGATAGACAAAAGGAAGCCAAACTAGAATGCAAATGTAACTTTTGGCACAGAGACCATGTCAACCCAAGCAGACTAAAATTAGTTGATGATTTTCCAAGTACAAATTTACATATAAAAAGAACAAAGTCGTTCAATTCCACATTTGCTGACTGGAGACCGGTTTACTCCAGGGAAAAGAGAAATTCTTGAATATGGCTGTTGTCCAAATTATTATGATTAGAAGAAACAAAATGAGATTTTGCTTTGATCATGCAAAGAGTTGGGGTTTTTTTTCAACTTTTACCTGATGAGTAGGTTACAAATTCTGCGTCAGGTTGATGTAAGTGTCCATTAGCAGTTCTGTATCACCACTAAAGAGACCTTTTTTCATCAATGGATGTTTGATACAACCCTGAATGTTGTATGCTTTGGTCAGATATACAGCAAGGTATAGTGATTTTGGTGTCAGCATTTTTATCTTTTTGTGAAAAACAGTTTACAGGAAAAAAAAAACAGACAAAAAAACCCAAAAAAACCACAACCACAAATTACTTCTCTGGGCATTAGACAAAAGCAAAATAGAGATTGAGAGAAATGGTCATATTAATTTTTCCTTAAAAATATTTCATGGGATTTCTGGTGATTCATTCTGAAATCTGTCGTGAGATATGGGAGAGATTTTGAAGGAGCAGCCTGCTTTCTTCTATACCTTTGAATCAAAAGACGAAAACAACAAATGACTTGCAATGGGAAGGACTGGTTGTGGATGCGGGTGTTCCACTTTACCAACACTATACATTAGTTGTAAATCCTCTCTTTGATAGCAATTGTCTGATCTAGCACTGACTGAAGTCTACAAAAGAGCTTCCATTAGTTTCAGAAGCTATCAACCCAACATAGTTGCAGCACGTGACAAGGAAATCGTATACTTCAGATACCAGGTGTTTTTATTAACCTTGGGAAGATAATTAACCTTCTCACTCCCATGCCTGCAATGACAAAAAACAAAGGATTTGAATCAATCTTCCTGTGTTAGAAATGACATTTTTTCTATTCCTAATTAGGAGAGGAAACATATTCTGCTATTTCCAGCTTCTGTCTCTAATTAACCATATTTTTTCGCAAAAGTACTTTAATGTGTTTCACCTTGATTTATTCATAGACTCACAGAATGGTTTGGGTTAGAAGAGACCTTAAAAATCATCTAGTTCCAACCCCCCTGCCATGGGCAGGGACACCTCCCACTAGCCCAGGTTGCTCAAAGCCTCATCCAGCCTGGCCTTGAACCCCTCCAGGGATGGGGCATCCACAGCTTCTCTGGGCAACCTGTTCCAGTGTTCCACCCTCACACTAAAAAATTTCTTTCTAATATCTAGTCTAAATCTCCCCTCTTTTCACTTAAAACTGTTCCCCCTCATCCTATCCCTCCACCCCCTGATCAGGAGTGCCTCCCCATCTCTCCTGTAGCCCCCTTTCAGCACTGGAAGGTGCTGGAAGGTCTCCCTGGAGCCTTCTCTTCTCCAGGCTGAACAACCCCAACTCTCTCAGCCTGTCCTCATAGGGGAGGTGCTGCAGCCCTCGGACCATCTTCGTGGCCCTTCTCTGGACCTGCTCAAACAGGTCTGTGCCTGTCCTGTGCTGAGGACCCCAGATCTGGATGGAGCACTGCAGGGGGGAGGTCTCATGAGAGCAGAGTAGAGGGGGAGAATCACCTCCCTCGAGCTGCTGCTCGTGTTTCTTTTGATGCAGCCCGGAATATTGTCAACTTTCTGGGCTGCCAGTGTACACTGCCAGCTCATGTTGAGCTTCTCATCAACCAACACCCCCAAGTCCTTCTCCTCAGGGCTGCTCTCTATCCATTCTCAGCCTTTATCTGTGCTTGAGGTTGCCCTGACCAATGTGCAGGACCTTGCACTTGGCTTTGTTGAACTTCATGAGTCTCGCACAGACCCACCTCTCCAGCCTGTCAAGGCCCCTCTGGATATTATTTAAGAAACAAGACACCATACTTTTATACACCTTATGTGTATGTGTCATGAAATCTTTCGCTGAAAATCCTACTTAAATATAAAACAAGAAAACAAGCCTACTTGGAATCATCCCAATGATATGTCAAAAGCAGAGGACAGCTGAGGAGAAAGGTGTTGTGTATGTGAAGGAAAAACTACAGTTTTGGCTTTTTTCCTCTGTATTACTTATGCACACAAAAACACACACGCACAAGACTTGGGAGAGCATCGCAGAAGAAGTGGGAGAACTTATGCTTGATATGAATATTGCAGCAAAATCTAACTAATGCCAATTGGGCAATTCAAAGTAATTTAAAATGGCAAAACAAACAAATCCAAAACACAGTCAATAACCCCCTTAGTAGGTCCATCGTAGAGCATAGGTAAAATCAAGTCAAGGGAAAAATTTTTAGGCAGAAAACCCCTGAATGCAAATTGGCTGATACTGATTTACTTACGCAGAGCTTTCAAAGTATTTCCTTTTTCTCTTTAATACAAATTTCACTCGGAAGCACTGTACACATAGAGAATTCTTCCTGACCTCAGTGTTAACGAATAAAACAAATTATTTCACTGCAGACAGTAATTAGACAGAGACTCATTAGTAAAATCCTGCTATAAACGGCATACTTGCTGGAGGAACAGTCAAAGAGTCTCTACGGTGCTCTGCAGAATTGCTATTTCCTGTCCCTTTTGAATACGCATTACCCATTTTCTTCATCCATCTATCAAAAAGATTCCCATGCACATACCGAGTCGATGTTTACCATAGTCTGTCAAAGCTCAGAGCTCAGCTCATGGGAAGTGCACATCTGCTTGCTGAATATGAGAATATCAAGCGATGATGGGGTTCTTGACATAGGAAAATAAAATAGTGATCTGCTTTGTGAAAGCATCCCATAAACATCATGCTACAAGCAAGGGATCGCTGCCTTAATGAGAGAATTAAGAAATGACCCTACACAAATTTTCCCTGATTCTAGGCTTTGAGTGCAAGTAAGTAATTTTGGCTGTATCGCACAATGAAAATACATTGATTTATGCAAACTTTTACTTTCCAATCCCCTAAGCACTTTATGAGCTGTGCAGCACATACAGGAGCCCTTTCGCATATGACTAAATGCAGCAATCTCTGCAGTAGAGCTCTGCGTCTGTTAATTAAGGTACATGTGTAACCCAAATTTCTTTTTACAATACCCTCGTGTGCCATCTCCATATCTCAGGCTGGGAACTGAGGCAGCGAGGTTGCCATCAATCTCTACAGGCTCAGGATTTCTCCCAGAGAGATTATGAAACTAGATTAAATCTATGTAGAGATCTTACGGGAGTGCAAATAGTAGTCACAGGTCAAAGTCCTTTATCGAGAAGACTCCCCTTCCCTATCAGGGCACCAAAAATGGTGTTGGTAAGTGGTATTAAACTTCCAACTGCAATGATGGTTTTCATTATTCTGATAAGAGTGGCATTTGGCCTCTGAAAATGTTCCTTGAGTGCTAGGGAGGTAGGGCTTTTCAAGCATCGTAATTGATAGATTTGTAATTAATAAGCTATGCATCAGGAAGAAAATCATCGCATGATGACTAGATTACAAGCCCGGTCCTTTCATCTTTCTGCTTGTGATTTTGCAATGACTCTGATTGTAGCTTCTCTGCCATTTGCATATCTTCCTAAGCATTTGAGGTGCATGCTGATTTCATGTTTTATCTCATTTTCATGTGTTGCAGGTGCTTGTCAGTGACTACCAAGATTTCCGTTACAGTCAGCTTTTATTTTATTGAAATATTTGTGCAGAATAATACAACACTGAAGCATGACATGATTCTGTCTTAACCCTACTATGTAGCAAGACATACAGAAGGTATTGAATGCACTATACAAGAGAGGAGTTTTGGTCAGATGGTTACAGGTAGAGGGGTGGGAAAATTTTTTGACCGCAGACAGCATATGGGAGAGAATTTAAGAGTGGTTTTGCATCCATTTGCATTCAGCAAGCTAACTATGCATCTGATTAATGTTGCCTCCCCTTCTCCTTCCCTTGCTGCCTTTTCCTCGTGATTAATACCAGTCTAGTATCTTGTCACCACGGAGGCATCAGTGGGACTCCAGTGTGACAGATGCCCTCACGGCAAACACTCTCAAGACTGACCGGAGCTAAAAGCTCAGTCTGCAAAGTTGGGAAGTGTTGACAGCTGTGGAAAGGTATCATAGGGTACCATGTGCTGTTAGGTTATTTAATCTTGTGCTTTGGGGTAAGATTTTGGGCTGATGACTTAGAACTATTAGTCTAAGCCATTTGTTAGGTTTCTTCGCTTTCTGGAACCTGGATTTCTTCACCAACACTGAAGATAAGATCAAAATATCCAACCGTTTGGTATATGGAGATTTATTCATTCAGGTGTTTGTAGAAATTTAGGATCTTTCCAAGATGATACTTGTGGAAAATGACTAGCAGGTGCTAAGAGTATTTTCACGTAACTGTAAGTACAGCAAGCATCACAGACTGTTTTTTAAATGGTCCTCTCAGCTTGTATTCCGTTCACTCATTTTTATTTGTTATTTTAGGACTCAGTTCCGCAGTCACATAAAGACAGGCAAATCACTCAGATAAAAACCCTACAGGATGACCTATTTAGAGCTTCTTTTGGGACAGAAGAATTTGTTACAGAGTGATGATAAGCAGGCATTGATGTACTATGAAAGAATCTGTATAAAATAAATGATACACTATGACTGAAAAAGATCAAGAAAAGTTTGCTCAAGAATTTGACTGCCCAGCTTATATCACGTTAATAAAAAATATTGCTAACATAATCTTCAGTTTAGAAGATTCATGAAATATGGTTAACTCCAAAGCCACTGGTTTTACAGAGGTACAGCTGGAAATTAAATGGGCTTTTTTTTTTTTTTTTTTTTTTTTTGGTCTATCGACTGCATGGTGAAGTTGGGTCATTTCATAGCAAGGAAAATAAACTATTTTGAGTACACTCTAGTGTCATTAACATGTTTCTTGTTGTATAGAAATAAAACAAGGGTCAGAAGATCACAGCTGGAGAAATAGGGATAAATGGGTATGTTCATGACTTTGTTATCAGAGGATCCTGAATGGTGGTCTCCAGGGAGCTGCTTCTTACTGTGGTCCTAGCGACAGAGATGGGTAAAGAATCTCTGAAGAACAAGATGGAGAAAATGAGTGGCTGTTCCAGGATGAGATCTAAGGGAAGCATGAAGACATGTTTAAGGAAATTATAGGTGTGCATAACACACAACAGTAATTCCTGATGAAACTGTGTACTTTAAAGATGAGATAAAAGCTGTTGTGCTATTTTCCTCCTTGTGCTGACTCAAGCCTAATGCCAAAAAATAAAAAAATATCTACAGAGATACAGGCATTGCCACTGTTGGACATCAAGACTCCTCTGTATCTGTCCAAGACTGATCCTTGGTTCAGAGGCCAACTGGAACACTAGTGCCCATGTTTGTGTTAGCAGGTTTTCTCAGTCTCCAGAAGAAAATAGTCTTACGCAGGCTCACTGTGATCCCACATGCATGGTAAATCCTGAACCGTGCCCAGAAACAGTTTGGGGGAACAACAGTGTACTTGGATCTCAATCTAACTGTTGGATAACAGGACAGCCGAAGTACAAAGCCTGGGAATGTTTCTGCTTGACAGTTTATTGGTATACCTGTGGCTATCATGATCAGCCCTAGCGCAGGGCAACTCCTGAGCCTTGTGACTTTTGGAAACACGTACAGTGTCATTCCAAACCAGCCGTCTATGTGGATTTCCATATCCTCGTAGGATTTTCAATGTCATATCTGAGCAAGTTATTATCTACTCATCTCAGACCAAGCCACTGAGAATCACAGACCTTAATTCTCTGTGTGACACCGACAACTTTTCTAACCTCTGACAAATCTCTGACTCAGTTTCTCTCTTTGCAGATGTTTGTAAATAATTAGTTGTTACAGCAAAGCTATTTGAAGACAAGGATCCTTTGCAAGGGTTATTTACAATTATCCTTCCTTATTTTAAGTAAGTTGATGACACCTTGTCTGTAACTGGCTAAGTGAACCTGGTTACAGCAAGGAATGTCTTGGCCCACTGTCAGCTTTTTTTGCCAAACTGTAAAATATGCTGAAAAAAATCTGCAAAATTTTAGTGACTGTTACATTTAATGATTTTGAGACTTCTTATCATAATGAAACCTTCATAAAAATGTGAAATATTAAGATCTAGGCTTGGTATTTGACTGAACTATTGAAAATGCTCCAGATAATATATCCTGAAAATTTCATGAAAGTATCTTATAGGCTTCTGGCCACAGATGGCTTATATAGGCCATCACTTTTTCTCAGATGACACCCATTTCTATATCTTCCAAGAGTTCCCCTTCCATCCTTCAGTTTCCCATTTATCTGCCTGTCTCGACTCTGTCATCTCTTGGCTACACCATAACTTTTTCTCACCGAATCCTTCAAAGCCTGAAGGCATAATATGGACAAAGAGTTATTGCCGTCCAATGTCCCTAGCTCTGTGATTGTCATTCTGCGCTGTGCTTTCAAGGATGGAAGTTCCAAGATTTGCCCTTGACTCTGAGGTTATTTTTTCCTCTCACAGCTTTTCAGCCTATTTCCATGCATAGAGCTTTCTCTGGAGTGCTGCCAGAAGTTATCTTTATCCCATCACCCTCCTGCTGTTGCCAAAACCCTTACTCACATGTCAATTGCAATTCAATCATTTATAATCTCTCTTAATTTTTTTGTACATGCATTTTACAGGGTGATGCCAAGCTACTGTCAAAGAACATCCATTTCCAATCCATAAATTCAATCAATGCTATCCCCATGATCTTGTAGCCACCCTCTTGCTGTCACATAATAACCAGACTGTCCGCTGGCTGGAATGCAGGAACCAGACAGAAGTGTTAAACAGAGGAAATGAAAGGAACTTTTTTGATCAAATATTAAACTAGTACACTTTCAGACTTCAGGCTCTGTGATTGTTCCATAAGTTTCTACTTTATCCACAAGCCTATGGCCTTGGAGATCACCACGTCTTAATTGGTTCGGGTTCCTACCTCCTTCTAAAAGCCATTTGCAGTTTGAATGTGTCTACTGCAGTTTAAAATCACAACAGAAATCTTCCACAGGTTGAAAATACGAGAGCTAAAAAATAACAATGCCTGATGGTGAAGTCATCCCAGTGTCTGATGGTTCCTGCCACCTGGTGGAAAGGTTTCTTAGTTGCACTTTTCTCTTGGTTGAGTTCATTAGGTGTGGATTTCTGGGAGAATTAGCAGTTTTTTTAATGTGCAATGCATATACCCCGCTAACTACCTGAGTTACCTTCCAGACCATAGCAGTGTGACGCCAGGACAGCACAGACTGGGAAATCTGCTTGAGGTCCAGGGACTCAGATGGTTACACACAGTAGGATGGTGCCATTGTTACCCTGAAACCTGGATTGTCTTAAAAGCTGGCTTGAGCCTGTTTCCATGAGTCAGTCACTGAATTTTAGACTTACTATAAGATCTGTCATGTGCTAATTTAAAACAGGTTGTTCTGTGGCTGTTTAAATTGTGACAACAGTGGGTGTTATGTCCTTATTGATTTTTAGCACTGTTGTTTGCCCTGTTTGTGCCCTGTTCCATAAAATGTGTGGGATGGCAATGAGAGTGAAGGTTCTCTTCTGTGCTTGCTCCACAGTGAGTATCATGGCACAGAATCGCCATTGTTATGCAAAGATGCTACGTGAAGATGGAAGTCTATTGAGAATGAAGGTCACACTCCGTCTTGAAAAGTTGACTTTAGGCCTTCAGGCAGATGAGAGGGTTAGAGATTTCAGGCTCTAGTTACTATGTTCCATTATGTCTAAAAAAAGTTTTATAGCTGATTGTGCGCCATACAGATATGAGAGAGATACAGCTTGAGGCAAGGGCATTTTTAGTTTCTGGATTGTGGCAAGGACATTTTTAGCAGCACGCTAGATATACAAATTCTGCATTTCATCCAGTGACTGCTGAAGGTAAAACAGAGAAGATATTCTGAAAGCAAATACCAAAACTCAAGACTGACATTTCCCAGGCAAGTATTTCTTATATTTGGGATGCAAAGCTATGCTCCATCTTGTCTTCTCTTATTTTATCTATTGCATTCCTGATTGCACAGATTACACAGCAAAGGTAGATATTCTTCTTTTCCCACCTCAGTTCCAATCTCAGTTTTATCTCTAACCTGAATTTAGTGCTCCCTTTTGGACTATAGAGACATGTCATTTATTTTGTAAAGGAACTAGCTAAGCCATGATGAAAAAGATGATAAGCACTCTCTCTTCTTGATCTCACCCTACTACTACTACTGACATCCATGACAGAGACACTAATAACTACTGCTACTAAAAATTTCTCATTCATGTGTCTCAATAATTAGAAAATTTCGTGCCGTCATAGAATCATAGAAGGGTTTGGGTTGGAAAGGACCTTAAAGATCATCAAGTTCCAACCCCCTGCCATGGGCAGGGACACCTCCCACTAGCCCAGGTTGCCCAAAGCCTCATCCAGCCTGGCCTTGAACCCCTCCAGGGATGGGGCATCCTCAGCTTCTCTGGGAACCTGGGCCAGTGTCTCACCACCCTCACTGTCGATTTGCAGTGACTGAAGAAAGCTGTTGTATTGCCTAAACTTCAGATATTTAGAAAAATCTGTGGGGCTAGGACTTCTTACAGAGTAACTCTAGGTAGCTACTAACCTTCACTGAACTCCAGAATTTAAAATCACAAGGCACCACAGACACTCCAAATCAACTTGCTGGAGCCAGTAGCCAAGTTCATAGGCACTCAAACAATTGATAGACCTAGGAATCTTCAAAAAAAATCAGTTTTCCCTAAGACCTATGAATCCAAATGAAAATTAAGCACCTAAATCCCATGAAAGTGGGTTGAAAGTGGTGGGAATGCTGTGCAGAAGAGCAGAATTGGATCTCAGCCTGAGTTTCAGGCCAGAGACATAACAAGATACCTCCCTCCCCAGATACTTTCTGAGGTGAAGACATCCAAAGTCTGTCACAACACTGCAACCTATAAGTTAAAAGCAAGGTTTTTTTAATGTTGCACCCACTCAAACGTCAATCAGGAAGCCTCTTGTGAAACAGCTCTCTCGTCCTACACTGAAAAGAGGTGCGTGCAGCAGTGCCTTGCTATAAAGGGTTGTTCATTTTTTCAGCAAGATTCCTTGATTGCGGACAAACAAAACCTCTTTTTTAACTTGCTGATTTGTTGCAACCCTACTAGAACTAAAATACAAATTTTCCCCTTCAGCTGGTGAACGTTTGAAGCGTTTGTGAGATTATTCATGCTAGAAACTGAAGCTCTCTATCCTTGACATAAACTTGAATGTTCCTCAGCTAAGATATAAGCCTTTTATGTTTTCTTTCTGTTTTAATTTGGGGGAAAAACAAGAAGAAAATAAACTATATTTGAAAAAAAAAAAAGAAAAAAAAATCCGCAGCTAATTTAGAGTGTTACCTAGAACTGCCTCATCCGGGCTAACATTATAAATAAATATCTATCAGATAAAAGGAATTATTTTTATATCAGCATAGAAGAATACCTTCTACATCAGTAGTCAGGCTAACCATGAAAAGTAAAATTTGCTTCCCAATGTCATCTGGGTTCACACAGTTTAAAATGTTCCTATGATTTAAATTATCATTTGATTTGTGTTTAAGATTCTTATTAGAAAAAAATGAAAAAAAAAGTAGGAACACTCAAATAAATTGATCCTGATAGAAGATCCATGAAGCTATTTTATTTATTTGTCTCTTTACTTAACCTGACTTAGGACATGGCCTACATGACCCCTCTTACTTAGCTGATGGTCTGTAATTTATCATTTACATACTATGTTTAATCTTTCTTTTTTCCTTTCTATTTTTTCTTTCAGTACACTGAGAAGCTTTAGGAAACTAAATGATTTGTGAATGGCAAGATCTATAGATCGGTAACCACAGATAATTCAAATTGTATTCAACTGGACCTGTCAGTCACTGACAGCAGGAAAGCACCCTTTGTGTTTGTGTTCTCTCGAAATAAGGTTCTTGAAAAGCTGGGATGATTTAATGTTATTTTTCCATAATAAATATATATTGAGGAAAGCACCCAATAGTGCAGCATGGACATTTTTCTGCCATGGAGGCAAACTGAGGTCTTGGGAGTGCAAAATCCTCATGCAAACAGAAGACAGATTTTCTGTCGTTTCTGTCATGCTTGCGCAGGTACAAATTTACAGCAAGATTTTCACAGCAGTGTACCTTCAGTACACAAACAGAAAACTCCCCAGAAAATGAAATGAGGGAGGTGCCTAGTGAAAATGGAACCTTTCAAACTGCGCATTAGTTTCCATTGACTTTGCAAAGTAGTTAACCTCTGCAGGAAGACTGGGTTGCTGCTTCATTTGCATAATAGTTATCTAAAGTTCAGCTGAACCTCTGAATCTTCTCATGATAAAGGAAAAGAGGAAAAAAAGAGAGATGCAAGAAGCAGGCATATAGAGAATGTGTTCTGCAACTGTCTTAAACAGGAAAGAGCAGTAAATAAATTTTAAAATTGCTTGGCAGGTGGTTGCTTTACTTATCCAGGACGCCAATAGCTGCAGAACAAGGTTGGTTATTAAGCTGAATCTAAGACTGTTCAGCTGAAGTCAAAGCAAAGCTCAGTGTGACTTAGATCTTTGTGTATGGGATGACAGAAATCAAGAAGCAAAAGATCAGAGAAGAAACAAGTGCTTGATCTTCAGGAATTACGGATAACAACAAAACAGACACATGGACTTATGCATCTAAGTCAACAGGACTGCCTGCACCTTGAAAAGTTAAGTCAAGTAAGAGAGTAGCTCTGGGGAAAATCTGCAGATGTTGGTCTCCTAAAGAAGGAGAAACAGAAGGCATGAAGAACAAAAAAAATGAAAACAGAGGGGCACGCAGAATTAAAGACAAGTTGCCAGTTAATTTTGTCAAAACTGCCTTGGCATTCCATTTTCATCTCAACCACTTATTAGACACTAAGCTAAAGGAAGTTGGTTTTGACTTTTAAAAAATTACACAAGCATTTTATGGCACCCTACCCTTGGTTAAATCTAAAGATATTCAATAAATATATTAGCTTAAAAGTAAATTTTCTAATCTACTCTCCCTTTTCTCCTCCCCCCAGTACCTTGGATGAGAACTGTCTACACTGATTTCTGTGTCATCTATCAAGCACATGGACAACTCCGTCAGCTCAAACTGGGACCTCAAAATGCAGCTTGATGGAATTTTGACAAAGTCTAACAACTGCCTTACCTCTTGCCTTCTGCCTTTCATGACCTCTGCTAGTGTGCATCTGTTATAGCCAACCTCCCTCTGTCCACCAACAGTCAAACCAATGTCTGAAAGTGGGAGCATTTTCAAATACATTTCAGTGGCACAACAAAGATAAATGAAAACACTAGAATTTTCTTCTCACTCTGTTTGTGAGCACTATTTGTGTAAATAATATTGCTCTCAAGTGGTAAAGCTTTGGATATACATGTATTGGAAAATACATGCTCTGTCTTTCAGTGATGAGCATCAGACTCTTTTTCACACCTGGATCTTATGGAAGTCCAAATTTGTGTCTTTGGCTGATGTGACTGATGTGTTTTTGCATGCTGTGTACTGAATTGGGCACCTGTCAGAGTTGGCAGGATGATGTCCTCTGACCTTGAGTAACTTGACTTAAATCATCTTTATTTGTATACCTGTGGACATATAGGGAAAGGGGAGAGAAAACTGTTTTGTTTTATGTAGAAACAGGCAAAGTAAGTCCTAAACACTCCTCAAACACAATATTTACTTGGGAAGAGCAGTGTTATTCTTAAGACCAGCAACCTTGCACAACCCATGATACTGATATTTCTGAGATTGTGCTCTTGCTGCATTGGTCTTACACAGATAATCTGAAGTGGGAGGAAAATCAAATCAAAATCAGTCAAATCATGGTTGTAGCAAGTTAATTCCATTTTGCCTTGTTCCCAGCCACTAAACAACATGCCACCCAAGCAATGAAGAATCAAATCCCTTTCCTTTACGAAAATCCTAACAGCTTAGAGCCTAAGAGTAAACTTAACCAATGCTGACTGTGTGTGCTAGTGCTAAGCTGAGTGTCACCTACTGTCATGAAACAACACCTTTTTTTTTTGGGAAAACTACCAGGAGAAAACACTGTATTTACATCACATTGCATAGAGCCTAACTCAGCAAGGTAAGAAGAGCGAAAGCTGTTAGAGGCTACTGCAATACAGACGATCAGTGTTAATGCATTTGTATTTCTTAAGGGCACCGTATGATTCTTTTCATCCATAGGTAGTCTTTACTAATCAAGACAGCATAATGTCACAGGCTAATATTTTGCTCTTAGTCTTGTTCCGTCCCTCACATCACCTGGACCTGTGTAAGTGATCCAGCATGATTAAAACACAAGAATCCTTCTTCTCTTAACCATTCATCATGTTTTATTTCACTTAAGTGATTTTTATTCCACTGCAAGACTCTGCTCCTTACACTGTGGAGATTTATTCTCTTTGAGAGTTCCTTATAAAGAAGTATCAAAGTAACTTATGTTCATTGAGTCATCTTTATGTACTGTTTTATTAACTTTTTCAAGGAATCTGAACAGGTCAGAGGTGAGCCATATTTCTTTGAAGAGCTTGTAACCCTATTCTCCAAGTACTGTATTACTCTCTCCTTAATTATGCCCCTACCGTTTCCTTGTCCTTTTTATTTCCAGTGTGCACCTTAGCTGAGGTAGTTTATGTTCCAGTATATTCACAGGTAGGATTTCCAAATCTTTAAAGCAAACTTTGTGGTTTGCTTTCCTTTCCGTACCCAAAGATACGACATAATTTACGTACATTGACAATGGCGAGAATCTAACTTCATAGCAGGAAAATTCCAGCTTAAAAGGAATTATTGACTTGGCTGATTTTTTCTATCGAGGTCCACTGTATTCACTGGAGAAACATGACTTCAATAGATTAATAGAAAGAGCATCTGGAGTAGACTTCTGGAGTTCTCTAGCTCACATTCCTTCTTGAAGCAGTGTCAGTTCATCCAGGAGGGTCTTGAAGCTCTCCAAGGATGGAGATTGCACAGACTCCATGGGTAACCTGTCCCAGCGTTGTACTACCTTGCCAGTGATTTTTATTTCTTAATTAACATTTGATCTGAACCTCTTAAGCCAGTGTGTGGCCATTAATCCTCCCTTAAATGTTAAGCCACACTGCTCCTAAATGGTATCAGAATTCTTGCAAAGGATGTTTCACTCACAGCCATTGCATTACCCCTGGTTCAGGAGGTTGTGAAGTTTTCTGAGAATGAATGCAATTTGACAGGAAAGAGATACCAAGACCAAGTATCTGAGACCAAACCAGATTTTTTCCAGGAATGTTTATCCAAGTGCAAATGTCGGTAGATCTCACACACATTTTGATACACTGCATAGCATGGAAACACTGACGAGTGAAGGGCTTCACTCATTCTCCACCAAACTGCAAGCACGATAATATCGTCCTTTTACTTTGTAATCTCTTCACCTTTTTCTGATTGGGGAGTTAAAGGGAAGTAAAGGCACATAAAGGACGAAAGACTTTTGCTTCCCTACTAACTTGAATAAGGATTTTGGGGGAAGATAATATTGCTCCTGGTATGTATGCTCCTCAACACCTTGTGTTCAAAGATTGTTTCAGTTCCTAAACGTGTGTTTTTCTTACCTGACTTCACTATTGCTGCATGCAGATAGACAGAAACCCAGTCCAAGCCAGTGGCAGCGTTATCTCTGCGAGCTGGAGCACAGCTTAGTGTTCCAGCGTTTGCAAGTGAAAAGTAGTGAGTGTAATTAGTAGGTACAATAGTTAGCAAATGCCCTGTACATTCATAATCCTATGCAACACTGAGGCGACTGCCTTCCCACAGTAACTCTGATGACTTCTGTATACCTAGAATGGATTGAGCTCATCAAGAGAAATGCTAGACGTGTCTCACTCTTTAAATATATTCATTTCCCTTTGAAATTGCTTTAATGAGGAAGCTGATTTGACCTATACAATCAACAGAATCAGACTTTAAAAATGCATATTATATTACATTATATGTATGTATATATTTGCATGCACAAGCACATACACAGCTATATTTGTGTACAAAAATACAGAGAGAAAAATAGTCCTGGTCTGGTCTTTTGGCTCTTCTGATCATCTTTCTACAGAAGACAGGTAAGACAACAAGTCAAGAACCCTTAATTCCCTAAAAAAATAATAGAATTAATGTTTTATAGCACCCGAGATCCTAAAAGTTAACAGGGATTTCTGCAGAAAGAAGAAACTGCAGACTTTTACAAGGCTGTAGGCAGCAGTAGGTATTGTCTGCTGTAAAAGGCAGCAGCAGGTATTGTCGGCTTATCAGATTCTATATTGTATTACAAATTCACTCTCACCAATAAAACAAAATAAATACTCTCTCATTGATTTCACCCATAGGTACATACCATTCTGAAATAAATGAATTGAAAGAAAATTGAAAGAAAAAAAGGTTGGTATCTAATGCAATGTGTCTGCAGAGTATTTAGAAACTACATACATTTTAGGGAAAACTGCAGCAGTTTGTTTTCTGTACCTACTTATATTTGAATTTTACTTACTAAGACTGAATGTTTTTAATTTCTTTCCAGGGGAATAAGAAATTTGTGACAGCGGTAGATTTTTTGAAGCAAAGCAATTTAAATGTTATAATTACCAGGTAGTAAGAGGGGGGGTAAAGTTCAGGGAGTCTTCATTTGAGGCAATGTATGCAGATTAAGTCAGGACACAATTGCTGAGAGGCATTTGCTGGTTTCTATGGGACATGTGCAATTTTTATGCAGAAGATGTGCAAAATATAATTTTTCATATTGTTACCATATAAATCACCTTTGTAAACAATTCATTATCTCTGTTCTCACATTTTGCATAAGTGATCTCCTATGTACAACACTAGTTTACATGTGGCAACCTAAAAAAATAATCTAATGCTCAAGATCTCTAGTCACCGAATGACTGCTTTGCATTCCTGCTCTGTTCACTGTTTTTAAGAATAGCAACATGCCTAGAGATGTGGAGAGGAAAATGATAACTGCCTAAAGCTATTTGAAAGGTTTTAGTTTAAGAAAAGGGTAAGAATTAATTTAGTGTAATAATGGGTACGGCTATGAGTGATGGGAGAAAGTTGAGAGAAGGAAAATAGTGGCTGAGTGTGGAGAGGAGAAGTGGGAAGAGGAAGAGAGAGATTGAGACCTATTAATCTGTAGAGTAATCTCCAAAAGGGAATAATATAGGCCCTATTTCTTGACATTTAAAAGTAGACTGAACAAAAGGTGAATAAATGTACAGCAGGGAACAATACTGCATTATCAAACCGATTAATGAAGGGATCTAATAGAGCTTTGCTGCCTGAGTGACTCTCCACTGATACATGCCAATAAAGTCTTATATAAAGATCTTTTTCGGTGCAAATATAGGACAGTTAGGTCTTTTCTTAGCTCTGATCAGAGGTATAGACCTGTCAATTTAATGAAAAATTTTCTGACCTTCCCCCAGTTCTCTTCTCCAACCCCTCCCCTTCCTCTATCACATCAGCATCGGTTGTGTGATGGGCTTCATCACAACCCATCAGAGGAAATAAAAGGAGCCCATAACCCTGGGGGGCAACAGCATCAACCATCTCTCTGGTGGATCTCAAAATCACACTCAGAGCTGAGGACTTTAAGAGACACTGCAGATAAAGCAGCATTGATGACTGTATGAATAAAGTCTCTCTGAATATATTTATTTCACAAGAGATATCATATGAATGGTCAATTCATGTTGTGTTCCTCAGATCAACTGACAGGACATCTTACAAGAAGGATGCCAAACTCTTCTGTGAACTGTTAAAAGTAATATAATCTTCATTGAAGTTTTTCATCTGCTTTCCTCAAGAGCATAGCAAATGGGTCTGGATTATCAAATTCATTTTTCTGCTATATCAGACTGCTGCACAATTCCTTTTGCAAACTGCTCAATCTTCTTAGACAAAGCAAGCAAAGATTTCAGTTTTACTGCTGTATCTAGAAGATCTTCTAAGAGCTATTTTTTCCCTAAATTTTAGTCAAAGTTAATTCCTAAGCAGAAGATATTTACCTTTTCTTCCCCTGATACTTTCAAAATATTCATAGGTAGAAACCATGACCTCTGTCAGTCTTCATTTGTCAGACCACACAAACCAAGCCAATGTTTTCTCTCTTCCACATTATTTGCATAGATTTTTTTTTCATCAATTTCAATTTGCACTGAAAATTATTAAATACGAATATCCTATCTGGGAGCTACGCACAATGTTCTAGAACAGGAATACGGGTTGCGACCATATTTGTATTTTCAATGTGATCACGGAGTCACACTTGGTATTTTTCATGGTGATATTACACATCTCACTGAAGAGCATCCTGTGATTGACTGGCAGAAACAAAACTCTCCCTATCATGTCCAGATAAAAGTGTCCATTTTAAAATGAGATTTCATGCCCTAAAGGCTTGAATCTCAATTTTTCCTATCAAATGTCCTCTCACTTCTCTTTTCCCATCCTCAAAATGACCTAATTTACCCTGCACAGTATTGTGTCCATCCACTGAATTGATAATGTCACTTTAATACCTGACTGCTCTTGTCATCAATTTGTTCATTAAATGAAAACAAACCCCTAAATCCAACCAGCTTCACGAATATCTTCCTTCTAAGCCTATAGTCCATCTTCCAACATAACTTTTGTAAGCATCCCAGCAGCCAGGTCCTTACCCACCTTAGTACTTGCAGTAACCTCATCTTCACTGCTTTAAGGAGTGATTTCCTACATCGTATTGCATCTAATCCTTCACAAAAATTGACAAATTAAATCCTTCCACAAGTGACAAAATTTTTTAAACTCGGTCTGAATTAGCTAAATATTAGTGACATTTTCACCCCTGTTTTTTTTTTTTTATTTTTTTTAACAAGGGCAAGTGAGAATCCTTTGATTTACATTCTGAACCATTCATCTGATGTACTCCAACTAAAGTCATTTCAGGTCCAAACTGGGAAACACGACTTGTTTCATTATCTCCACTTGTCTGTGATCATGTTAATTGCCAGTTTTTAAATTCTTTTTATAGATCCTGCATTCTCTTCAATGTTGAATACACTGCCCTCAAAGCAAGACATTAGTATTTAAGCATGTGTAACGGCTTTCAGGATTTTGAACACCAAATCCCGTATTGACAGCCTAGGTCATGAAATTTAAACTGTTGGCTGCCACTGCATAAGAGATCACTTTTGTATGGGTTGGTATGAAACAACAGATGAGATGGCTGACTTCCATTTCCAGGATAAGGAGGAGATCAGCGGTAGTCTTCAACAATTTAGGAAAGAGAAATCCTGCTTAACCAGTTTGATAGTTGTCCATGAGGAGATGATTGGCACAGCGGATGAGGGGAGAGCTGTGGTCTTTGTTTCTCTTGACTTTAGTAAGTTTTTTACTCTATGTCCTGCAAAAACCTCATGGAAAAGCTAAAGAAGTGTAGGCTAGATAAGTGGACATTGGCACCATCACGGTTCGACATCTTCATTAACGATGTGGATGAGGCAGAGTGCACACTTAGCAAGCTTCCAGGGGACACAAAACCGGAAGGAGTCTCTGATACACCAGATGGTTGTTCTACCATCCAGAGGAACCTGGACAGGCTGGAGAAATGTGCTGACAGGAACCTCATGACGTTCATCAGAGAGAAATGTCTAATCAGGCCCCTGAAAATGACTAATCTATGCACCAGGACAGTCTGGGGCCAACCATCTGGAAAGCAGGTCTACGGAAAAAGACCTGGTGAGTCATAGTGGACACTAAGCTGTATATGAGCTGGTAATGCACCCTTCCAGCCTCCTGGACAACACTGAAAGCATCACGGGCAGGCTGAAGGAGAGGTGATACTTCCTCTCTGCTCAGCAGTTGTGAAGCTACATTTTGAGTGTCCATCCAGGTCTGGGCCCCCCAGCACAAGAGAGACAGGGACATATTGGAGCAAGTCAAGCAATGGACAATGAAGATAACCAAGATATAGGAAAATCTGATGTATAAGGAGAGGCTGAAAGAGCTGGGACTCTTCAGCCTGGAGGAGAGGTGGCTCAGGGGAGTCTTAGCAATGTGTATAAATACCTGATTGGGGTGAGGAGGGGAGTAAGGAAATATTGGAAAATATTGGAAATAATCAAACCTGGACTGGACACAGCCCCTGTGCAACCTGCTTTGGCCATTCCTGCTTGGAGCAGAGAGGGTGGGCTATGTAATCTCAAGAGATTCCTCCTAACCTCAGCAATTCTGTGATACGTGATTTTATGGTTCAAATAATTCACATTTGAGCTGTTGAGAAAGGAAACTTCCTGGCAGTGTGTTATTCACCAGGGGAACTGTGAAATTCTCGCTTTCACTTTGTGCTGCAAGTGGCTCTGTCTTGCTAGCTATAAGACATTTATAGAGTGTTGTCATTTTGAGCAACTATTTGTGGAGGTTTGAGATTTGTATGAGATTGATATGTAAAATATTATTTCCTTTCCCTCTGCAGTCCTCTCTCTCAGAGAAATGCAGATGGATAAATTCTGTATTCTAGACAAGTTTTCCTCTATGGGAAGTGTGAAACAGCCTTTCTGCCCTACTTTTGGGTGATATTGTTGGTAGAATCTAAGGCTGTTGAATAACAACAAAAGGTAGCAAAATATTGTGCTGGTTTGGGCTGTGAGAGAGTTAATTTTCTTCATAGTAGCTAGCATGAGGCTACGTTTTGGACTTGTGCTGGAAATAGTGTTGATAATACAGGGATGCTTCAGCTATTGCTGAGCAGTGCTTACACAGAGTAAAGTCCTTTTCTTCTTCTCACCCCACCCCACCAGTGAGTAGGCTGGGGGAGCACGAGAAGCTGGGAGGGGACACAGCGGGGACAGCTGACCCCAGCTGACCAAAGGGATGTTGCATACCGTATGACATTATGCCCAGCATATAAAGCGACGATTTTGTCTTCAGCTTTTGCAGACACTGCTCTGTAGCTAAGGTTTGGCCCTTACCCCTTCCTAAGGCAGCATCCACAGACATATAACTTTGACCCAAGGGGTGTCAGGACTGCGGAGATGTTAACACCGGCTGACTTAGGCAATTGTTACTGCTCCCACAGTTCAAGGCAGGTACTGCAGGGAATCGAATACAGTTGATTTAATGTAAGCAACATGGACTTAGGTTCATACCCTTTTCATTCAAGGAAATGCCTAGGCTGAATAGCCTTTCCAAGTTTTTTTTTTAATTATTACTCTTATATAAGAAATCCTTTCTTGAGTTGTTGAGGGTTGTTTTAATTTTTTTTCCCTATTGCATTTATCATCTGGAATAATCAAAATATATAACCAACTGCCACATAATTCTGATTCAATGGCAAATTTCCGTAAATTTTTTTTCATGTCTAGGACTGGCTTGGTTGGTTTAGTGAGCTGCATTCCCAACCACATTTTAAGGAATGAAAAAAAAAGTGTACACAGAGACAGATAGAAAGGCATTCATGAGTGCACACACACACACTCTGAAACTCTCACACAAATTAGAGTCAGAAGAGAAAAAAACCTGTTCGTTTTGTTTTTCAATAATAATAACTACGTATATTTTGGTAAGGAGATAGGTCTCTTAAATAGAGGTCTGCAACAGGATAATGATTTTACAAAACGTGACTGACAGTTCCTGCACTACCTCTTTAATCATGCTTTTATTTCTATCAAGAATGCCTTATACCTTCATCACGTTTCAAGCATGTTAGAGCAGAACGTACTACTGAAGCTTCAAAGGAATGAATAAACAGAGATTTGTGTAGAGCTAAATGGGCTGATATGTTTTGAGAACACGTGAAAAAAAGGACCATGTTGTATCATGCAGTCAATACTACTAGAAAGGACTGCTTTATCTTCTGTAGCTGGTGTTCCCAGAACCAGCCTGCATTATAAGTTAGGTTGAATTTATTACTTATGAATTTCCATGCTGAATATCTGCTGTAATTATTTACCCAACTGATGTATTTGACCATGTTCTTGACATAAGTGTTGTGGTACATTTTCCTTTGGAGGATAACAGTCTTACACCTAAAAAGATCTTTCTGTCATGCTCAAGGAAATAAGAAACAAATAAATTGTGACTAAGACTGATGGGAACATGTGACTATAACTGTCCAGGGGAGGAGCATGCAGCTATCACGGGTTCGGTAGCAAACTCTGAATGTTCTCCAAGCATTAAGGTCATCCAGCTCCAGTCCTCAGGAGATTCCCATCCCATCATGTTTCTATTCCTTTGCTATTGGTTGTAGGAGTATGAAGCAGTGGTATATCAGATACATGTCCATTTGTTTCTCCCTAACTGTCCAGTCCAGCTTCTAGAGTAGATAGAAGAGTCATGACCCTTATTAACTCTAATTTCCTACAACGAAATTGCTTTCAGCCCACCAGTTCTGCCACTTATGCATGATCTAACCCCCACAACTTTTTTTCTTGCATTGAAAGCACTAAAGAGACCTCCCTGGAACTAGAATTTTAAGTCCTTCGGTTGGAACTGGGAACCTAAATATGTTTGTGGGTTTGGCTAAATAAAAGTCTGAATTCTGGCATCCAAAATTAAAGCAAAGCTAAATCTCATTATTTAAAAAACATGGAAATGTACATATAAATCATCTAAACAACTGCTTGCTCCTACATTAGTGGGTGTGTGTGTGAATACTTAAACTGATACTGGAAGTGATGCCTCTTCACAAGAATACAATATTCACCATCCTATAACGTGATAATAATCCCCCAGTGATGGGTTTAACTGAACTTTCACCAAAACTTTGCAAGCTATTAGATCTTGTCAAAATTGTCTTCAACGATCACAGTGAATTCAGAACAGCTTAAGATGGAAGATTGCAATTAATTTTAGGACTTTCACATTTTAAAAAATTGTTTAATTGGGCAGTGGTCATCTTGAAGGTGGGCTCCTGTGTTCACTTACATTAGCTTCATCTACAGTAAAATTTTCAGTCCTGGTCCCCGTGGCCTCTGGAATAGAGATCACACTTAAATTTATTCCCTAGATGTACATTTTCTTCCAAAGGAAGGTAGGAATACGGAAAGAAGTTTGTGTATCCAGGTCCCATCCCTGCAGGGAGTTAGGCTATGAACAGCAACGCAGTCATTAACAGAAGAAAAAATAACAGAAATTCTGAAGAGGTTGTTCATCATGAAATTCTCTTTAAGAATGTTATTCATCACCCTCTGTCAAAGGACCTAGAGTAATGGCAAAAAAAAAATCAACAACCTTAAAACAATTTATTCAAATGCAATCACCACACAAAGTAGTGCATTTGAGCTACCTGGGAAACTGAAAAGGCCCACATTATTACAACAACAGAATATGAAACATGGCTGTGCTTTGTAAAGATTAACGTGCAGAGTTTCGGGAGGTTTATTGTGTATACAAAGTAAGATTTGTAATTTTGGGAAGATACACTATATTTTTCAGATCTAACAGGGTGTTTGAATTTCAAAGTGTAAAATTCAAATCAAGTGCAGTGATGGAATTCTGACCTGGAATTCTCCCTCTGAAATTTATTTATAAATAGAAAGCTTTGGAGAATGTAACTTTACCAACTTTTCCTTCTGGAGCAGGAAATTAAGAATATGCTTATCATTTCAAAAGAAAGAGAGCCTTAATTTCTACTATGGAGAATGAGTGTCCATCATACCATGGTTATTTATAATGGAGGAATAAAAATAGGGCAGATTCATCATAATATTTTGAACTCATCCTCCAATAAGCTCCTAATCTCTAGCAATTTGCAGTTCAGGGATTTCTGAGACCTTTCTGCCCCTGCAACATGGTCAAGGATTTCTGAGAAAAATTAGGACAACTAAGTAATGGCTTTAGAGTTATAAAAAGACAAGTGTCATTTTCCCCCTGTGCTCCAAATTTTGAAAGAGAAACACTTGTGTTAACAGGTTCATCTTCTAGTAATTTTTTTAAATCTTAATTTTTAAAATTCATGCCATAAAACAGAAGGAAGACTATTTTCCAAGCACTGGTACATGTTATTAAAACAATAAAATATATTATTTTTCCTACTAATGAAGACTGGTTCGTACATGGTCTTCCATATTTGCCTGCCAGTAGCTTACGGATTTCTTAGATAATTTTTGGCTAATAACATTCACAAAACTTGTATTACTATGTTGGTTATAGTATTCATCTAGTCAGCAACCAGACCAGTAGCATGTGTCTTTCTTACCTGTTTTCTAGATAAATATATTTCCTGCTACATATGAAAATACTGTAACATACTGTTTTCTGAAACATTCACTTTTAATAGGCACATTATATAGAACTGAACAGCTTCGATTTGGTTTTGTCTTTTCTTAAGGTCAGGTAGGCTTGGTGAGTGGATCAACGACACAATGTAGAAGATAGTAGGCACACACAGTTGAATGAAAATCTCTTGGAAACGTTGTTGGTTTAGCACATACCAAAATCTCCCCCTCCCTCCTCAGTCTTGATTGTCTTGACACAAACTTCATTTCTGAACACAGTCCTTTTAGTCATGCTTGAAGGTATGCAAAATTATGGGTAAGATAATGATTATTTTGTACACAATCCTTACTAACTACACAACCACAGTTCAGTTCTGTGAAGCAGATTGGTTTTTTCTATCCAGTTAGATCCCTTTTTCAGTCCTTGAGTGCTGGCTGTAATTTGCAGGCATGCAAACGTGTAGAAGTGCATTGCATATATAAATTAGTAAAGCCAGAAAATAACAGGCCCATTTGGAACTCTTCTGTCTAGGAGACATACAGGAGTTCAAGCAGCATATTACTCTGTATAAACACCTTTTTACTACATTCTGACAGCTTTTGACAAATGTAACACCGAGCAAAATCATTTGCAATGGCTGCATCTGCCTTTTTAGAATCCATGATGAGAACCGCAAAGACTGGTTATTTATTTAAAAGTCAAGTCTACGTTCAGCAGATTTTGTGAAGTGTGAACAGTGAAATCACTTCACTGCCATCATTTTCCATGTCTAAGTGGAATGCAAGCAGTTTCTAACTGCCTAACCTGTACCTTTGCTATTTTATCTTATTCCTGAAGAATATTTGGCATGTAACTTTTGGTAACAAACCCTTGTGAATTAATTCTCAGCATCACCTCTGAAATGAGAATGTGATGGCTTGTTTTGCCTGGGTAATGCTGTTACACCCTGGGTGTATAACAGTTCTCAGGATCACTTGGATGGTGAATGCTTCAATCAATCCAAGTGTTTCAATATTTATTCCAAACTCACTATTTGACTGAACATTTCTTCCCATGATACCTCAACACAGAACTTCTTACACTGCTGAAAAATGGTAAAAAAATGTTTTTACTGGCTGGGCAGCTCTAGTATTCAGTGTGAGTTATTATGGTGAATTAATAAGAGTAAGTTACAGGGAGATAAACAACGGATTCACGCTTCCAGACTTTGACATAAAGCTAAGCATAGACATGTCTCTAGTAAGGCAAATGAATCAAATTTTCCTGAACCACCTGGCTTCCTGTGTAAGGTCTGAACTGGGTTCTGTCTTATTGATAATTGTTATCAACATCTGATGAGCAACCAATTCCAGAAATAAAAACTTCAGGCTCTTTGAAATGAGTTTGCTGAGAGATGGAAGCAACACACTACCAGTGTTAACCTAGTTATTTTGTTTATTTCCCTTTTCCTACTTTTTTTCAAAATGTATCTTAAACTACAAGAAACAAATAATATTTTTTGATTGAATATCCTCAGTCAAGTTGCTATTAGAAGCACTGGAGAATTATCTCCATTATCTGCTAATTTAATTACAATTACCTCCTTTCTACCTGCTTCACGCCAAGGACTAATATTTGAGAGTTTGCATGAGTAGATAGATGCTCACGTCTCTTACAGTTTCAGGGATTATACCTAGACAAGATCATTCCCTGTTGTCTTTTCCCAGGAGACTGTCTCCAACATAGCCTTAAGAACTTTTTGTGAGTTGAATTCCTGAGCATACTGCAGGCATCATTCCTTGTATTCTATACTATCTGCAAACCATCACACCCCATCTTTCTTCCTGGTGGGCAGAAACAGAAACCCCTATTAATTATCTCCAAAGTCAGCATGCTTAACTCTAGAGTCTGTTCTTTTATATCTTTCACAGGTCTCACTGCAGTAAATAGGAACAATTCCTCCTCTATGTGAGAGCAAAAAGTGGCTTTTTACTGATTTGTTTGATTTTTTTTTTTCCTTCTTTCTGGAAAGGATGAAAGTCTATCTAATTGTCTGGGTTTTGATATAATCAAATAATTTATAATCAAAATCACACGTGATACAGTAGAGATAAGAAAAAGCCTTGAGTTTGATATAGAGAAAATGAACTTGGCTAGTGGAGATAATGTGGAACTGGAAGGCGGGAGGTTTGGGATTTATTCCTATTTGCTTTTACATGATCATTGTCAACTCATTTAACCTCTGTGTCTCAAGTTCCTCTATATACAGAAGGAAAAAAAAAATAACATTTCTCTATTCCAGGTGGATGTTTCATGGAGTGAGGCCTAATTAAAACCAGTAAAGGTTTTTGAGATCCTTGGATAAAAAGTGCTATAAAAAGTTCCAACTATTAATTGCTTTATGCTCCCTAGTAAATTTTAAGTCACATATCTCTTTCAATCGTGGATCCCTATTAAGCAAAGACTCCTAACAGTGTGGGATCCTGCAGTTGTGGGCTTTTTCATTTCAGAAACAGATGTCTTGTGAGATTGAGCCACCCTTGCTTACAAACGAACCTAAAATCTCAGCTAATATCTTCAGACTTCTGAGATAATGCAGAAAAACAACATACCACTAAGTCACTTCATTTTCTTTCATAATTTTCTATGCATTCTTATGGCTTTCTGTATTAAGTCCATCACCTTAGGCTTTTTCCCAGGTGGATTAGATCTAATCTAAAGTAGCTTTTCTTTTTTTTTTCCCCTCCCTCTCATTCTGGTTAGAGAATCTTCAAGAGGAGTTGGGGAAGGGTTGGGGAAGGAGTGTACAAAATCTTCTCCTTCTCAGGTGACCAAGCTGAATGGTGGTCCTTGAATCACCACAGTCTTACACAAATCCTGAGCAGCCAAACAGAACATACAACACAATCAACCCTCCTTCAGTCACCTTTTCTTACTGTAGGGTTGCAATGGGCAAAACACTCAATAGACAACGATCCAAACCCTGGTTATTTCAGTTACCCTTGAAGGAATGCTCCAAATTCTTGCAACCGTGGCAAAATCTGACCTATTTTATTTTTAAAAGAGCCAGGAAATCGCCAGACAATCACCTTACCTGTAACTTCTTAAACTTTCTTGAAAGATATTTGGTTAATCATTGCATTGCTTTAAGCTGAACAAAATTTTGCTTTTTCAGAAGACCCAAACACAAATCCAAACACACCTTTAAAAAACCCAGCATTCTGGCATTGTACCATACACCCGTCATCTTAGACTGACAACAGTTGGGTTTTTTTAAATACATACCGCATGTCCAAGAACAGTTATCTTTACTCTCACTTGTAAAAAAAAAAAACCCACAGAACTAAGTGAAAGTCCAATTGTTTTCAAGTTTAATTAAAACTCTTTGAAGAGCTGGACTGGTATGATTAAACATGAAGCTGGTAAAAAGCAGAAGGTGGAAGAAACACTTCTTTGAAAAATAGGCAAAACTATATTGTTGCTCAGTTTTGAACCCATCATTGATATTGTCAGCTTTCTTTGTCTACCTGAAGATAATTTATACTCACGTTTGTGCTTCAGTATTCCATGGGGTTGTACAGTATTATTCTAACTGGTATCTGCTATCTTTCCCACTAACCCCAGCTAAAGAAACACTGTTCGCACTTGGTGTAGACATATCGCAAGCAGAAGGTTTTGCTGGTTGGCAATATGAGTGCCAAAGCCAGAGCGAGCTTCCCAGCTTGAGCTAAACAATTGCAATAGGACTACAAGGGAGCTGTGAAGAGTCAAAATCCAGGCAAATTTTCATGTATAAAATGGACTTCGACAGGTGGTTCTGGACTGGAGAAAGAGCCCATTCATCACCAGGCAGCAAAAGTCCATACAGCCATGTCAGAAAAACAGCAATGATGATGAATGTAACTTTTCTAAAGTAAAACTGCATTTTTAAACATTTCCAGGGGAAAACTATATCTTTCACTCCAGCAAAAGCAGGATTAATCACTTCCCCTTGACCTGGGTCTGCTATAAAATAGGAACCAGCTTGCAGCATTCAAGTATTGGTGAGAGCTGCCAGCCACTGCTCGGGGTTCCATTTAACTCTTTATTTATTGAAAATGCTCCAGCTGCAGCTGTTCAATATTTATTATTTAACTCGTAAGGAAATGGGAATGCTAAAAGCATTTTTGATCAATGGATTCAATCTTGAAAGGCTTTCAGGTGTGGCTGTCTGTGATTTCTGCAGAGTAAATCTCTACTTTTAACTCCACTCTCCAATCATTGTGCAGCTCAAGAAAATGTTTTCTGAAATAATATTTGAATTTTTATTTTCTTTATCAGTAGTACTGTTACAATTTCAGTCATCAGACAGTGAAGAATCAGAACACGATACAACCTTGTAACTGCTGTTACGTAATGCAATGGTAATATTTTCCAGGTTACCAGTCCTATTTCAGTGTTTTATTTCAAGCTGTTTCCAGTAATTACACAGTAGAGCACCTGTGCTGGATGAGCATCAAGAGTATTAAGGCCAGAAATTTCATAGACAAAAAGAACACTTCTTTTTATCTCAAATTGATTTTTTCTATTCAAACAATCCAGCAGAACAGTCAACACCCAAATTTGTGAGTATGTTAAAGCACGAGAAGCAGAAAATTAAAAGGTGACTGTACAGCAGCAGCTCTAATTGGCATTATTCAAGCTGGTGAAGTACAGATAAAGAGCACAAAAATGAAAAACTGGAGCTCAGTTCTAAAGAGCCCTTTTCAAAGAGGTTTCAGATTTTACTAGTGACACAGAAAAGGACTATTATGTCGACATATTTCTATACAGTTGAGATATACAGAAAAAACGTGTTTTCTGCATGTGACAGCAAGGCATATAAATAACGTGATGATTTGCTGAAGAGATTATGATTCCTAGTGTTTGGAAAAAAAGCTGCTACTTCTTATAATTGATCTATTGCCTTTATCATACTTTTGTTTCCAGCCACAGTACTAATTTCTTACATATCCCAAACAATATCATGCCTGCACATGTAGTACAGTTGCTGTGTATGTTCGTCACAGCTCTTCTGGGTTCTGTTGCTTTCAGAAGCTTTCAGATCCCCTGTATGGCTGTCAGTTGTTTGCTGCTAAAAGCATTGATCTAGAACCTGACTTGGTAGATATAGCAAGTCTGAGAATGAATTGAATATTGGTGTTTCTGATTTCAGACAAGGTATCTAAGCCACACCATTTTAAAGCAATCAGGATAACCAGATGTCATGGTTCAAACACGGCTAGAAGTGAGTGCCATGAAGCCGCTTGCTCACCCTCCCCCCTCCTGGGGATGGGAAGAGAGTTAAAGGGTAAAAGGAAAAGTGGCTCATGTGTTGAGATAAGAACAATTTAATAACTAAACTACAATAAAATAAAAATAATAATGATAATAGTAATTATATAAATTTACAAATATACAAAGGAGTGACACACACTGAAACTGCTCACCACCCAACAAGAAGTGGTGCTTGAGCCCCCTCAGCCCATTCCCAGATAATGATCCTGGAGCAGGGAGAGTCCCAAAACCACAATCCCAGAAAAGAGATGAGAGCCCAACTGTCGGAGAAACCAAGAGAGAGGGAGGGAGAGCACTTCTGGACAGATCCTCATCAATATACTGGGCACAATGTGCATGATACAGAATAGACCATTGGCCAATTTGGGTCTCAGTCCTAAACCTAAGGTCAAATCCTAAGCCAGATCTATGGTCCCTCCTATCTTCTTGTGAACCTGCAGACACTGGCAAACCAGAGAAGCTGAAAAGTCCTTGACAGTCCTGGCAGCAACTATAATCATCAGTATGTGATCAGCCTTCTCCCCAGCACTAATCCAAAACACAACCTCGTGCTAGCTACTCTGAAGAAAGTTAACTCTGTCCCAGGCAAAACCAGAACACCAGGTATTGTCTTTATATTTTCAAAATATTGAGAGTGCAGTTTGAGAAAACTTTACGACTGTAAATGAGAGACACCTGTCAGGGATTCAGCTTCCACTGAACACTAGTTAATACGGTCTGCTCCTAATTTAGACAACACAAATTTTATCTAGTGCAAATTGCATTGATTGCCTACTATAGTGTACGTTATAGAGGTGAGTTTATTCACAACTTTCCTTCTCCTGCCTCTGCCTCCTTTTCTACACAACAGTTTCCTTTAAGACTGGCAATTTTACATCTGCTAATTTGTGCTCCAGATCCAGGAGCAACTAATTAGAGACAAACAGGGCTAGGAGAGACCCCAGGAGATGACTTAATCCACACCTTCATCCCAATAATTATAAGTTATACCTGCCAGAAGTTGGCTCAACCTATTCTGAAAGCCCTCAAGTGACTATCTCCGCAACACATCCAAACATCTTATTCCAGCACTTTTTTTTCCCAACCTGTCCAAACTTTCTGCTGCTACCTGTATGGAATTAACTTCAGTTTAAATTCCTTACCTTTTCCTCTCTCCAGTACGAATACAGTGGAGAGTAGAAAGTACCTATAAACCATCTCAAGCACTTCCATGTTTCCTTTAGGTCTCTAATGAGTGTCTCATAGCTCATTCTTGTTTCTCTTCTGAGGTCTATGTCCATCTGGTCCATAGCTTTCTAGGATGGACATTCCCTGAGGTTGTACCAATGTTAAACAGAACAGAGCAGAAGAATTGTTTTGCTTTTTACAGACTGTGCTTTCATTCACATTGTAAAGCAATATTTGTCCTTTTTACGTTAACACAGTATTCTTCACTCATATTCACCTGTGATGTTTTTTAACCCCTTGTTAGGGAGACCGAACACAGGTGAGCTTAAGTTTTACCCAGCATGTAAAAATCTGTGTCCTCCAGTGATCAAAGCAGTCAGTGATCACATGGACTTCTGAGAGCAAGTCATACTCTAAATCAAAAGTATTTAACAGAAAATCTGAAAACCACAGGACAAATTATATGCACACCTATGGTAGTAGGTACCTAATTATCTCCCACACTTAGATCCTAACCTTACTAAAGAAATCCCTCTTCCTTTTTTTTGGCTCCCCGTCTTCACTCAGCATTTTTAGAGTTCAGCTGGTCTCATCCATTGGATATTAAATAATCTAATTTCTCTTGAAGATTAAGTACCTTGGTGTGTGTACATAATATAACAGTGTTCTGATCATCACACATATTACCTAGCTACAGAGACTCATAGATCCATAGAGTAAGTTAGGTTGGAAAGGACCCTTCTGGGTGTCTAGTGCAACCCTTGCTCAAAAAGAAGTCTAACTGGATAAGGTTGCTGTGGGACTTGTCCAGTTGAGTTTTGAACACTGTGGAAATAAACTCCCTTTTGCCAAGTAGAGATTTTCATCCTTTCCTCTTCGTACATATCCAAGTAATATGTGAAAATACAGTGCAAATACATTTCCCAGATGTTTTCTCTCTTCCTGGTAAAGACTTAACAGAGAAGACCAATTTGACTTTTATTGGTGACATTGACATAACAAAGTGGCAAGTTTTTCAGTCACTGTAGCTAACATCAAATAACATGTTCTTTATCAGTCTTTAGAACATCTATCTCCTTATACAGCAATCCGGCAAATCAAACCTGGTGATTTCACTTTGGACTTCTTTACGTTAAATCTTTGCCTCATTGTCAGACACAAAATCCCTAACAATATTTCAAGTCCAGATTTTACACCCAGTTGATGGAAGTAGAAATCAGCAGTGAGGATAATACTGGAAATGCAAGAGTTAAAGCAACTCCATTAGAAACTAAAGTTATATTTTATATTATTTCATTTTTGTTAAGTTTTTTGGAAGAAATAAGTCTTATCAGGCTTAATGGGTTTTAGTCATTCTTAACAGCTACCTAATGAGCTCTCCAATTATGTAAAGAAGAGTAATTCAATTCATACATTACTGTATCCCCTCGCAGAAATGGTTTCTCCTCTTCAGAAATGACTCACTCAAGGTCATACAACAAACCAGAGTAGGAATAGGACTAGAGCTCAGGTGTTCCTGGCTAGTGACCTAATAACTAACCCTTTAAATGATGTGTGATTTTTTTGATGCTCTCTGTTTAAATACGTTTAATATCTGACATATATTAATCAGCTACTACACTGATGTTTATAGCCCCACAAAGACTCTTTAAAATCAACAAAAAGCCAAAACCTCAACAGCTACAATGAATACAACCAGAACACTTAAAAAAATAAATTAAAAAACAACAGGAAGAAGGATGAAAAAAATACTGAGAAGCTTTCTGACTCTTGCACAATCCTGTGAAACCGAACTTTGCACATTTCTGATGAGGGAGCACCTGTAGACAAAACAGTCTACAAAGCCTCATGATGCATGATGGCACAAAACGGAAACTGAAAATATTTCTCTCAAGGGAGGACAGAAACATAATCCAGTAATTCTGAAGTTATTTGGTAAAGGGAAAGGGAACTGTAAATATTTAAAATATTCTTTTTTTTTAGTAAACGTGTAATTGAACATGATATAAGCCTTCTTTTGCATAACTCGACATGAAATGCTGTAAAAGAGAACACATAATATGCAAAAGTCTTACCAACAAGGCTGTTCGCTAGGTAGATATTTCATCCAATACTTGTACAATACTCTATCTCCAACAAAATCCATATACTATTACCAGGGTCCTATAAAACAAAAAGAAGACAATACAAACTGTAATTATTTGGAGAATATTGTAAATAAGAAATACAAATAAAGTATTAGTAAGAAATACTCTATGTTACCACATTTTAATCTCTCAGCTACTAGAAGAGTATAGCTATTATAAGGCACTTTAACAAAGATAGCTGTTGTAGGAAATGACATTTGAAAATAATACAGCAAATTACTGACAGGTGGGTAGGTTTGCTTCTTCAGAAAAGGTTGATGAATGTATATTATAAAAAAATAATCATTTTATGAAATGGATAAAAACTGCATTGTGTCCATCTACTTGAATGCAGAGATTTCTCTGGTGCTGCTTGAAAATTTAATGGCAATCTCACTAGAAAACTCAAAATGATTTGAAAGGGAAAAGAAGTATAGTTTGTGCTGCTCTGCTTTTAGTCAAAGCTAGTTATTGGACTCTTCTCTGAAGCTGTTAGAGAAAGAGAAGCACCTCTGAGAGCAAGTCAGGTCACCTGTGGGGATGCTCCTCTCTTCACACAGATTGTTTAGCTGGTTAGTTCAGACAACATGAATGCTACCCAGAAACAAGAAGAATGAACAAATGTAAATTAAATTGTCCATTTTAATTTCAACTATGTTTAGCAGTCTTATGAAGTTCTACTCTCAGATTGGAGTTCAGGCTTTAATACAAATAACTCTCCCTGAATAAAAATGTGTTTTTAAGATCAAACAAGTAATGCAGATTAGACTTCAGACACCTTTCTCAAGGTCTTCACCGGGATGATGAGAAGTAAGTGGACCAACCTTAAGGCTGCCATCCCAGAATGAAAGACCAGAGTGCACAAACCCCTATTGAAGACACCTATTTCGATATACTTTTCCTATCTTAAGCATTAGTAGGACACACAAAGCTTAGTGTTTACAGAGAAACTGTGGTATATACAGGGAACAACATAAATATTTTACAAGTGTGCAAACCTGCTAAAAACCCTTTCTTTCATTTTTACTAATGCATCCTTTGTATCAGTAACAACCTTAGCATGCATAACTACTTTTATGCAAAAGGAATAATCTTGCCAAATATGAGACGGTTGCTGAGATACAGCTTGATCTGCCCAATGAAGAACAAATATTACATTTCAATCTGCTTTTAGTGAGTCCAGGAGCATCCTCATCCTAAACGCTCTTTAAGAATATTCTCCCTCTTAACATTCACCAATTAGAAGTAGGAAAACCAGATGGCCAAAATAAATTGGAGATAACATACCAGCGCCGCCTCAAATCATCACCATTGGCAGATCTAAGCAGTAGAACCATCCAGTCAGTAGTTAGGAAGAGAAATATATGTATTTTTTTCCTCCATCCCTTTCCGGAACAAAATTGGAGAGGCATTGCAGCTGTCAGAGTACTCCGTTTGCAGAGCCAAATAAAACAGAAATCTGGCCAGGGATACACAAAGTCCAAAAGACTCGCAGATAGTATTGTGATTCCTTGATACTACAAACACTATGAACACTTCAAACTTCCAGTGAAGGGCAGGGCTTTCGGGGATTTCATTCCCTGCACTAATTATGGTTGAGTGGTACGGAAGCCTTACACCTCTGTTTTTCCCATATATAAAACTAAAAAGATCCAGCCACCACTAGGCACTAGAAGATCTAAAGCTTCCAGGTTTCTTAACTCTGATAAAGGTAAGCAGAACACCTCGTATAGTTGCTGGGAAGAAATTGGTACAATGGCTTGTGGGAAATCAGAAACAACCACACAGCAAGAGCGTTTGTTATACAACATTTTATTGCTACAAGAGGAGGAGGACAGTCATACCTTGTAGCTGTCCATCTCTGAACACCCTGTGTCAGGTAGACTGGCAACCCAGCTTTCAGCATTTGGACTGAAGTCTAACATGACGTCTGAGCTGCTCATCATAATGAGGCCTCATGATACTAGGTTTGGTTGTTTTCGTTTGATTTTATTATTATGTTTTTTGCTTTTTATGGTGATGGTTCCAGCACCTCCGCTGTGTTACCGTTAACTGACAGTAATCCTAGACTGTAACACAGTGTCATGGACTGCACACCTGGTGACACTGGGGTACAGGTGTTGGGTAGGTAACTGAGCGGGGATAAAATTTCTTGTACATCAGGAATAAAAGGCTCAAACACTAAAATGACACCCAATTCCAATAAATCCTCTACAGGATTATCTCACCAAAAGGAAGGAGATTGCTTTGAGGAATCCGGAACAAGTAGAGCAAACAGGTATATGAAGTCATATCCAAGAAAACTACTTCAGGACATTTGAACCAAGGTGTAGAGCAGTATTCGAGCCTTGCTCACAACTGCATTCAAATGAATGACTAGGTGGATCTAATCTTTCAAGATATATATTGATCCAGCTTCCTGAACGAAGTAAGGAGTTCAATTCCGGCTCCCATGAGATACTGCCTTGATTACACCTTAGACACAACCCTTAATTCTCTCGCCTAAGAAAATGTGAGAGATTATGCAGAATAAGTTATAAGTACTAAGAAAATTGAGGAATTTCTTTCAGATATATACAAAAAATTCCCTCCTATGCTAGCTCAAAAGTTAAAAAAAAAAAATCTCACAATCCTTGCATAAAACAGGTATGCCTCACTATGGCCATTAGAGCTTTATGAAGCTCATACGTGGATGGGAATGTGGAAGATGGAAAAGAGGGAAAAGAGTTACAACCAAGAGTGGTGGAGCAGACTCACTGCAATGGTGCAGGTTGAATTCTTGTCTATGCTCAAGCCAAAAAGAACTTCATAAGTCAATGAGTAATGGTAGTCAGCTTTAGATGGAGGAGAAGAAAGGAAGATAAAAAGAAAACAAAATAAGACTTCAAACGAATCAGGATAATTTATTGCTCTCTCTTCCTTGAGACTGTAGGGTAAGGTGCCCATCAAGCACAAACCCAAAGGAACAAGACACACTAAGGCTTTACTAGGATGTGCTTTTATGGGGTAGCATTATGGAATAAAATGGGACATTAGGAATATGCCTTATCCTGCACATTAGAACATCTGAGGCTTTGCAGAGGCAGCTGAGCTAACCGACCTGCCCTCTGTTTCCAGAAATTAATCACAACAAGCAAAAATTTCAGCAACCTAAAATTACTTATTGAAAGACCTTTGTGCTTCTGGTGAGAAAGTGAGAGTTTGAACAGGGCCTAAATGCACAGTTTCATTATGAACCAAAATAGCAGATCCACATCTATCAACCTCCAAATGTTATGGTTTGCTTTATGTGTTTAAAAATGAGCTAAACAAGCTCTGAAGAGTAATAAGTCATCCGAATGCTGAGTGAAACAAGAGAGTGATCTCTGCCACTGCAGAGCACTTAAACACGCAAGTTTGCCTTTAAGGTTTGGTTTTTTTTTTTTTTTCATTCTACCTTTTAAATTGAAGACAAATTGCAAGCCACAAATGTACACAAGTTTTCTATCAACTGGTTTACAATTTCATACAATCTTTTTTATTGCAGGCAGATTTTTTTCTGCAGTTTTACTACTGAAAAATGTAAATCCTGTATGCTGTTTCTAATTGCCACAGCCGTATTTCAAATTTAAAAAGCCGGGCATTTTTTTGGTTCAGAATTAAGTATCTAACATGTCATGAGCATTGTAAGATGCCATTTGTTTTCAAGCTGAATTGCATAATTGGGTAGCCCAGACCCTATACAACTAGAGGCTATTGTGCTTTGACATGTCATCTTGAATGTCTTTTATTTATGATAAATAATCCTTGGTAGTGTTTTCACTGTTGCTGGAGGGTTTCCTACCTCTTTATATTCTACTTTTCTTGCCAGTCTCACAGCTTTTTCAATAGAGTAGAAATATTAACTTCTGAATACATTATTTTTGTCCCTTAGACCTTGAATTTGTGACTGTATTTTATAGTTGGGCCAGTTTTAAATGGATGAGTTTTTACTTTGGATAAAGATATGTCAAAAACATGTTTGCCAGAGCTTTGGGAAGGTCTTGTCTTTGGGAACCTGTGCCACATATCGCAAAAGAATAGATTCATGCAATCCAAGCATTCCCAGATACCCACTTTGGTTAGAAATAACTTTTTACAGATTTTGAGTTTTTTTCAGACTTGCTCAAATCTGGGAGTTACAGAACTGTGGAAATATCATATCATTGCATATAACACCATTTGAATTAGAGTCCTGCTGTGTTAGGCATTGCACACAAATTACATCCAGATTGCCCTTTAGCCCTAATTGCTCTCAGTTTTTATTTATAGGTTTAAAAGAAGAGACAGTCAGCCATACCAAGTTCTAGTCTTCCTTAATAATTACTTACAGATACATCCCACTGAGAACAAAACCCACTGCCGTTTTCCACTATCTATGACAATCATTCACAAAAGAATAGAAAGCCACCCTCTTAAAATGGTACCTCTGACCTTCAGAGACAGTGAAGATTTGCACCAACAGCTTAAACCAAAAACGAATGTAACCAACTGGAGTTAAGCTGCAACACAGCAATAAAATAAAAATTTTTGCCATTAATTTCAATGGTTACTGCAACATAACTACAAGAAACCTTAAGATTTGTTGTATGGAAGGTGTTAATTGATTATTTTGCACTGAACTCTCAGGACCATGGCAGGGGGTTGGAACTAGATGGTCTTTAAGGTCCCTTCCAACCCAGACCATTCTATGATTCTATGATTCTACGACTTACTGACAATGCTCTACAGAAGATGACTTGTTTTGTCATCTGGACAAGAACAGAAGATAGAGCAGCGTTGGGAAGATGGATAGATAACTCTGCATCATGACATCATTGTTAAAAAAGACATTTTCCACTTTAAGTAACTGCTTGGAAATGTGATTTTGACTGGAACTCTAGAGTTAGGTCATGTAAATTCAGTGGAGATTTTTCTCAAATTAAAAAGTCAACAATTGTAACTTCAAATGGACTAAAAGGAAGTTCAATTGACTGGCCAGTAAATACTTGGCCCAGCTGCTTCATCATACTGGTCCTCTGTCACTAAAAGCACAATAGCTGCTGTTCCTGAAGATCATGTGTCTCAGAGATCCTGCATCATATCTCCCAACATCATGTAAATTGCCAAGATATACCTGCACTATCGGAATGGCAACACACTCCCTTGTTAAGGCCTCTGTATTATGCCCTAAATGTCCGTTTTAGGGAGAGATGAAGAGTTGTTTAGCATCACATGACTGCACTGATTAAAGGTGGGATCCAGACAGCCAGACATAGGTAGATATGAGACGTCCAAGAATATTCCACTTAGCTTCCACATGCTGTTCCAGAAGGCTGTACACATTCTGAGATTGTCCTGGGTACAGTTAGCTGAGTCAGTTGGTACTAGGACTTAGGCAACTGAACTAAACCATTGATCTCCTCTGTGTCAGGAGCTTTGACATGTAGCTCACAAGTAGATACTCAAAAGTAGATACTCACAAGTAGACACATGCATCTGATATATAGATACCTAAACATGAAACTAAATCCCACTTAGAGAGCTTGCCTTAATACGAACGCCTAGAATCAACTGAGAGATTTTAGAGTGTCTAGTAAACCTACAGATGTGGCAGATCCAACACAGGACCTATAGAAAAACATCCTTTTGGCAAAGCAGCTGAGGACCAAGGCATCTTACATGGTCGGGGCATCCTTTGCAAATTACATCAACCTTTCACATCTACATCAAAGACGTACCTTAAACCACATGAGATAATTTCCACACTTTGCAACAGACTTTAATGAAAAAAATAGCTGAACTGAAAAGACAAAGAGAAACAACATATTTATTTTCCAACAGGCAGTCGATGATGATACTTGCTTAAAAAGCATGCTTTTTTTGCAGATTCTAAGCTTTTATGGAATGGGGATTAGACCACAGGGGACTGTATTTCTCCTTCCTGAACCAAGGGAAAAAAAACCCCAGCAGACAACTTGGAAGAAACTGAGTAAGATGTTGAAGATGCTGCATTTCAAAGAATAAGATGATGCTGTTCAGAAGTCTAATGCCTCAAAATAACTGCTGCTTGTACTGAGTTTGCAACTTGGTGAAAGGTTTTCCCAAAGAGCCTTAATTTGGAGGGGCATGCTGGATTTCCTGTCTCTGCTGTCTTAGAGAACATGTACTTTAATTTATTACCAGTTTTTAAGACATATCAGACCTTTACATTTTTTGCCAAGGATGGGGTTAACAATCTTAAGCATCAAGATGACTCAGGATTTACAGGTGCTGTTGCAATGTATAACATTTTTAAAGGTTCACAGTGACTAATTAGACAAGCAAAATTGGAAATGAGAAAAATGTAGTAAGCAGAACAGAGCAAGGCAAAGTGTCTGGTCGCTCAGTAAGCTGGAAAGATCTCTTCTATGACAAAAGCTGAGCTAATGTAGCTTTGAGCAACACTGGAGATACAGCTGATACTTGATAAATCAGGCCTGCTTGCAGAAGATGTCAGTTCTCATTTTCCTTCCTGTAACCTTTAAATAAAAATAAGTGACATTCTGACTTGTACCAGAATCTCTAATGAAACTGAAAGGCTGTTGAAATAAGTACCTGGCAAATCAACATGTGTATATATATAGATCATTCTCCTGCACCTTCTCACTTAGGCACCTAATTTCTCCTATACTTTTTGTTATTAAATCACTCACAGGGGGGATAAAAAGAAGATAGTCTAGGAGCACAGCATGAAAGACTTTAGAGCTTTAAAGTAGAGGGAATGAAACGAAAATCTGGCCTTGAATTCTCTTCGTCCACACAACTATCTATTGTAATTCAAGTTACCCTAGGGACCCAGGTCCACTGTACTTTTATTCCTCTTCAGATTTTTTGGCTGACAAAGGAAGTATTAGAACTCTATACACTTCAGAACTAATTTATGTTTACATTCATTGTGCCTGTGTATTTCATTAAGCGTGATACGAAGGAGCAGCCACTGTTTAAAGACCCTAACAACAGGTATATACACACATTAGTTTGATATATCTCACAGAGGGATGTTCACAAAGGCTGACTTAAGACTCGGACAACTGATTTCCCCAGGCTTCCACTACAGTCAACTGAGGGAAGGGATCCTCCAGAGAGTGATTCAGCTAACTTTTGTTAGCTTTTCTGACTGTCCCCCAAAGAGCATAATTTTATGACTAATTGACATCCTCAGTCAATTCTCTTGCAAACAAACACCTACTCAAACGTACAGACCCCATAAAATTGGTCTCTTGCTGGCATTCTCGGTGCTTTTTCACAGTAGCATCCATTCCTTTCAAGTTATTACAATTATGTTGCAAAATACCACTCTAACAGCAGGGTTCCCGTATCAAGCAGCACTCAGCACTTCAATCATCACTTTTTCGGCATCATTACATCGAAATGTCAAACCACGTTCCACCTATTTCTCTGTGTGGCCCACATTCAGAGATCTCTATGTCTGATCGAAGGCCAGGTTAGGGATGATCCTTCTTGAGCTAGTGCTGCATGGAAGACAAGATCTTAGAAAAAAAGGGAACTGGACAACTCTGAAAAATAGGTACTTTCTTGCATTCACATGTACACATGGAGGTCCAAAAAAGGGTGATCCTGGAGAGGGTGAAGAACTCTGTGAAATCCCTTTGCTGTCTTGTTGTTTCTTTAGGTGAAATATAAGTTTTCTCCTTGGAGTATCAATAGCATGGGAAAATGCTCGTGAAACCGCCACTGTTAAGATGGCTCAAAGGCTGTTATCTAGTGGTGTGAAGAACCATGTATTCATTTCCAGGATTCATCTGCACTTTAAACATAAAGTCTTGAGCTCCTTGTCAGCAGCTCTTGTGAAAGCTGTATAGATATGAGAAGAGAGGGACAGACAGACTTCATGTGGTGACGTATCTGGTCACCATAACGATTCAGTTATGTATTGCTAACTGGCACTGCTAGTGTCAGCTAACACCAATCTATTCATAAAATAGATGACAGCTAGTTTCTGGTTTACAATTGCTAGAAACCTGTCACTCATGCTGCAAAGAGAAGGAAAGCAAGCTTCTTATCTTATGTGCTACATATGTACAAAATGAAATCCAAACTCCTACATTTCTTAAGTTCATACTATTTTTCTTTGTTGTTTTCTGTATTGTTTTCCCGTAAATAGACTAAAGCTATGGCATTTATGTTTGTGCTAAAGTTAGTGCAAGAGGTCAAGTTTTAACTTGGAAGAAATGACAGCATAAAGTTTTTAATCTGAAGTATTTGAAAATATTAGCAGAAGAAGGATGCCTATGAACACAGTGGAAACCGAGTTGAAGCTTTCTGTGATTTGAGAAAATCTTGGCAATTTTGCATCTGTCTCTAGGCATCTTTGTATTTTTTAACATCTTAAGCCCTGAAAGTGGGAAAAAGAACAAAAAAATTGTTATTAAAAATTAGATCATATGCAACTCATGAAAAAAGAGCTCAGGATTCCCAAGTAGGGCAAGAGTGCAAAAGTCTACAGTAGTGTGGTTTCTAGTTCAAAAGTTCTCTAATCACTGCTCACAAACATTTGAAATGGCAAAAGACTTATAATAGCTCAAAGCTATAAAGATATTGGGCTTCCTACAACGCTTATTTCCAAAAGTTTTCAATCTGAAGAAGGCTTATTTCTACAGTTAACAAGGACGGACAGCATAGACCCTAGAGAGAGATTCATCACACCTAAGTTAGACATCTGCTTTCGAGCTAGTCACCCTGGGCTGCCTTCCCAGTCAACAAGAGTGAACAGCGCCTTTACAGTATGAGACATCCATCTCTTTTAGACCTCTTCTTTAAGATGACATGGTTTTCACCCTAAAATCCACCATTTCTCTTCTTTGACTCTTCTGGACTCTGGTTAACTAGCTCAGATAGTAGATGTTTAAAATCTGCTGTGGAAATCCTACCTCTGCAATGTCCAAACTCTTGCAGAGCAGTCATGGCGTACATGTGTACATGGGCAATGTTCCTCAGCACCAGCTGCCACTCTGACCGCAGAGTAATGTATCAATGAAGCTGAACTGTCTCACAACATGTAAGAAAAGCAAGGAAGTTGAGTTCAATGTAACTGAGTGCCTAACAGTGATATTTAGCTAAATAAATGAAATTCATTTTTCTTGTCATATTTACTATGGTTCTGATGAATAGACACTTAGGGAACTTGATCTTTTGCAGTTTTTTGGAGAGCTCATATAATGGACCAGAAAAATATCTACTGTTAAGTAGGAGGTATATGTCAAGACTCCTAGTGCATGTTCCTCAGTAACTACCTTCACATCTATAACTCGCAGTGGGGAGATTTTGTTTCTCTCCATTTTGCATGACCTTGATTGTCCAACCCTTTTGAACATGTGTGAGCTCTTAAAATACATCTTCTTATTACCCGTTATGCATATTGTTATTTTCCAGCTAGACCACTCACAATATTTATTTTTAAGAAATGCTATTTTACCTCCAAACCAAGAATGAAAGAAAAGAGTTTGTGTCTTCTGTACATACTTTCAAGAAATAAGAAAACTGTTCCTTGAAGAAGCATTTAGAAAATGCATCTTTTGTGTTTAACTAGATAGCAACTAAACTAAACAGATTCAGGAAATCCTCTCAGACGAATGTAGTTAGAGGCTGGGAAAGTATCCGGTAGGAACATCAAATACCCATGTTTGGTTCATACTTTTCTCCTGCAGTCTGCTCACAGCCACCGCTGGAGAAGGTCCACTGTGCTGGAAGGGCTCAGGTTCTCCAGCTCACAAACTGGAAAGCTGAGGATGTAGTATGCGAAATGTTGACCAAATAACACAGAACACTGTTGTCAGCTCTAATGCAACACACTTCTGCAACTGGGAAACATTAATATTATTAACTGTTCTCTAACATTGCTTCAGATGTTCTTCAGGTGCATACTTAAATAGCAACGAAAGAAAAAAGGTCAGAAGATCTACATGTATCTACATAGACCGCTTCAAGTCTGGCTGTTAAAAAAATGTGATTCATTAAGTAGAATCAATAACATTAACTAGCATTTGATTGTTAAGAAAGGCTAAATCCTTGAACATTTTATGGAGCATCTCTTAAAATTGAGTTAGATGCCTCAGTTCCTCTATCTTCGAAATGGACATAAAGAAGATTGCTTGTTTCTGCGTGCAGGTTAGTGTTTAAACTCTCTATCCTTTCTGAGAGACATCAGGAACCAGTAAATTAAGTGGGCAGAATGTTTGTGTATTGATTGAACTAAACAAAAAATGTTGCACTCTATTCTTAAACAGAAAGATTAGGATGAATTCTCATGGGTACACCTGTAGGAAGAAAACACCTACCATCTCTTTTACTCTTTCACCCAGACACTGTAAATAAAAATCAAGGAAAGCTTCTGATTTCTAATTCCATTGATTCAGCATTCACCCAACATTTCCAACAGTATTGTCATGAGTATTTATCTCGGTCATTACTTTCTGTGTCAAATCTACAGTTCTCAATCATAACATTTTGGAAAAAAAGAAAACATGGTAGGGATTACAGTGTACAGTAAAGCAAAAATGTCCAGAACTAAATTCGGCAATAAAGCAAATGACAACGGGAAATGAATGTTGATGGTTTGCTCCATTCATCCTCTGTATTGTGAAGACCTGGATACCTGTCTTATAATCTCTGTCTTACTTACACTGAGTCATTTCAAGAACAGACTTAATTCTAGTGTTCCAGGTCACCGTCTTGAAACCCATGTTAGAAAGAAAGCTCAGGAGGGTAGAAATATGCCATCTCTTTTTTTTTTTTTTTTTAATGCACTTTGTCATATACTAGTGATCTTGCACAAAACTTGCTGCAATTTTATTAAGTGTAGAAATCTGGGGATTTTCTGAATAATGTAAAGGAATGCGTTCAACATTTGCCCAGTCTTTGTAGATTTAAAGTCAAAACAGACCATTAAAATAGATGTCTGGTCTCTGGGAAAGCACACCATGAAGGACTTCGCTCACCAATTCCCATATCAAATTTACAGCTTCTGTCTGAACTATCACAAACCTAACTGAAGGATATCCAGATTCATCTTTTAGACTTCAGGTGGTGAGGAATCCATCATACACCTAGGAAAGATTTTCCAGCACATAATGAGCTTCACTTAGTATATGTACCTTGTTTCTAGTCTGGGTTTATCTAGCATCAACTTCTACCTGCTGAAACTCATTATGACTTTCCAGTAAATTAAAAAGCCATTACCATCAGATGGCTTTCCTCACTTAAGTGCTTGTAGACCATGATGAAATAATCTCTTAAACTTCACTATAAAATAAATTGATTGAAAATTTTTACTGTATCTGCTTAAAATACATTAACTACTTGTTGAAGTTACTGGGTAGCAAATATACTGGTATGTTCTCTGAAGACTTTCATAACCTTTCTAGTGCATCATAAACCAAATATTCACAAATGGCAGTTATTTTTGAAACAAGAAATAACACAGGCTGAAAACAGAACCGTGCACTGAAATACTGTCTCACACACCTTGTCAGTGTACACAGGGATTTTCTCAGCCTGCGGTACATGTCAGAAAAGAGAGGCATGGTTTTACATTCTTCAACTGTAAATTTTTTCCTCTCTTTCTGCCTCATATTGGGTTGTTTTCCAAAAGCTTTGCAAGTGCACCAGTTCTTGCCTTTTGAGAATGGAAGCAGTTATGCTCTCTCAAAGAGTTTTGAAAATCCTGCTGAGAAAATCCATTCTGTGGCTCCCTTCCAGCTATGTTCAATCTTCTGTTAATAAGGGAACTTCCCCTTCTAATTTTATAGATAGGAAATATATTGTCTAAATATGAAGGGTTTGACACATCTATATATGTAAAGAATCCGACTGCCTCACTCTGCCAGTTGTTATCCTCTTGTTACCTAAAGCAAGTCGGATATATAAACCTTTGCTCTTATGAACTTAGGCAGAACCTCGATGTTAAACAATTAGCTAAGAGCTGCACTTAGCTTTGATAAACCCTACAGACTCTTTCAGCTCTGTCTAAATCCATAAATTGTTGTAAAATTTGTTATTCTGGAATATCTCCTCCAGCAAGAACATCCTTCAAGAAAAAAAATAGTTGTCACTAGTTTTGAAATCAATTCATGGCAACAACAACATACTCCAGCTCTGAAGGATGTTCATTTAAGGTTACCCCTTGCTTCCAATGCTTGTTACTAAAAGTGTTTGCTATACACCTGATTTGGATCAATCTGGCTTGGATCGTAAAACGCTTTTATATGTATCTACAGCAATATTTTGTGCAACTTTCTCTAAGAAATGAGGGGATCAATGCATCTTTCTCCTTTGTGATGGTATAGTACAGTGAGAGCTAACTCACAAGAGTCATGGTTTGACTGCTGTTAGCTCTTGCTGAAGTTTATAAACCTGTAACTCCAAGGTTAATGTTGTACATCTGGACAAGAAACTTAATTCTGGGCAATCCTGGCTAATTTCTACAGGTGGCGTTGAGAATGTCAGGTCTGAAAAGAAGGAAAAGTTCCATAATCTGAAAGATATTTTTATTTTAGCACTGCATTACCTTTCAATATGTTTTAAAATGGCTTTGAAATGTGAAGCTGGAATTGCACGAGCCCCTGACTTGGTTCCAGAGTGGAGGTGGCACAGTGCAGGTTTCAGACTGGTGTACCAATTGTACCAGGGTATGAGGTTTCTAGGTCCAGATAGAAAATAACTTGTCATTCAATGCGTCATGCTGTCTTGACATTTTGATATGCACATAGTTCCACGGGTTTGGGTAGGTAACAGCTTCAATTCTTTCTTCAAGCTTGACGGAAATTTCAAAAGTTGTGTTATGATGTCATGGGCTGACAAAACCTCACAAGGAAATGGGGGGAATTATATTTGTACAGGAGTATCCAAATATTTAGTGTGTTCACCTTGTCCCTCATCCTTGCTTTAGACTTGTTTGCTAGGTTATTGAGTAACACATCTATTAATACAGACAGGAGAATGTTAGCACAAATAGTTACTTGTGCTGATTTGTCTTGACAATCTTTCTTGATTCCTTTTTTTCTAGTATTTTTTTTTTTCACTATTTCTCTTGACGCAGCTCCAGCTACTTCTCTCAGCTTCGAAGTCCCAAAGCTGCCATCTGGCCTGTATCTTGGAAAAGCTGTTCTCAGTGTAGAATCTCCCTTATTTGACACTGCAGCTAAGACTTCTTATAATCTCTACTCCCACTATCCTAGGCATGCTAATAAAAAACAACAACAAATATTACTAAATGAAAATGAAGTGAAACTTTTATGGCAGGAAAAAAGCTCATGCCAGTGATGCTGAATAAATTTGAATTAACTTCAAATACTAACAATCTGCTTGCTTGCAATTAAAAAAAAAACCCAACCAAAAAAAAAAAAAAACCGAAAAAATCCCTGAACAGCAAAAATCCCACTTCATGTAATTCTGCAGCAGATACTATGTGAAGAAGTACCCATTCTATCATGATACTAGAATACTTGAGCCGACATCCTACTCCCTGCTGTTATATTGCTAGAGAGAATGACAAAATGATCAGTCTTCCGATTTCTTAAATGAAATAATAAAGCCCATTAATTTTTCTTTAGAATGTTTGTATTTTTATTATAACATATCAAAGTATAACCCTTGTCTTCATTTTTTACTCATTATTTTAAGAACTGTTAATGAATCATCATTACTTAGAGTAAGACAATGTAATATACCATGCTAATTGTACAAATTTTCCCCAAGACAACACTTTCTAAATCTGATTTGCAATACTCATACCTTGATCTTTGATTTGTCAAGAGCTAACTGCACAGTGGTACAGCAGCAAGCAGAGGCAGAGCAGAAAACCACACTAATTCAATTGTGGCAGAGAGTGGTTGTAGTCTTTTGAAATAAAAGACTCTCACAAATCGAAATTTCATGGTGAAAATAAGTTTCACAGAATTCTGCAAGAAGAAACCAAATCTGAACACTGACTGTGGCTTAAGAAAACAAATGAGAGCTGAAAGACTTTTATTCTAGTGTTTTACTCTAATTTTCAGATAATACTGCATGTGATCTATGGATTAGAAAACATACGGTTCCAGAAATTACAGTCTATCGACTAGTCCACTAAATTATGACACAGAGACAAGAATTTCTTAGATCATACTGGATCACTGGTTAATGTTCTTATGTTCAGAGACTTCTGTAGAACTGGTCAGCACCAGATACAATACGCAAATACAGTATGTAAACCTCACAATAATGGGTGTTGTAGGGTCGAAGAGTTGTGACCAACAGCACCAAGTCCATCAAACTGCTCACTGCTAATGGTGTGCCTCAGAGTTCAGTCCTGAAGCCAATTCTACTTAAAGTTAGTTAATGATCTGGGCAGTGGAACTGAGTGCAATTCAGCAAGATTTTGGATGAAACCAAATTGATGGTGGGAGCACTCAGTAAAGTTGAGGGCGAGGTTCAGAGGGTTGTGGGCTCAGAGGAACTTCATGACACTCACCAAAAAAAGTAAATGCACAGTCTGGAACTGAGATGGAATAAACCCATGCAATAACACAGGCTGGGTTCTGGCTGTGTAGAGAGCAACTTTGCAGAAAAGGACCTGGGAATCATAGAATCATAGGATCATATAATGGTTTGGGTTGGAAGGGACCTTAAAGACTATCTAGTTCCAACCCCCCTGCCTTGGGCAGGGACACCTTCCACTAGCCCAGGTTGTTCAAAACCTCATCCAGCCTGGCCTTGAACACCTCTGGGGAAGGGGCATCCCCAGCTTCTCTGGGCGACCTGGGCATTCCAAATTATTTGGGAATCCTGGGTGGACAAGTTGAATGTGAGCATCACATCACGTGGCATCATACCATATCACATCACATATCACAGAATCACAGAATCACAGAACTATAAGGTTGGAAAAGACCTAGAAGATCATCCAGTCCAACCATATCCAATACTTCCCAACTAAATCATATCCCTCAACACAACATCTAGACGTTTCTTGAACACCCCCATGGTCGGTGACTCCACCACCTCCCTGGGCAGTGCATTCCAGTGCCTGACTACCCTTCCCGAGAAGTAATATTTCCTAATGTCCAGCCTGAATCTCCCCTGGCGCAATTTGAAACCATTCCCTCTAGTTCTATCACTGTCTACACGAGAGAAAAGGCCAACCCCTAGCTCACCACAACCTCCCTTCAGGAAGTTGTAGAGAGCAATAAGGTCTCCCCTGAGCCTCCTCTTCTCCAGGCTGAACAGTCCCAGCTCCTTCAGCCTCTCCTCATATGGCCTGTGCTCCAGACCCCTCACCAGCTTCGTATCAGGCTGTATTAACAGGAGTGCAACCAGAAGGCCAAGGGAACCAAATCATTCCCTCTCTTCAGCATATGTGGGACCAGATCTGGTCAGCCACGTCAAGTTCTGGGCGTCCCTGTGCAAGACAGATATTTGCAGTATCTAGGCCACCAAAGGACAATCAAGATGACAGTGGGGTTGGCCCACATAGTATATAAGAGATTGAGAGAACTGGATTTCCTCAATCTGGAGAACATAAAGCTAAAGCGATACCCTACTGCTTTTTATAATTATTCAATCAAAGGAAATTAAATGGATGAATCCAAATAGTTCTTAGAGATACACCAGAACAGCAAATGGCAAAGGACAAGCTGTAGCATGAGAAATTCTGATTATGTGTTAAGAGAAACATTCATAAGAGGGTAACAAAACATTGGAGAGAGTGACATGAAGAAGTTGTGCAGTCTCCATCCTTGATACATTAGAAAACCATCTGCAAAAGACTCCAATAAATATGATTTAAGTTGGCCCTGTTCTGAGGTGCAGACTGGACAAAATGGTCTTCAGAAATCCCTTATAAC
>WKFP01015139.1:0-94874 GCA_011057875.1 Pterocles orientalis
TCTTTTAGCTTATACCCGTTACCCCTTGTTCTCCCACTACACTCCCTGATAAAGAGTGTCTCCCCATCTCTCCTGTAGGCCCCCTTCAGGTACTGGAAGGCTGCTATTAAGTCTCCTCGGAGCCTTCTCTTCTCCAGGCTGAACAACCCCAGCTCTCTCAGTCTGTCCTCATAGGGGAGGTGCTCCAGCCCTTTGGTTAATTTTGTGGCTCTCCTCTGGACTCTCTCCAACAGGTCCAGGTCTTTTTTATGTTGGGGGCCCCACATCTGAACACAGTACTCCAGGTGGGGTCTCACGAGAGCAGAGTAGAGGGGGAGAATCACCTCCCTTGACCTGCTGCTAATGCTTCTCTTGATGCAGCCCCGCAAACGGTTGGCTTTCTGCGCTGCAGGCGCACACTGCCGGCTCATGTTGAGCTTCTCATCCAACATACCCCCAAGTCCTTCTCCTCAGAGCTGCTCTCTATCCATTCTCTGCCCAGCCTGTATTTGTGCTTGGGATTGCCTCGACTCACGTGCAGGACCTGGCACTTGGCCTTGTTAAATTTCATGAGGTTTGCATGGGCCCACCTCTCCAGCCTGTCCAGGTCCCTCTGGATGGCATCCCTTCCCTCCAGCGTGTCCACCACACCACACAGCTTGGTGTCATCAGCAAACTTGTTGAGGGTGCACTCCATCCCACTGTCCATGTCTCCAACAAAGATGTTAAACAACACTGGTCCCAGTACTGACCCCTGTGGAACACCACTTGTCACTGGTCTCCACATTGAGCCATTGACCACCACTCTTTGAGTGTGGCCGTCTAGCCAGTTCCTTATCCAGCGAGTGGTCCTTCCGTCAAACGAGTGGTCCTTCCGTTCATACACTTGTTCAACTTTTGACACCTGAGAACTGTAGAGTGGAACTCGCACACTGTTTATATTAAACTTTACAGAAGATCTAGCCATATTAAACTCTGTTTACATATTAAATAAGGAGAGGTTGTGTGATCTATACTTTATCTGTAATTGGTTGTGTGATGCATTTCAATCATTAGGATTCAAAGAGCCAGTCTTAAATATTCTTCACAAATATCTGTATTTGGTGCAGGGGGAGGGGAGGAGTACTCTTTGTGTTCAAAACCTCTGAAGTTCTTGAAGTGCAAAATGTTTTCTTTAGGTCAATTGATTATTGCCATCAGATATTACCATTTCTCAGAGGGGAAACTGAAACAAGGCCTGCTTGGTGAGAACAAAGGCTGTTCTAATACAGCAGATGATTAGACTTGGAAACCTAATTATCCCCTTTGGGACTTGGCACAGACCTAATGCAACTTGGATTATGGAGGCAGGTTCTTACTTTCAACTTTGTTCAATAGATTTCTGACAAGTCTGATCTTACAGATGATTAAATTTCAGGGCAATGATTAGAGAGCTTTCTGCAAAGGGATCACTGGATTTTTTTTGGGAGTTGGAATGGAACAACTCTTCTGTTTCACTTTGAGGTTTTTTCTTTTCCCCCCTATTATTTTTATTCAGTGGAAAAAAGTTGAGGTTTTTTTCAAGTAGAGCTATCCTTCAGGTGTGGTGTATGAAAACTGGCTGATGCACTGGGTATCTACCATCTGTATAAGGTTTATGTTTGCAAAGTGAAATTGTCAGAAATAAGTGGTAACCACAGTCATTGGGCTATTTTATTGCCACATCTAATTTTGACTTGGTGAGCTGATGAATGGCACAGGAGGTAACGGAAATTTGGGTAGTCACGGTCCCCATGGTGCATAAACAGACTGCCTGACTTTCAGACAAATTCATGCCTACTTAGGGTCTCCTCAAAGTTGTCAGTGAAAATGTAACAGATTGTAGGTAGGCTCTAGAGCTCTAGTGATGAAGTCTGTTGATCCAACTTCAGGTGTTTGCATGTAGCTGATTGTTACTGAAGCTTCCAAAGCATGAAAGCATATTTAATTTTCCAGAGGAGGAAAATAAAAATATAATTTTTATTGAAATATAAATCCCAAGCCTGAAAAACTTACTCCTGAAGTACTACCAGTGTAAACATCAGTCCTTTTTCGATGCTGTACTTACCACTAAATTTATATTTTTATAACCCTAAGTCAAGCTACATATCAAAACACATCTATCCATCTCTTTTAATACACTCAGCACTTACGTTACTGCGTTCTTATAATGAAGGTAAGAATACTTGCAAATAATCCTGCAAACGCTAATACTAGAAGGGGCATAAGGGTTTGTCCTGCAGAATTGCCAGATACTTAATTATGAGCCCCTGAATACAGAAGCTTTTCTTGTGGGTTTTCTTAGATAGATTTTCTTGTATCCTTTTGTCCCTTGAGAATGGTTTTAATAATCTGTCAGCCTATCCTATTTTCTGTGAAACTTAAATGACTGTCATTTATTTGAGACTGCCACCTCAAAAGAAAAAAAATAAAATTGGCCTGTAGATTATGAAGTGATTGGGAGGAAGATGGGAGGGTTTTTCTGTAAGCCTTCTTGCTGTATGATACTAGGCTAAAATATTTTTCCCTAAGTATGTGATGTTCTCACTCTAATTAGCTATGTATTTTCTACACTGAGAGATGCAGAAAACCCTACAGCCTTACAAACAGCTCTTAGAGAGGCAGACATGGTTTTTTTTGCCTGTAAATAAATTATTCAGGTAATAATTTACTAAACAGTAAGAATGCACTGTACATCCAACTGATCAAAAAAAATTGAACAAGTTGAAATGTCATACATTGATAATGCTACTGCTTGTTTAGGATCACTTTTATTGTAGTTCGACACAGTCAAGCATCTAATGAATAGTACAGTAATTTTGAAAGGTATAAATATGTAGTCTGGACAAAAATATTGGCAGTCAAGTACATTGTACTCTGTGTACTGAAAAATACGTGCTCACAGGGAAAGAAATGCCCTACCAAAACGACACATAGTTCTTGTTACACTGTTCTTGATATCTTTTTAGTAGGAATGGATTATTCATGTGATAGGGCTGTCAGAAGTGAGTGACCTGGGAAAGGGCTTTATGCACAAAAGCACATAAAGAAAGGGATGTTGGGATCCTTAGGAGTTATCTGGGTTCTGAAAAAAATCCCAAACCTACAAACAGTGCAAAAACCCTAACCCAGCTAACCATTATCTTTTTTTCCATGAAAAGTCCTGGAGGACCTTGTGTGTGTATCCTTAATCCCTGTTTGGTGTTCATCCACAGCAGAAGATGTCTTGAGAATTCTTACCTTTGCATAGCAGTCTCATGTAATTCATCTGCAGGACAAAACTCTCACCCACATTTGTGTCTTTGAAATGCTTTGTGCTTACCTATCCTGTATGCTACGTACCTCCTCCTAACCAAGTCATGGTTCTTTTTCCAGCTCTAGGGAGTGTAAAATGTTATAGAATCACAGACTTTGCGCAGTTTTAGATATTTTACAATGTTACCATGGAAGGAAAGGAAGGAGAGTTTTAATGGCTGTGTGGAGAAACCTTTTGTATGGTCCACGCTTCCTTTGTTGGCTGGTTTGTTTTTTTTTTTTTGTGGCTTACTAGGTTGTGCTAATATTTTAGTCTATTTAATATAGGAATTATGGTTCTAAACCTTTATCTTAATCTCTGTGACTCCCTCAATGATTTATTTACCTCTCTGCACATGCTCATGTAGGAGTAAAATGCAGCAGATAAGTTTCCTGTGTAATGTTAAACAACTAATGATTTCTCCTCAGACATTTCTATAAGTACTTTACTATTGTCTCCATTGACAGGAAAAAGAAAAACCTGCTGAAATAGAAAATGAATAAAAATCTACCTGAATTTATATAATGTGTACTTTTTTCTTGTGTACTTTTTTTTTTCCTGTAAAATGTGGATAAATTCCTAGCAATAGAACTCTTCTAACCTCAACTGTCTTAATTTAAATCAGGACAGAAATCTTACATTCATGATGTATTCAGATCCACACTCATAAACATGATAAGCTTTTCAGCAGTACTATCTTAGACTTACGAAACTTGGTTTAAGATTAGGGTTTGCAGCTCAGGAGATTCTCCCTAGGAAACATTCTTTCTGCCATATGCATAACTATCCAGCATGCACTTAGTGGTTTTATATTCTGTAGTAACATAAGTACAGATTAAAAAATCTTTTGTTTTAGAATAAATAGTTCATTAAAACATATTTGTTGGTTAGTTTGTCAGTTGTTTTGTGTTACTAAGGCAACTGTCTTTTTCCTGAAGGGTGAAAAACGATTGCCAATGCTATCTAAGATTTAAAGAAAACAAGAAATAATTCTTGACTATCTTGCTTTGCAGATTGCCTCAATCTGCTTTCTCAGGAATTTTTAAGTACTAAGAAAAAGAAAACCTGATAGTTTTTGAAAACAGTGTATGAAACAACCTCAGTGATAGCAAGCTTCTTGGGAGAGTATAAGATGTGAATCGAGTGCTTGATAGTAGGAAATCTAAGTAGAAAGTAGTAGTTTGATAATATTATGGTAATTATCACCCTGGATATAGGGTTCAATTTTTATTTTAAAATGTTTTAAATATGAGGGTCATCATATCCTTGTGTGCCATGTTGCACTGTAGTGCACTGATAGACAATGTATTTAGACAATTTGCCTTTTTTATATATGTGCATCTTCAAATTATAACATCAGTTTCTTTGTTTTTATCCGAACAATACACTTCTCTATTGCTGGGAGAGTTTGGCTGAGTATCTCATAGCAACAGTCCTTTAAGAAGCTCCATTCATTCATCTGTGATTTGGATCAGGCTTGTTACTGAAAGCAGAAAATAAAGTTCAATAAAAAAGAGCAATGTAAAGCTTCCACAGTATTTATTATATCTAGCCCAGAAATGGTTTGAATTATGAATACATTCTAGTATTCTTTCAATACCAGCTGATCTGTTTCCTAGCGTACTTTTTCAGCTCCAAAGAACACTTTCACAAAAAAAAACACCAAACCAAAACAAAAAAACCCCAAAAATCTGGGGGTGGGGGAAACCTTGACATCTAAAATATACCCTGTTGTGAATACAGATACACCTACTCTTACATTTTTGAAAGCAGCATGCATATTTTTTCTTGTATGCTTCCCCTCTTAGTTGGAAGTTAATGGGAGTCCAACAGCTAAATTACCATGCCAGTCATTTGAAGTATGTTTGGTTTCCTGTGTTTGTTTCAAGAGTTGCTTTCTGTAGCCTCTCTCTGACTTTCTTATCATAGAACTTTTGTTTTATGAGAAAGAAAAGTTGAGAACTGATTAGAACTTGCCAAACTTTTGGCAGATTTACAGTTCCTTTTTAGGCCTGTCACTTGTTGAGTTTTAAGCATTTGGTATGTTTTAGCAGTGTAAAAACTGGTACGGTGATTAGTTCATCTTTGAGAATTTGAGCCTTAGTTGCTTAGTGTTTAGATAGTCTTCCTATAAGAAAAAATTAAATTGAATAGGGACCTCTCCAGGTGAGCGTTGTGAGAAACATTTGTTTCATATATGATCATATATGATCAGAATATTATAAATTACTGCACAAACCTATTCAACCAAGGGACATTTCTTTGCAGATGTTTTTGTACTCTGTAAGAGAATGTATTAATTGCAGCACTGTCTAGTTAGTCAGAGCCTGGAGAAAAAGGTTTGGATCTCTTAACTTTTGTCATTGAAAGAAATGCTGAGAACTGTTGGTTTCTGAAGATGCTTCTTTGTGAATAAAATGAAACAAGGTATACCTGTTTACATCCATAGTACAGATGCTAGATATGATAAATAAGGCAGGCAACTTCTTTGTGGAACAATCACACCTTTTAAAAGAACATATACTTTAAATATACATATATATTCAATGATCAATAAATAAAAGTCCCTCACCTCTCATTGTTATTCAGTATTTCATGTCTGATAACATCAAATACAGAGGTAAATTATCTTGGAGTTCAGCAGTTACCAGTATTAGAAGTTATCACTGGTCTGAGATGAGAATAGGGATGATGATTGCAGCGTGAATCCGTTTCAGTGGAGTTGAGGGAAACAAAACATTTTTTGAAACCCATGGTAAAAAACCCTTTTCTCTGCTATGATTATGGAAAGACTGTATGGCATGTGCACCTTGGGTATCTTATTCAGAGGAGTATTACATTTGGGAGTGGGGAAAAGGTAGCCAAATCGTTACAAATTTCAGCAATATTAGTGAGAAAATTTCCCTGTTTCTGTACCAGATAAAGAAGAGTACAAAGTAGTTTGCCTTTCACTTTCTGGTAATGATCTGATGAGTGACATTTAAAGTCTAATCTTTCAGAGAATGAACATTTTCAAATAGTTTCTGAGGGCCTGTATAGGATGGAACTTCGCTGTTGGCATGATGGTCTAAGCAGGTAGAGGACACCAAGGCTTGTAATAACTTTTATTGAACCAGGTGTTAGAGTTGGAAAAGCTAGATGAGTTTTAAAGCACATAAGCCCTTCTCACAGTCTGAAATAGAAATAGCAGGTTTCAAAGCTAAATAAAAGTGGAGAGCTATTGCTGAGTTTGTCTCAGCTTTACAGAAAATTTTTCATATGTAGGATGAAGTTAAATAAGATCCCTCTTGTATGGTAGCCTTGATACTCAAATACACAGCAAGAGACTTGACTCCAGAGCTTTTATATATATATTGGGTTGCAATTGTTTCATCAGAAGAAACAAAAAAGGTTTAATTCCTGTTCTGATGTAGAGCAAGAAAAATGTGTGCAGGGATGTTTTTCAGACTCTTCCAGTTAGTAGTAAAGTTATACAAATTCCTAGGAGGAAAAATAGCATCACTAAAAGTAGAATAATATGTATTGAAGCCACTTCTGTAACATCGCTTAATGTTTGGAATTAATCTTGTGTTTTTGTTACTGGGAAGGTGTTGGAGTAGTCTTCTTGTCTGAGGCCAGAATGAATACGTTTATACTGTGGAGAGATTTTTTGGAAGTTACATATTTGGTGAAGTATGTTTTGAAACAGTTCTTAATTATAATTCGAGTTTCTTAATCTATCAATTTAATGCTCCTAAAGAAATAACCGGACTTAAAAATAAATTACTTTCTTTACTTATAAAATCAAGCACTCAGCTGTTACGTTGTAGGATACTTCCTCTGAAATGCAAAGGTAGTGGAAATCTGCCATGAAAACAGGCATCCAAGGGAAAATACAAAAATCAGTGATTTGCTTTTTAGATACGTAACAAACAGTAGGTCTTGCCCTTCTGTGTGTCAGATTCTCATTGTTTTGAACATACAGTACTGTGAGGTCCAACTCATGTGGCAAGCGTTTAAACTGTGGTTTAAGCAAATGTTGAGAATACTACTTTGAGTATTTCATTCAAGTAAGGACAGAATTGCACTCTTCATCTTTTCTGCACTGTGACTCACTTAAAAATTCTGTGCTTTATCCATGCATGGGATCATGTTGATGTCAGTGGACTTTCTGTGATAAAAGAAAATGTGACATAGATTTGAGACTGGAATGTCTCAAAAATCATTAGTGTAGCAGCTGAAGCCTTGATTCTAGTATTATACTAATTTAGGTTGATATCCATGCCCATATAGGAAAGAGTTCTGCTGTTCAGTTTAGTAAATTTCCATGTAGGTAGACTTGCCAGAGTCTTGACAGTTTTTAACCTTTGTGGTTATTTGGTCATTTTGACAGAGGGGTTCAAAAGCTCAGAATGTTCAGCTTCTGTTGGAGATACTTTATCCTCAGTTACAGGCTCTTTGTGGATTTGAAAACTGCTTGGTTGCTTCCTAGAATCACCATAGAATGGTTTGGGTTGGAAGGGACCGTAAAGATCATCAAGTTCAAACCCCCCTGCCATGGGCAGGGACACCCTCCACTAGCCCAGGTTGCTCAAAGCCTCATCCAGCCTGGCCTTGGACACCTCCAGGGATGGTACAACCACAGCTTCTCTGGGCAACCTGTTCCAGTGCCTTGCCACCCTCACAGGAAAAAAAATTCTTCCTAATACCTAAATCTCCCCTCTTTTAGCTTAAAACTGTTACCCCTCATCCTATCACTACACCCCCTGATCAAGAGTGCCTCCCCATCTCTCCTGTAGCCCCCTTTAAGTACTGGAAGGCTGCTATAAGGTCTCCTTTGAGCCTTCTCTTGTCTGAGCTCTAGTTGCACGTAAAACATCCCACAGATGATGTACTTCTGAACTTCAGTATTTGTGAGCCAGATTGGAAACCACCTGTTTAAAAGGTGGCCCTCTCTTAGCATGTTAGCAATATTTTCTAAATAAGTGTAATAGTTAAATTCCAAGTACAGTGTAATTAAGTAGAAATGTCATTTTATAGCATAGAGTCTAACATGCAGGCAAAGCTCACTTCCTGAGAGGAGCAGAGAGCACGAAATGCAGAGCTGTTTAATTCAGTAGGAAAGGTTTACAGCCCTCCCATTTTGAAATACAGAACAAAACTGTATTGTTGGAACGGTAATACACAATACTTCTTAAAGCCAGAGGTGCCTAACCTTCTTTAAATGTTCTTTAGAAGCAATCAGATGGCAAATACGCATTTTCACAAAAGCAGTTTCTTCCACAAAGCAAGCAGGCTTTACAAAGCTGCTAAGCCTTATAAAATCTGTTATTACTTGTGTCCTTTATACTCTAGGTGTTTTAGCTTTTAAAGTGATATTATCAGTTTAATTAAAAACTTATCAAAGTCTACCTCTCACACAGAAGTAATTCAGAAATTCAAAACACAAACATCCTACCGTGTAAATTAGATGCTAGAAATCATATTGAACTTCAGGTATGTTAATTTTAAAAAAAAAATCCCCTATGCATTTAATGAACTAGATAATCAGAGTACCTTGTTAAAGCTGAAAATGTCTTTGACCTCTGAGGGAGTGGAAGCAAGTAATCTCTTTGGTGCAAGTGAGCTTTGATTTTTATACTTAAGCATGACTAGTAACTGAAGTCTTTTTCATAGAAGGTGATATTAATTACAGGCTGACATGATGAAAAAGTCATTGAAGCCTACAGAAGCATTCATCAACAGTTAGAAGACTTTGGATCAGGTTCTCTGCAAGGCCTGAGCTCCTGTAACTCCTGATCTTGTGAAAGAACATGCTTTTTCTCTGAGGATTATCCCTCTGTTTAGAGTAAGCACCAGAAATAACAGGTATTTTTTCTTATGAAGATAATGGATGAGAACTAAGAACTTCTTTTATCTATGGTACTTCTGTTCCTGTAATAAGGAACTAGGTTACGACTGAATTTTAAAAATAACAGTTCTTATTGTGTTTTTTAGTTTCTTTGAAAAACTTGCATCACTTGCAGTATGGACTGACGCATTAGACTGAATGATGTTTCCCAAGGGTCATATGCTGTACCTTCAGCAAAGCAGCGTAAGGCAAGCATTTTAATAAGTGATCAGTAGCTGTTGTTTCTAGAACTGTCTAGTTAGGATAAGATTGTCACTGTTACATGGTGCTGCCAAGTCTCAGTGGATGTTGGGGTGCCCCCCTACTGTGAATTCTGTTGTTCAGTCTCTCAGCAAGTATCTGAAAATCTCTTCTAGGGTCTTTATGGCACTAGGTGGAATCTTACAGCTGCTGAAATCTAATGGGAAAAATAATTATGTATGTAACTTGTTAAACATGTAAAATCAGTTTTTAAACTTCGCAACTTTAAAAGATGTTATTAAAAATGGGTTGATGTGCATACACGTTTATTTTTGTAAGTGTATTTCAAGGGACTAAAGTTTTCTAGAATCTTGTTTCAGCTTACTGTGTACAAGAATCTTGATACAGTACTGAGGCAACATCAACAAGTACATATTAAAATCTCTTTCCCTCTTTCTTACATGCCTTCAAAATTTAGAATAAATACAGTTAATGTGTGATTTTTAGTAATTAAAGTTTATTCCTCAAGCTGTATTTTCAGATTCAACTGGAGAATTTGTTAAAAACACAGTGTAAATAATGTGTATGGTTTAGTGCTTAGAAACCAAACTACCTGCATGTAGATATTACAGGCATACAGTTGTTCAAAGACAAATCTTATATTGGTGTGCCTAGAAATCTGTACCACAATGCATGGAATCACTGATGTATTTTATAATTTATATTGTTGTGAAAGATTATAGATATTTTTTTCTTTTGACATTTTAAAATTATTGATTTCTCAGCACCCTAGTATCAACAACTATATTAGTAGGTGGAAAAAATGTAATGGGTTCATGTAGTATTAATGCACTAAAATACCTGTTTGCTTTCAGGATGTTTCGGTTTTTAGTGGATTAGAGTATATCCTATCCCAGCTTAAACTTAAAAGTTTACTGCTATGATTTTGAGGTGTGTTAATTTTACTATAGTGAGGGAATTCTTGCCTTTGAAGAATACCAAATCACCAAGTCACCTCAAAATAATCTTCTGTATTTAAACAAATCCTATATAACTTTTCGATCAAGTATTTCCGTTAATGCCAACTTTTGGTAAGGGTCTTGAATTGAGCATGGCCAAAATCCTCTGGGGTTCATAGTTACTGCTGGAGATGTTTTGTGGACCTAGACACATGTTGTTTCACAGTTGAATTTTTTGGGTTTCAGCTGTATACCCAGACAAACTGATAGTGGAGCTGAATTTCTTGGGGGTTTTGAAATCTTTAGGTAACTGCGTGCACAGCCAGACTTCAGTAGCAAGCTGGCAGAGTAGAACAAGACTGTTCTTGAAGAATGAGTAGGCAGAGCACAAAATTCCATGGTATAAGAACGCAATGCTGACTACTCCCAAATCAGTTCTGGTCTAATTGTCTTCTGATTTTGTCTGGGTACTAAGGTAGATCTGCCTTTCTTCTGGCATTCCTAGGAAATCCTAAGAATTCAAAGGAAAAACTTTGATACCAGAGATGCAGCAATGCCTCTAAAATTATTATTTTTACATGTCCATTCTCAATACTTTTCTGCCCACCCAGTCCCCTTGCTAACTTAATTATAACCTTTCACAAAATACATTATTCTAAACCATTTTGATATTGCTGATGAAAATCCCAGCACTTTCAGATTTGTAACACAGGATTGTCCCTAGCTGGTATCTTCATAATGACTTCCATTATTGTTTGTTGCTCTGACAGTGTGCCTTCTTTTGCTATATGTTGTTTTAAAATAAGCTGAATGGATAGTGAAGGAAGAAGAAAGAATTTCCCTAATGGATTAACAAGAGCACTTAGTAAATAATTTATCATCATCAAGTGCCAGCTGTATCTGAAACTTGACAGGTCTTTCTTTTATGATTCAGTAGTGTCTGTGATGACCTGCTGTACACGCTGGCCGTCAATGTTGTAAATCCATTCTGGTGTCATCCACCCACTGTTATGCTAATCCACTACTTTTTATACTTTATAAGGTATCTACTGATATTTGTGAAGTTTGTGTTAGTAAATGTGTGAGTAAGTCTTTTAAGGCTCATTAATATTTTGAATACAGAAATACAGCTTTTATATTTGAATTTGTAACAGACATCTTGTTTTATGATAACGGTAAGAAAGTTATTTTGCTTATTGATTGACATTATCAAGCAGTCAGGCAGACATTCTAGCAGGTAGAATTACCTTTTTGTGTTGATGTCTGCCAGAAGTTAACAGCGAAAGTGATGTCCTTTCTGCTAGTGAGAGCTAATATGCGGGAAGATAATGGGTTTTAAAAATGCTGCAAACCTTAATGGTGTGAGATCAATATTACTGCTGCTACAGGTAAAATGCTCCGACATATATTATTAAGACCTTCTTCAAAATGGAATTACTTGAAGCACTTTTGGACTGTTAGAGGATTCAGTATTTATCTTCACAATAAAATACTAATGGACCTGAATCTGGGAGAATAATATTCATGTTTTTCTTCTAGTTCAGGAATATGCAAACTTACTTTAGGAATGTAGAGATGAACAAAACAATGCCAGACAAGTCTGTTGGTTTCCTTGCTACTAAGAATTGTTTAGATTTAGGGAAAGTTAAACTAGCTGATAAAGGAGGTTGACAATTTTGCAAGGAATACATGTATGCCTGTGTGTGTACTTATCCGATGGGAAGAGAACGAGCAAGATAATCCTGTTTTGTTCTATTAGCAGTATGTTCATAACCTTGATACCAAAGGTGTATGTCCCTAGTGAGGCCTCAGAAACACTGCAGGATGTTTAAGACCTCAGATATTTTCCAAGCCCCATTGTTTGACTAGTAATGTGCATGTGAGTCTAAGGTTACATGTTAAGTACAAAGCATACAAGTTACTCTACTTGCAGTGAATCTTTTTTTTTTTAATTTCTTATTTCAAGAATGTTCCTATGTGCTCTGCAAATTACCCTGTCAAGTTTTACCCTATCTTGTAGTATCTCATAGTTTAATAATTTGACAGAAGGACCGCTTGGTGGATAAGGAATTGGCTGGATGGTCGTACTCAGAGCTGTGGTCAATGGCTCAATGTCCAAGTGGAGACCAGTGATGAGTGGTGATTTGCAGGAGTCAGTATTGGGACCGGTGTTGTTTAACATCTTTGTGGGAGACATGGATGGTGGGATTGAGTGCACCCTCAGCAAGTCTGCCAAGGACACCAAGCTGTGTCGTGTGGGGGTAAGGGAAAGGATGCCCTCAGGGGAAACTTGGACCTTGACAGGCTTGAGAGATGTGCCCATGCAAGCCTCATGAAGATTAACAGGGCCAAGTGCAAGGTCCTCCACATGTTGAGGAAGGTGATTCTCCCCCTCTACGCCACTCATTGGTTAAACAGGCTGGGTGAAAAAAATGAGGTTATCTCAAATGTTCTAAATAGAAATAAGCAGAATATTAATAAACAGAACTGTTTTCAACTCAAGTTGAGCTGACTTCCAACTGGCATATATTACAAATCTGTAAATATTAATTGCAATAAAAAAGCTACTACTTTTTTGTTGTTGTTTTCAGAACAGTGAAACAATCACATTTACATTGAAATTTATTATTCAGTATCCTTGTTGAGGTTTTTCACTTACACTATACACTATGCTGAATAACTTTGTCAGTAAATTGTAACAAGTGTTGCGTGTTATGATTGCAGCTATATTGCATGTTTTCCTTATCTGTAACTTTGAAATTCTCTGAGCAGTACACAGTATTTTTCTCTGTGACATGTGATAGATACTTAGCTTTAGCATGCTCAAACTAACACATGGAAAATGAAATATTATGGCATAAGCATACAGTCTAATTTCTAGTCCTGGACAGATGGGCAAAATCATCATCCCCTAGAGATTAAGCTTTGTGACTAGATCACTTGTCACAGTAAATATATTCAGTGTTCTGTAACATTGGCACAGTCTAACATGAACAAGTATCAATGCAGAATAGTAATCCTACTCAGAATTTTTCAAACACTTTCTTTATTGCAGTGGTATGTTCAAACACATGAAGAAAGGTGAATTTTACATGGAATGGCGGGGCAAAAATAAGGCTTATGAAAAAATTATGTATAAATATTGTCGTAAGGTGAGAGCACATGGAGTTCATCCTGCTCAAACCCATGTTTGGCACAGGTTTACCAGATCACTTGCCAGTGACTTTTTTTTTTTCTTTTTTTGTGCTTCTCTGTTCAGTGCCAGTTGGAAAATATAAAAACTCTACTCATTTTCTCAAGAGAAAAGGAAATATTTTTCCTGCATTTGTGCATGTGCAGGCACCCACATGAGTGTGTGTGTGTGCATGTATATATACGTATGTAAAAACCTGTGTGTTTATCTCTATGTATACTAAAAATACATTTTCCAGGTATCACATGACAGTAATCTGAAAATGTTACAGTAAAAATAGAAGAAAAAAAAACAGTAGAAAAAAAATACAGAGTTGGAGGAACTGAGGCACAGTGTGCAAAATGTGATGTTTTTATTATTTTTTACTTTCATGGTAATGTCTGTATGCATAAAGAAAGTACCTTGTAAATAATTTGTTGGTTTAGGGCATGATGTTTATAAGATAATTCATAGATAAGTTAATTCCTGGATTACAAAGGTAATAGGTTTCCCATGGCAGAGTTTTAGGCATCAAAGTTAAAAAAAAAAAAATTATTAAATAGTACAGCAGCAAGGTCACCTCTAGCTGGGTGCCTCCAGAGAGGGACCCTGAGCCAAGGAATTTCCTGTAAGGGCAATTATACCCTTACAGGCTATTCGGCCACCCCTCATGTGCTGTTCATGCACTGTTCATGTGACTTTTGGTCCAATTATGGTTTTTGGTCTGAGGTTGTGTCCCATCTCCCTAGGTGGATGAGTTCCTCCTTGGTTGTAAGAGAGGTGAGCTCTTTAGCGAGGGAGTGAGACTGTAAGTCCTTTGGTGCATTCCACACTTCTTTCTGTCAGCAAGGAGTAGGATTAGGGGTCCCTTGGCAGAAAATTAGAGTCTTGTTTCAACAGAGATGCTTGAGACAAGCCATTTGTTTGCAAGGCCTTCAGCAGACAATCGCCTTTCATGCTTTATCAGGGCCTTTGACAGGCAATTGCAGCCTTTTGTAACAAACCACTTTCTCCTTTCGTCATAACCACAACTTCAGTGTGTTATCTACATTATTCTCACACTAAAAAAATCCCAAAACACAGCACACTGTACCAGCTACCAAAAGGGAAAGTATACCTAAGTGGAAGCTTACAGCTTGCAGCCTCAGGCTTCAGCAAATCTAGCTACTCACTAAGTAAAGCTAAGCAAACAGCATACTAAATCACACAATCTTACAATTCTAAGTGATTCGTTCTATTTAAAACTTACTTATTTAAGCTAAAAAAAATATTTCTTAACAACTATCTTCTGCCTGGTTTTGAGTGGTACTCTGCTTCTTATGGATATAAAGCTATTTGTGAATGAAAAATACCATTTTTGTTTGTTTTGCTGGAAGCTAGATGCCTTTTTTCTTTTTTTAACATCTACATTTTAAACGCATCTTGATATGAACATGTGAATAATATAAACCATCTGGTGGCACGTTATCTTTTATTTGCAGAAAGGGTTTTAGCTTTACTTGAATTTCTAACCCTGCAACTAAGGCAAATAGTGTTTGCCTTTGTTACAAGCCTGTTTAAGCTGCAAATTCCTGAATTCTGAAAATTGCTGGCATTGCCTTGGTTTTGTATAGCTACAACTTTCTTTCTGGAAATGCTTTTCTGAGTGAGCCATAAAGGCCTATTTGTGAAGTGGTAAGTACAGGGGGAGAACATCTATCCTTTGGTAGATGTTCTGTTTCAGTCTTTTAGGGTCACTAGCTGATGATAGCCTTACGCTTATTTTTTCCATACACTTAAAGGTATTTTGCGTACACTTAAAACTTTCAAAACCTGGCATTTAACTCTGGCAAATAGATGTGAACAAATTTTTATTTTACTACAAGGGATAAGATTGCTTATAGTTCACCTCTCTCTGCTGATCCTAATGCAGCTGTGCATAACTGGGTCCTATGTCCTTGTGTTGCTTTGAAAGAGAATTTTCATTATGTGAGTCAATCATACATAAAGGACAGTTAAAAAAAAAAAAAAGTGGTTACAAATCCGCAACTACCCTTTATTGGTGTTTCAGCAGCAAAATGTTAGAGAAAGAAACATTTGTGTCGGCCATCTGAGAGTTGCCCTAGACACAAGTTGCTGGGGTGCAGGGAAGGATCTTGTCTATAATTTCAAGATGATAGCTGCAAATCGTGTGTTATTAGAAGTAGATTCAGTGTCATACATCTTAATTACCTTACAGGACAGAGGGCAACCATTGATTCTTAAGATAAGTTCACATTGAGCCTATGGCTCTGGTGTTCTCAAGTCCGTGAATAGTATTGCAGTCAGGATCAAGACTAGACAAAGTCTGTCTTATTGCTTTGCAGCAGCATTAGGGAAATCTCCAGTACTGAAGTCAGACTTTGCCTGAAGTTGGTGTAACTTTGGTGCCTTACACAGCCTGAAACTGTATGCAGTGTCAAAAGTTGTGTTTAGTTTAAAACCTGTTAGAATTGCTTATTAGCTTTGTTGTGTTTCAGTGCTTTAAAACAGTGAGATGATTGTGCTAACTTAAAAGTAAACAATGGCTGCATCTCTATGTAAAGAGGAAGTGGAAAACATACAATTTCACGGAATGAGTTATATATTTTGTAGTACTTGACACAGAGCAATTCTGCTGTAACTTATTACTCTTCAGGCATCTCAGAAAGGTGCTCAGGATCTGATTCTTCAAAAAATTACTTCTTTCCAGAATAACCTGTCATTTTCAGTCTTCAAATTCTGTGTGCAATGCCCAAGAAAATATGGCACTGATTTTGAAAATATGCTTGATATTCTCCTCAGAAGTTGTATTGGAATTATCTTGGTTTCAATTATATGTACTATACATGTATTTTATGAGTGTAATAGCTGATATTTGGACATTCCTAAGGATGTTATGTCTTGTTTCATTGTGAGATCTATTTCAGAAATATAATGCTCAGAAATTGTAGGGTCATGAGAACTATTGGGGTAAATATAAAGCATCTAATTATTGTGTGTTGCTAAATTCATATAGTGAATTGATTTAGTGACATTTCTTGTGAGGAGTGCAAAAATAAGATTCTCTTCTGCAACAGGAGTTTTGAAACGTATATTTAACAATTAGTTTTTGAATATTTGGTATTAAACACTTCTATGCAGATTAATGTATAGAATTCACAATGATAAAATTCTGTTAAAGTTTTAATGAAGTTAAGAACCTGACTCTTAGAGACTTTCATATACAGTTTTCCCTTAAATTTCTTTGCAAGAGTGAGGTCTTTAAATAAATTGGTGGAACACAGTTTATAAAATGGTAATGAAGTGCATAGTGTTGGGACAGAGGGGTGCCTCTGAATGCTTTTACTCAACTGAGTTCACTGGAACTTGTGTATCAGATACCACTCAAGATACACAGTTGAATTCTTGAGGCCCTGATGTACAGAGGTGTAGGTTTTATTTATATCTGTACCTGAAAAGTCGTATCAAAGAAATATAAACAGCCTGAACCTCCAGGTTGCCACATCTCAGTCCCATAATTTCCTCCTGGTTTTAACATTTGAAAAGGGAGAGGTAATGGACAAAGGAACAAACAGTACTATAGCACCAAAGTAAAAGTTTAACAAGTTATTTTTCTAATAACAAAATCAAATTTGATTTGATTTATGCCCACTTACTGCAGTTTGTTCTTCTAAGTCCAGAATTGTGTATGGATCTAATTACTACTTAAAAAAATGAATTTAAAAAAATATTTTTACTTTAATTTTTCTTGTTATGAAGGGTGGAACTGGTTTTAGTATTCGTCTAAATGCATTTCTAGTCCTTCTAGAATCTTTGGATAAAAAGGAGTCCCAAATAAGCTATTTGCTGTCAGGAATTAATAAGCATGTTATAAAATCTGTCAGCTAGCATAACAGGGCAACTTAAAGCAATCTTTTCTATTATTTAAAACAATAGTCCTTGATATTAAGCAACTAAATATATGAGTAGCGTGTTCCTGGAGGTTAAGTGAATTACGTATACAAAGCCATTCCACTTAATATTTCAAATTAGAAAGTAGGAAAAAAAAGAGGGGAAAAAAGGTGGGGGGAAGCACGTAAGAGTACTGTGGCAGTAGTATCAGTAATCAGATGTGATCCTGGTTACTCTAATTATGTAATTGTACTGGCCGTCTACAAATACGAGAACTTAATGTTGACAAATATACATGAACAATTCCTTATGTATTTTTTTGGTTTTAGCATAAGTTGGATAGAGGTTGATACTGGTTTCGTGCTATTAATAGGAATAATCAGCATTCTATCCATTGGTTCTTGTATAGCAATATTACTTCATAGATCTTAAAGTGCTGTGATTATCCTCATTTCACAAAGAATGGCAAGAAACAGAAGTGGAGTGACTTGTCAAAGTAATTGAACTGATTTGTAAAGATTGAAATCGAACTTTGGACTCCAAAGTCCTGTATCTGTGCCTGTTAGGTTATTGTGATGTCAGGTAGTTTAATCTCGGAAGAGTATAAAAGTTTGTATTTTCAGGTTTTGGTTTCCACTGTAACTACCAGTGGTCTGCCTTCTGTGTATACAACAATTATTGTCATATTTGCATTATGTTATAGTACAATGTGAAAAGATCCCAAAATATGAAGGAATACAGACTATGGAAAGTTAGATTAATTTGTAGTATATCCAGTGTTATTACTGTTTCACTTAAGGATCATAGAAAGCTCAGTGAGCTAAGTCTCAGACTAAGGGATTGTAGTTTGATGGACACAGTCTTGGAATCGGATGTATTTCAAGAGAAGAGGATAACATAGGAAGATGAAAGTAGATCAAAATACTAGAAGATTAAGAGGATTAAACATGAAGATCAAGAATGTTCAGAGTGAAGACAACATTTTGTGTGCCTGAGAAGCTAGGACCAAACTAAGTATTATCATTACAGCCCTGAGGCAGAGCAAGCTGGAGTTTGGTGTGAGAAGAATCTTTCTGTATACATTTTTGTTGTTGTTCTTTGTTTGTTTTGAACTGTTCTCAATACAAGATTATGTATTTTGGGGACACTGTGTTTATGATGTACTTCCAAAAAACAAGGGCAGGCTCTTCCCTGTGATTAGAGAATGGGTGTATATAATGCCTGCAGCTGAGAAGGAAAGGCTGGTGGAAGTGGTACCTTTGGTAGGTCTAGTTAGCTGTATGATGAGATTGACTATTTAGTTAAGTATTTCATTGTGCGCTGCAAAGTGATATCTTACAATGGCCTTTTTTTAATTAAAGACTTTTATTATACATGCAGGTAGTTTCTGCTGGTTTGGCAGGATTAGGATAGAATGATGCACTGTAGTTAGAGGTCAGTCTGTAATTACATAATGATACACAGAATCCCAGTTCTAGCTGCAGTGTGTGTGGTAGCTCAAAGGGCATATATAATGGTTTTTGTTTGTAGCATGCACTCATGATCTAGGCTCTAATTCTGAGATCAAGTCCCTGTGAGTAAATTCTACTGCTGGTGTGAAACGCTATTAAAACCAGTGGGGTTGACACTAGGATCCTTTACACACAAATCTGATTGCAGGATAAATCTGGAACAGTAGTTGTGTTCAGGTTTGTCCTTTTATAGTATCCCTTGCTCATTTAATACTTAAATTTTGCTCTTTTTCAAAATACATAAGCAAGATAAAAATACTCAGCAATTTAAAAAATGTCTTTTAATAATTTTACAGAAATTGTATTACTAGGAAGAATAGATGTGAGAATTTATGTATGTATGACTTAATATAGTGTGTTAGTGTAATTGAATGACACTTATGACTTACTCTGGATTCAGTGAGCAAATCCTTTTTTCAAAGAAAGAAGCATTATTGGAAAACTCAGAGAATGCATTTTGTTTTGCTGATTGAAAAGGTGGCATTGTGATTTAGGAATTATGAGTCTTCTGATACCAATTATTTATTTTTTTATGTTCAATACTAGCATTGTAGCCCCATGCTCTGTAAATTTTCTGGGACTCATTGGTGACCATTCACTGATATAGTTCAGTAAGTCTTCAGTTAAGACTAGGTAGTGATAATATCCTGCAGCTGCTTCTAGCTACATGTTGCTTTCACTGCAGCTGGGAACAACTGAATTTCTCAGCAAGCAATGATTAGCATTTTGATCTTGACAAGCACTTTACTGTCTGAATACCAGTGTCTGAATGATTGTTTTCTCTAAGCAAGGCATAAACAGCTATTGCATATGTAGCCTGTAGTTAGCTTCTCCTTAGTAGAAACATTTGATCAAATACTTGCACATTTGATTTTTTTTAAACTGTATTAGAAGTAATCTCCTCTGATTTATAGTTGTAGAAAAAGTGTAGTTTTATGTGTCTAAGTATGCTACGTCAACTAATTCCAGCATGAAATGCAGATGTCTGAAAGAGCATTTAGTGTCAGGTGTCGTGATCTAATATGTTAGTGGTTCATGCCAGTGCTTCCAGCTACATGCAAATTAACAGTATTCAAGTGTAACCAGAGAGCATTTATAGTCTACAGATTAGCATAGCCTGAGAAAAATCCAATTATCCTTTCCTTGATTGTTTGCCTGCATTATATTTTTGTTTCAGAGTACCTTTTTAAAAAAATTTTAGAATTATAAAGCTAAATTCAGATTTATAAATAGCAAATGATAATATGATTCACCATGCAGAAGTATGAGGGAGTTTACTTTGTCCATCTTTTCAGTGAAGAAAACAACTCACAAGTTAAACCCAAGTACCAGGCACTAGGGGAATAGAAGTTACTTGCAATGTGTTTATGCTTTGCTGCAAAATGAGCTTAAATCAAGACCAAATTAAGCTCCTGGTTCCATTTTAGCTGTTAGAGAAAAGCTTCCCATCGTCCAGTCAGTGGCAGAACAACAATACAAAGCTGTATTGTGGAGAACTGAAAAGAATAGAGGGATAATAGCTACAGGTGCTCCTTTTCATGCCCTAGTATGTTCCCTCTGTGTGTTCAGGAATGCTGCTGAAATTAATATGCTGCAGCACATGACTACAATGCATTATCAAAGCGTGGGTTATACTCAGTTATGCAGTTGTGAGGGTTGTTCACAAGAAAATATTGTGCAAATGATCATGCCTGTTCAGGGAATATGGGGGTGTACCTATATTTGTGTAGATAGTACTAGAACTGCATTCAGTATGACTAAACTGGAAGACACAAGCAGATATAGCTATGTCAAGTCTAGCTAGGGTGTCCAGTGTATACAGGTAGTTAATGGCTGCTTCTCAGAAATAGGCTTGGTAGAAGGCTGGAGGGAGTTTGAACTGTAGCACAGATCCAGTCTATTGCAAAAAGTAAGAGGTTGGGCTGGTAGACTTCAGCTTTTGGCCAGAGGTTACAGGTTACCAGATGCTGATGAGCCAAGCTGCCTCCCAAACCTATTTCTGACTGGCCTGAAGGATTTGGAATTGTCAAAATACTCTAGGAAACAGTGTGTTTAAGCACAGGAAATCATGCTGCTTCATAAAAGTCTCTCTATAGATAGCTGTAAACAGAATGTAGCCTTCTGTTCAGGCACTTTGTCGTTTGTGTGATTTTCATCTGTATTTGAGTCAATAGGAAAGAAAAATGTAAATCACTTAACAGGTGATATTAATAGCATTCATGTGAAATGAATTGGTTTGACAGTTGTTCAAGATAAGACCCTGAACATTGCCATCCAGCTTTATTGGGTAATCAAGGAGAGCTGATTGTGACTGAGTCCCCCACCCTGCCAGGCTGGAGGTGAGAATAAGCCATGTCACAATAAGAATCAGCTGAAAAAAACTCAGTTACAGATATCTGTGAGGAATTTTAAAATATAGATAGGAGTATCTGTTAACAAAGAAGAGGTCTTGGGCTTTAGAAAACTGTGTAAAGATTACAGAGTGTGTTGGTACCTGGTGGGAGAACATTCAGAGATATAGTAGTGGGAACAGTGCGAATATCTTGAAATATAAAGAAGAAAAGATGGTTTGAAGATTGCATGAAGTAATTGAAGACTGATATGGAGTGCAGATAATGCACATTCACAGTTATCCATAGGTTGATTAATACCATAAAGATAAAATACAGTACAAAAAGTTATATATGTGTGGTTTAATAGAGAAAATGAAGCAGATCAGAAGTACAGCTGAAGGGTTTTTGGGGGGACTGTCAAACGCAGGTATATTCCTCTTTATATTTGCATGTGCTTGAGTTTTTTCCTGAGGTGTGAAGACCTTTACAACGTTTCAGGCAGCATTAATGTTACACTGTGGATACTTTGTAGAAATGTACTGGAGCATAAATGTTTTTGGGGTCCTTGTGAAATGGTGTGTTTTCATGGGAGTGTAATCAGGTATTGTGAAAAAATCTTTCACTGAAGTCAGACTAAGATAAATGGGGGAGAAGTACTTAGCAAGAAAATTCAAAATTAACAGGGTGTTAAATTGCTGTCAAAGGCCCTTGGGACATAAGTGGACAGGGAATGCATAATTTCCTTGCCAAAAAAAATGAAGTCAAGATTTGTTTCACTCTTTTGCAATTAGAGTTATAAAGGTATAAAATGCATGTAGCCAGGAACTCTGCACATATTAGGCGCTTGGACTGTACAACGTTGTAGCTTGTTCGCTATGTTCGCTACTTTCACCTTCTTCCTCTTCGAAAAGATTATGAATCCATCATTTGCTTTTAGAATGGAATTTTACCTGCTACCCTGCAGATTATTGGACCCACTTTTAAAAAGCCCCAGAACATTCCCCTCCCTCCCCCCTAATACAACACCAACCCAAAAACCCCAACCCTTTTTATTGCTACACACGCACACCCCCCTACATCCCAAAGTGGTAAGGATTTCCTTAGGTGACAATTCTGTTGTTTTGCTAGACTACTAGTAGATTGCTGTCGGAAGGTGAATGAAGGTCATGTACATAACAAGAGAATCTTTCTCGGCTGGTCATTTAATGCAAAAATCTAAGTCCCTTTACTACATTGAATCTTCTGTTTTGTATCTGTGCATTACTTGTAAATGGTGTTTAATATATCCAGCTTCTCTTTCTCTGAGATGCGCATAAATTGCTGGGATGATAGCTGATCATAGGGTTGAAGCCTTGAGGAACAGGTGAGGCAGAGGTAGGAATGTGTAAGAGAGTAAATGAGCTGAGAATCCAAAATAGTTACCAAGAATGCCGTTATAGAAAGTTTGAGGTAGTAGTGAAGTGAGGGTCTTAACGGTGAAATGAGTAGAGATAGCCAGCCATTTTCTAGACAACTGAATTGTTTGTGAAGAACTAGAATGTGATGAAATTCAGAAGGCAGTCTGAACCTTCAGGAATAACAAAGCACTGGGTGTTGACAGTGACTCAAATAATTATCAGTCTGATTTTGTTAGTTTGGGGCAAAAAAGTCAAGGAATAATAGGTAATGGTCATAATGAATAGATGATCAGATTTTAATTGTATAGAGAAGAGCTATTTATTCACTAATACAGAAAGCAAGTGGCTGGAACTAATACAGGCTAAGTGTTATGTTCATCACCTTTGATGGAGTCAGCCATGAGTCACTGCTGGCCAGGAAGTCATCTGTCAGATGGAAAGGCGTCAGCCTGTGCTGCTTTTTGGAATGCAGTGATTCTTGATCTTTCTGAACTGCTACTTTCCAACTCATGTTGTTTTCTCTCTCATGTGTGTGCTTTTCTCTTAACTGAGTTACGTAGTACTACCAACTCAAAGGTTTTTGTTATTTGTTTCTACTAACTAAAAAAAAAATCTTTCAAATCTTTAGCTTATATACTTGCTTTGTGTCAATTCAGCAGTTGTCATTTGCTTTGAAGCTGAGCCAGGGTCATATAGCTGTGGTTTGAAGAATTTAACCTTATATTTGAGACAGTTGATCCTCATTAGACTGGATCCTGGATTATAGTCCATCTACCTGCAAAAACAAACACAATGATACATTTACTATTGTGCTCCCCCTCCCGGGATTTTGAGAATAATAGAGGAGATTTGAGAAGTCTGATGAAATGTGATGGTTGAATCAAAAAGTATGAAAGTGGGCTAAATACAAGTAATATTAATTGCTGAAATCTATGAGATCTTCTGTACAAATGCATCTAAGTAGCACAGAGTTAATTTAATGATTTATAGAACAGTAAATCATGCATCAAGTTAAGATCCTACTTGCTATTACATTTTTCAGATATTATGAGTCAGCAGCTTTATAACTGTAACCATCTGAATTTCAAATGTTAAATGTATTTTTAACGCTGCTCTAGAATGCATAAGAAATTACAGAAGGTCACCCTTTTGAAAAATTTACCCGCACATTTGATATATGTAACATAATCTATTATGCACATCAGGTTTGTATTGTGCAACTTTATTATGTAAAACAGCACAAGCTTCATTTTTTTTTCACCTTTCTGCCAACAAAGTTACTTGATAGTTGCATTTCAAAGGCAAAGGAGAAACTTCAAATGTAAAAATGCAACTTTTCCTAGATGGGTACAAGGCCAGGCCTCACTTCAGGCACAGCTTTACTTAGAAACATATATCATTGTGGTGGGGTGACCTTGGCTGGATGCCAGGTGCCCAATTAACTCTATTTCAGGCAGACTCAATACAATAATCTTTAACTAATAGGCTTATTTGGTATCTGTTAAGGAGTATGATCAAGAATGTGGCCTCTCAGCCAGAAAGGCTGGTTATTACAAGGAAGCAGTCTGCCTATAAAATCTGGGCTGTTTTTTTGTTTGTTTGTTTGTTTGTTTGTTTTTTGTCCAATGATCAGTCAATACTGATAGAATATATTTGTACACACTGGCATTAAGGTGTTTGCCTTTACCTGTGCAGGTATAGGTATAGTCTATAAAGACTTTTGAATCCTGTTTAAGGAAAAGGAAATTTAAACCAATAATCCTTTCTTAATAGAGAGTCAAGTTTAAGTGTTTGCTAAAGATGTTAAATCTAAAGGCAGATCATGTAATATTCTCTTTACATATGATTGTTTCAGTTTTGAAGTAAAGAATAATTTTAAATTCCTTTCATATTGTTTCTTTAAGCAACCATCTAGTTTTGAACTTTGTAGTATTTGTGTATGATAGGTTTGGAGTTAAAATCTGTTTTGAAACATCATTTCATGAAGTAACATGACTGAAGAAGATGACCCAGAGATTAATTTGATGACAGGAGGAAACTTGATTTAAGATGCTTGAACAAATAAAGTGCTTGGTATTAAAAAAAAAAAAATCTATATAAAAAAAAAATCTGCTCTAACAGTGGCTTTGTTATGAAGTCTTCCTCTGATGGATCTGCAAGTGAAACAGAACAGGGACCAAGTGCTGTGCATGTGACTTGTATTCACATTGTATAAGAAGTTTCATATGTGCTTTAAAACCGGATTCTGATTCAGAGCTGGGAAAGTTAACAAAATTAATCATGTATTGAAAAGGATGTTAGAAGGCCCATTTCTTCAGAGATGAATTATTTGGGAATATTTATGGTGACCAAGTGAGCAGGTGAAAGATACAGTCATTAAAATATATTGTACTTTTGGATGTGTGGTTTGACATAGGGCAACACAATCAATTTTCCTAGAAACAATGGAGAGTGAAGATGTCACATTTACTGTTGAGAAGCATCACTATGCACTAAAAAACCTATTCGGCATTAAAAGCACTGCTTGTATTGAGCCAGGTAAATGCTTCTGATGGTGATGAAGAACAGACAGTTATGCTACTTATAGTAAAAAAAAAAAAAAGGTAGTCTCCATAGGCAGAAATTGGCTTTATAAATCCATACACAGTAGTATAGTGTTTCTCATGTTGTCAAACAGTATTTTCTTAAGACTGGGCAGGGAAAGGCAAACAGCAAGACTCTCCAAAGGAGGAAAGTTTTGTGATCAACAGTAAATCATAACACTGGGATACAGACAGCTGTTAAAAAGACATGCTCACAAACACTAAACTGCATTGTTTATGTTGACACTAACTATCAATGACATCTTCAGAATTTGAACATACTAAGGCAAAACTGCAGAGCTGATTTCCTGTTCAGAAGGTTTCAAGGAACAGTGAAGAAGAGTGATGCAGTGTAGAAGATAATTAGGAAAGAGGACAACTCCCTTTTTTTCGAGCGCTGAGATGATTTGGGAAGTACTATGAGTGAAAAGTTCAGGCAAAAATTCAAATTAAAAAAAAATGTGAATTACAATAAAGAAAACAGGTAGTAAAAGCTGGGAAATTCAAAGATCTTATTGTATAGAGCATATGCTTAGGTTGATAGATCAGCTAAATATCTCTTGGGAGGCAACTCAAACTTTTTGTTGCTCTGAAAAAGATGAAGGGATAAGAGGTACCAAGACTTCTACTGGGATATTGCTAGCAATGGGGGAAAAAATGCCCTTATCAGGAAGGAGTTGGGGAAATTTGGAGTGGTAGGGTGTGAAAGAGTTTATGAAGATAGTATTAGGCACAGCATAGAGCTATGAAGCATGACTTAAGTAGGGTAATAAATACCTATGTACTTTCCAGTTGTCACTAGAATGTTTTGTTGTATGAATTAGAAAACTGGGAGGATCCTCATAAATTTCAATCTGGTGGAGGCTTAGGGGTTGATTTATTTTATTTGTAATCAGTGCAAATATTGGGTATAAAATCAAGGAGGGGAAGGTTTTCTTTAACAGTTGTGCATGCACTGTGGTGATTCTCTTCACAAGGTGTACGCATAAACATTTGTTTTGTTGTAACAGTATGGCAATTACAGACTGATTTACAGATTGTACAAAACCAATAAATTCACATAATTTTGAAATTTCCAGTAGCAAGTGGTAACAAAACCATGATAATGATAAGATGGTAAATAGTAAATACAATAATATAGTAAGATGGTAATAAAGCTCATTGTTTAGAGTACAAAGTGAAAGGTTAGAACAGCAAAGGAAATACATAGATATTCACTCTGTGCCTGATGCTGTCATTGCAAAGTGCTGAAGTTCTCTTCCTCTTATTGATATCAAATCATAATACAATGAAATAAGAGATTAAGATCAGAGAACATTAATCTCAAAAAAAAACCCCACCACCAGAATATACTTTCTAGTCTGGAGAGGAGGGGGGCTGGGAAAGAGGGAAAGAAAGAAGCCTTCCATTGGGCTTACACAGAGCATTTTGTGAACAAGGCAGAGGCTCTCATGTATTGTGTTCATCTTGATGGTTTTTGAGTGATATTTCTGCTGTTCTCATGTCTGTTGTTACAAGAACCAATTTATATTATCTTACTTTGGTCTGAATGGATAGCTCTACTCATTTGCTTGCCTATCTTGCATCAATGTCCATGGTGAAGGTAGAGGCAAGCTTTACCTGGATCACAACACTGAGAGTGCCTGTTGCCGAAGATGTTTTTAATATTTCATTGAATAGATGAGATAAGGGCATCTGAGGAAATGTCTTAGTTTAAATATGGCCACAGCTGACAGGTGTAGTTCAAAACTATTTCATATTTGCAGAGCTCCTTAAGCATATAAAAGATTCTGAAAGTCCTACCTATTAACTGCTCATTTCTCCTGTTTTATTTTTAGATTGCAGAGTATCCTTCAACAGGAAATAGTACAAGATTTGTCACTTAAGGCGGTTAAAACCAGACTTTTACATTACTAGAAAATATAGCTTTGAGTTTTTATAAAGTCTTTCTAAAGAATGAAATCCAAAACTAACAGCCCGGAGGGTGCTTCTGTCTGTTACTTCTATAGTGGCTGAGAAAGATGCCTAGAAAGCTGCAGATCTTTTCATGTTTTTGTTCTTTTCTGATTATTTTCTTTCACCTGTTCACTTTAAAATATTTTAGCTATAGATTCACTTAGCAGATGCAGGGAGTTCAAAGTTGAATGCATTGTGTTGGTTTTAGCACTGATTTGCTTTGTTCAGCATTTAGCTGGACATTGCAGTATTGAAGTAATGATGTCAGATATTATAGAGGCTTCTATAATTTTTACTCACTTTTACAGGAGAATGTGTTGATAGTCTGCTTTGCTTTTTTTGTTAAGTTTTGAGAAAGACTCTAGAGGCACAAGGAGATTTAAGGCATTTCTGTATCTGATTGTTGTGACCCTTCAGATCATACTACTCCATGAAAACATCTTACCCATATTCAAATACATTTTAACTGGCTTTGTGGTGTAGAGCCCATACTTACTTTTTTAATGTGATGTGGTGATGCAGAGGTTATTTAGGAACAAATGCACCTCTGTGTCCCTCAACCACTAGCCAGATGCTAACTTAGAAAATACATTTTTAAAAGTGACAATTGTTGCAATAAAAACAATTTTACAATACATAGCTAAACATCTGTTAGTGAAAGCACATTTAAGTAGGCTATATCCTTGACTGAGCAATCAAACACAATGCAGTGAACTGATGTCCAGCTTGTTAAATCTTGTGTGCTTGTTAAAACTTGCACACTACTTAGAAGTTGAACAGATATGTAGAATGCTATTGTTGCTAAAACAATAATGGATTAATCACGTAGGAACTCAAATTTATCTCCTTTATTTCATAGATTTCTGCCTTGTATCATCAGTTCATGAATATTTGATATGCTGAGCATGCTTCATTGAAATAATTACAAATGCTGTGATTTATTGAAAATAATTTACTGGAGTTGCAATAGAAATATCTGTTCCAAAGTAATTTGAACACAGATTATTTGGTTGCTTTTTAAAAATTCCATCCAGTATAATAAATTCTGTACGTTAATTGCATGTTGACCTTTGAGAAATTATACCTCTGGGAAAGCCTCCCACTGGAATATATAGTTTCTGAATTAGGTGATGGTACAGTTGCAGGTAACTGTTGTGGCAAAAAAAAGCATAATCTGCATAAATAATTACGCTACATCCAGAGAGTTTTTGGTCTATAGGTATTTGCATAAAGCCTCAACTCCTAACAGAGTTCCTTCTAGGCTAAGTTATGTAACAACATATATCGCCCATTTATGAGCATTGAGGAGAAGGCCTTAACCTATGCCAGGGGCCCAAAGAAGCCTGTACATTTTCTTTGCTAGGAAGCTTTCTTTTCTTCAGACTTCGTGGATCTGTTTTTCAGATACGGCCTCTATTTCAAATGGAGGGAAAAAGACAATTATATTCTAAATCAAAAGCGCATTAATGTTTCTGAGCCTTGCATATAGTTTAATAAGAACAACTCTAAAATCTTTTGACCAACACTTAGGACTGTGCTGCTGTCTGGTAGCTGATTTGCCTATGAGCCAGCAGCAGGAAACAGAAGAGAGTGTATGTCTAGAGACCAGTTGGTCTAGTTCTGACTTTGAACTGCATAGAGAGCTCATACCTTTTTGGCCTATAGAAAAGCAGTGTCAGTTTAAATTTGATGCTTCTTCCATCCTGTACTTGTCCTTGAAGGTCTAAAAGGTCTGACTTCCGTAATCCTGTTCAATTCAGGATTTAGGTCCCTGGAAGATCATTCCTTTAAGTCTGGACTGTGTGTTTGAGGAAAGTCCTCTTTTTTTTTCTAGCTGGATACAGTGATGCTCAAATAGTGCTTTTTGTTAAATTTAGTGGTGAAACCGCTGTTAACTGCAATACCATACAGACTATGATTATTATGAAGCATACCATCACTGTCAACAAACTTAAGTTTTAATTCTTCTTCTTCAATGTGATTCAATTGTGATACTACTAGCATGTACCTGCACAGCACTCTGATTCTGGAGAGCAAATAGCAACTGTCCCAGAAGCCGATTTTCTCTGTTATAGTAGAAAGAGAGAGAAAGAATGTTCAATTCCTAAGGAAATTTTTTTAAACTTTTTTTACTGTAGTTCTTAATAGTGTGATGTAACCTATATCTTGGTAGTTACAGCACGCTCATAGGAACTAAGAAACAGAGGATTTTTTTTCTCCTTTTGAGGAAGACTTTAATGAATGCCACACATTCAAAGGGAGTTACCATTTTTGCCACCGTGATTTAATTAGATCTGTAAGAGCAGAACATTCAAAATATGAAGGTGCTTCTGGGTTGCAGAGTTTGCATCTGGCAAAATGGATCAGTTGATCATGCCCGTTTTCATTGCTGACTGAAGGAAACATCTAATGATCCCAATCTATCATCTCTAAAATGAAATCTGAGTATATACTCAAATGGAGAGTTCATCAAGAAAGGCTGTCAGTACACAAGTAAGTCCAGTATTTTGTAGAGCTTGTAACACAACACTGGAACTTATATAGGCTAAAGGGCAAGAGAAGAGGGGGAAGGAGAAGGTTCAACCATCATTTTTACAATAAAAGAGAAGGGGTCTCATGCTGAATCCCTTTATTATTCCTACGAGAGACATAAAGTAATTTGTTCATAAATATTTGCAGATCTAAAGCCAAAATTGGATTATTTCTGTCAGAAGTAGGTTAGCTGTGTGTCCTGTCCCCTAGGAGAAGGTAAAGTTCCATTGGCCCGAAATGCTTTGTACCTTCACCAGAAAGTTTCATCGGGAAAAGATAACTGTTATAGCCTGGTAAGGTTTATTAAATAACCTTGTCACTCAGGTGCTGGAACTACATGTTGTGTTCTGTGTTCATCCTCTGGGGGAGGATGAAAGAAAGCTTTCACTTGTATTCCGTCACTTTTATTCAAAGTGGAATTGCTTGAGCAAAAAAAGATCAGTCCATGCCAGAATGGGATATAGCCTAACTAGGACACTTGCCCAAGACTTGGAAACCTAAGTTGAAGACTTAGCTCTCAACTAGGCAGAGAAAAGCCTTAAACTTGAAATGTTTTGGTTCAAAGCTGAACTAAAACCACTCCTCTCCTTCCTTGTAACATCTTGCAAGCATTATATTCCACAACGTTTGTTATATTCTATCGAGCAAGATATTCAATTTATAGATCTTATATTGACTTCTGCAGAAGTCAGAAGTTCAATTATTTAGCTAATCTCTTTTTGCTATTCTGTGGTAGTGTCAGAACAATGAAGTTTATTAAAGCAGCAAAGAAAGCCTTTTCAAAAGGGAATGTGAGAATAAATTAAAAAGATCTGGCAGTGCGTGATTGAGTTTAAAGGACAGATTATATTGATCAAAAATTTTTTTAATGTATTAGATTGTGTTTTCACTCTTTGCCCTTTCCCACTTATTTACCTGATAGATCGCAAGAGCACCTTCCTTACATGCTTTTGCAGCTTCATGGGTATTAACTTCCTAGTCTTGAGAGCTACACATTTTTTTATTTGCAGTTTTCTCAAAAATTGAGTGTGTTATTCCAGTTCGAGCTGCCTCTGTGAAGGTGTTTAACTTCCTGTCAGCCACTTGAGTAAATGCCCAACAAATTTAAAGTGAAAACGGTATCGTTGTTTTTACTGAGACAAAACTAGTTTTGAATTACAAAATTGCATCAAACAACCAGCTGAGCAACAAAGTGGAGATGTAGAGTGTCTGTCCTTACTCCTGTATTAGACTTGTTGCTTGCATGTCTTTTTGAGATATTTCTGTTCTACAGGTCACTAGAGTTCCTGGTCAGGAGAACTCTGACACTGTCTTCCAGAGTTCCAGAGCAGGATTCTGTTCCAGAACTATTTCCTTCTTTTAGTGCCTGAAGATTATCTAGTTGCAATTCAGTGTTAGCAGAGATTCAAGGCATAATGTCACAAGAAATTCCTTGGTTTTCTAATATGTGGGATAACTGTGTTCTGGCTGTGTTTTTTCCAGACTATATATATGACTGATAATGAAACACTCCTAAAATTTGAGAAGAAATTTATTTGAATAGAGAAGGATGTTGGTGTGTGAAATGCCTTTATCAGTGGTGTTTTTATTTACTGCCTCAGGCAGTGAGTAGAATTGCAGTTATACTGCAGTTTATTTCTCTAATGGTTTGCAATGCCACATACTGGAAGAGCTCTCTTAATAGAGAGAAGTGGGAAGAGGGAGTTGGCATCCAAGAGAAGTTTCTTTCCTTTTACTGGTATTTAAGGAAATTTCTGGTTGCACAGCAGTATGTGCTGGGCCCCTGTATCACAATAACAACTGTAGTGTTACATATTTGTTTTGTCCTTTGTTGTTTACCCTGTAGATATGGTGGTTGGTTATGAATGGACTCCCCCCTCTTCCTTCAGATACGTATTGTTGCAGCAAGAAGCATGCAGACAGTTGTGGGTTGCCAGTGGCTTGTTGCCCTATATGTAGTTTCATTTTGGTGGTAGAAGAAATCAGTGCATCGACAGCTTATTATTAAGAGGGGATTTTTAGTGTACAATAACTTCTGTTTTGTTTTTCTCATTTTAGAGAGATATGACCTGAAAATAGAATCATCTTAACTTTAACAAAAAGACTGAGAATGTTTTATAATGAAATACCACTGCTTCATCCCTTTATTTGTGGGATTCTGGGTTGTTGCAAAATTATTGTTCCCGTTTTTTTGAGGAGTGTGTTTTAAAATGGGAAAAGCATAGTTAAAATTCTTTGACAATTTTTTGGGAAAATAACACCATTGTAGTAATATTTTTTGCCTTCCATTTCTGTTGTCTTTTTGGAGTTGTTAGGTGCAGTAGCAGTAGTAGAAAGGAAGAAATACAATCTTATTTATCATAGAATGAAGTTATGCTTAACTACATAGAGAACAAGGAAAGAAGAACTTTTTTTTAAAGTTAGGAGTACACTGAGGATTTTTACATGGAAACTAAATTCACAGTAGTAAAAATCACTGCTGTTTTCTATAGACTTCAATAATGAGCTAATTTATGTTATCACCCATGCATATTTTAAACCACAGAGAATGCAGATTTTCTGTAACACGTTTCTTTTATTCACTTTTTTTCCTTTCTCAAGGGTTGCCATTTTTTTTACCTTTCCTCCTCCTATTTATCATGCTGTGTTCTTGTGCCTTTCCCAGTTTTCTTTTGCCCTATTTTTAGCCTAGCTTTCTACCTCGCATCTCCTCTGTTAGCTGTATTCCTCTTTGTCTACCTCGCAAACTAGCGTAATGCTTCTGTTTTCTTAATACCATGTGAACTCTTAAATACACTGCTACATAGTGGCATGAAGCAATATAGAGGTCATGATGAAATAAAAGACATGAGTAATATTTAGTGTTTCCTAGGTAAGGGCTGATGAAATTGCAACAATAAAAGTTGCAAAAATGGAGAATACTTCCTGTTTGAATTGGTGTGATGTCACGTACTGTTTGATGGTAAAATGGTAAAATAAGAACTGGTGTCAAGGCTTACTTTCAATCAGAGAAGACTTTTAACTAGTTGTATTATGGTTATGTAGTACTGCTTTTCCTGGCTTTTCCTTGCTCCAGTATGTTGGTATTATAGACAGTTCTTGGGATATCAGTTGAGCAGAAGGAGGTGATACTCAGTGTAAATAATAGACAAAAACATGAGGCTGTATATGGTAAAAATCAGAGTACACCTTTACAGGTGTATTTGTCAATTCTTCCACATAAAGCTGTAGCCTAATCTCACACTCCAAAAATAGGTAGCACTTGTCCATATGTAGAAGTACTGTACTTTATAATTAGTTCTGCATATTGCTGTGATTGTGTAGGAATATTAGCCAGTTCTGAAAGGAATTTGGGAATCATCTGGGGATTTTGCCTCTACAGCACACAGGAGTCAGGATCATTGGGTAAGTCTAATGCCATGCACGTAATAGATGCATTCTTACCTTGGATATGTGATCCTAACATCAGCTCCAGAGTTTTCCTGAGCATGGCTGATTCTTCTTATTTCATATTGACAATTCATTTCTTTCTTGTTTATTTCAGTGATCCTTAAAAATGCAGAGGTTAACATTGTCTAAAAATCTCTTTCTAGATGGAACTGATAAGGATTATGACTAAAAATCAGTTCTGTTTTTGTTCTAAATTCGATGGCATGTAAATTGAAGGTAACCAGGGAAACCAAGAGCTTGCTATCTTTATATACTTTGGGAGTGCTTTCTGGAAATAGAGTATTCTCCAATCTGTCGTGATCAGTATTCTTTAAGAACACAATATGTGAAAATCATCAACACACATAAGAAGCAGGAAGACAGGATCTTCTTAGTGTGAAAGTAATCATATATTCCTCAAAATCTATCATTTTGTTATTGATTTACTAGGGGAACTAAACTGCAAAAAAAAAAAATAAATGCTAAATGCATGGTAAACTATTGTGTGTCACAAATTCAACGTTTTTGGGCAGTACTAACCTTTTTGAGCAGTATCACAGCTGCCTGTAGATGGAGACGCAATTAAGAGTGTTTTCTTTAGGAATCAGTTGTATCTCTAGATGAAAATTCTCTCCATCATTTTGATGGATCTGAAGTTTGGAAGCTAAGAATAGCTATGTTACAGCTTGCCTGTATGCATTGTCTTTGCCACATAGTGTTTTGTTTTGCAGTATATTAATTATGGATGATCAGTATTTTTAATGAGCATGAATTTTTGCTGAAGAGTATATATGCCTCAAAGAAAGTGTTATTTTACCATCATAGAAATCTTGTAAACAATAACTTTTACACTACCATTTATTAAAGGAACGGTGACTCTGATGTAGACTGAAATTTTATACTTTTTCTCAAATACTGTATTGTTTGTATAGGTAGTCTGTTTAGCCAGAAGATACTAGTGCTTAAAAAAAGAAGAATGTGGATCAACCAGAAAACTGAAGGAAAGAATAGCAAGTGTTGTTTGTAAGCTGGTTTGTTTTTTTTATTTACTGTTGATTGGTTCATTGTATCATCAAGAGCATGGTATGTACTGGAATGTTTAGTTTCTTATACAGGTTAAATATCAACAGGTCTAGTTTCGTTTGAAAGATTCAGATGGGCTTTGCTGATTTGTAAATAAGATACTGTTTTCTTTTCACACATTTTGAATGGTTATTTCTTTGAGTAGGTATCTACAGAACTAGCAGAATGCACTGAATGAATTACTGTATGCAAGGAGTGCTGAATGCACCTTTGATACTCACAGTGAATACTGTGATTGTGTATAAGAACATCTCTCCATGGAGTAGCTTTTTGTTTTTGTGGAACATTTCTCATTAGTGATTCTCAATGTATATTGCTATTTTGCGGGAGAGAAAATTGGGGATGAAGTAGTTTGCCAAAGATTTTTCATCATCCAAGTCAGGTTATAGGTCTCCTCTGTCTCAGTCTCTGTCACCTATATTATCCTGCTATAAATTCACAAAATATGGAATGTTGTAAAACTACTTGTGTGCTCAGTTGTTTTTGTTTCTGTTTATAAATTGGAGTAAGTTTTGAAAAAGTCTTTGTATTTCCTGAGCTGTGTGGAATACAGAAATCTGCCCTACCCCCATAGTCCGTTGTTGTTTGCTTTTTCAAAATATGTCCAATCTGCCTCCTGAGCACACAGTATTAATACGGTGTTGTCAGTCAGCTGTTTTTGTAGAAAAGCATCACTAGAATAATTTGTGCAGTGCTAAGAGGCATTTCAAACTAAGGAAAAATATGAAACTTTCAGCTAGGACTGGGCATCTAAAATGTAAGTTAGATGTACATAGACATCAATGTAAAGGTGTTGTGATTTACATATAGGAATTTTACATGTTTTATGTCAACCTCTACCCCATCTACCCCTGTTCAAGAATCTTGTTGAAATAGATTATGAATATAGGTTTTAGATAATTAATTTATAACAAAAAAATAAAAAAGTATATTAGATCCTACCACTCCAGATTCCTACTCCTGGGGCAAGCTGAAATATAAAGAACACAATATTACAGGCTCGTTGGAGAAAAAGTGATACAATGCTGTAAAGAAGAGTTTCCTGACAGTTGGCCTAGCTTTTCCTTCTGTTGAAAGAGTTTTAACCCTTATGCCTGTGTTATCCTGAGCTTTGGTGGCATATGGTGTGGTTAGAAATGGTGTTCCAAATAAACAGCTGTTTCAAAGAAATAAGTTGATGCTTTCAATATAACAGTGGCCGCACTGATGCTTTGTAGCCAGTAGAGGCCTCAGGGAAGGTTTTGTAGGAGCACTGTCTGTTCACATGCATGCATATAATGCAGTGGAGATTTAAGAAAAATATTGTATGAAACAACAGCCGCACAGATAACTAAAATAATGCTGGTGAGAGGAAATTATTTAGTTACATGTCAGAAAAACACAGAACATGGAGAATTACCTTGTGAAGGACCTTGTAGCTATTTTCTGTGTAACCTCTTTTGCATTCAGCCTGAGTTGCCGGATGCCTGTCTCTGCAAGCATGTGGATAGTCAGTAGAATCCCCTTCTTGTGCATGACAGATCTGATTGTTTTACTGGATTTTTTTTTAAACATAAAATTTTGTGTTGCTCACTTCATCATAAAAAGGAGAGTTGAAGCACATGGGTATACAATAAATCCTTGTGCTCCCTTGTGAATAGAATCACAGGTCTCAACATCTCAGATATCCTAACATTCACTCTTATGCTCTGCTTTTTGTGTCCAGCCTGAATTTTTGCATGCTTACCTCCATGAACTAACAGTAGCTCAGGAAAATCCCAATGATGACTACTGCACATCTTGAATATTCTGACATTTTCCTGACAAGCTTGGTGCTTGCCTGTGTACTTACTACACTTAGGACAGGAAGGCAAGAGGCTAAGATTTTTATCAAGTACTAAAAGGTTCACATGCAGAGAGACCCACCCATTCCAAAGAATGCCTCATACAAGTGGGAAAAAAAAAAAAGTTCTGAAGCACGTAAAGGAAAATGAAAAACAACTTTAAGTTGAAAACTGTTTTCAGTGATTAGAAAGGTGGGTTGTGGTTGCTGTGTATTGAGAATTAAAGACAGTGTAGAGGGAGTTAGAGAGGAGGTGCTGCATTGTACACTGGGACTGATATATAAAGGTACACTGAAAGCCATAATGAGGTACTGGAGCTCCGATAACAGGGGATAAACTGCAAAGTAGAATATTAACTTCCAGGGATTTGAGTGGAATCAGACTGAATAATGAGACATTTAAGTAACAAGTGAATGTTTCATGTTCAAGCAAGTCCAGTGAGTTTATATTCAATAAAATGTCTAGTTAAATTTGATCTCTTCCTACTTAAAATAGGGAGAGAAGGGGGGTAAGGAAAAACCAAAAACACCAAACACCAGACAAGCAAACCAGCAAAGTTTTTTCTTTAGGTGTGAGGGAAAACAACCATTTTCATAGGATTCTATATCTGTACCATCATACTTAGAAGAGGAAGCAAAAAAATTGCAGCTGAATTTCATGGGTTTTTTATGCAGCAGCTAAACATACTCATATTCATTTGAAGATTTAAAAAAAAAAAAAAAAGCTTAGCTTTATTTAGCTGTTAGCTGTGCATTCCATAAAGTTATCATTAGGTTAACTCTTTTTAGATGGTTAATTTGCACTGGATTAAACTCTCTTGTTGATTTGCTTGGGCTGTGGTTTGTCACAGTAGACCACAGGGCTTCCTTTGGAGCCACTTCACCATCTTAATTAAATCTGTGGTTAGGCTTATTTAGCTATTATTCGCTTCATAGAATAAAACATTTGAGAGTTTGGTGTCTGCTCTTGAGGGTACTAAAAGTAACTGCTTTAATTAAACAAAAAACGAAGTCAGTTGTGTGTTTTGAAGTGCTGACATTATTAGCAACTTCACCAGTAACTATTTTTTTAAATAGGGAGGTATGACTGATACAGTAAATACTTAGCTCTAAATTGTAAAATTTTATAAAGGAGGCTTATACAGTGTGTGTTCTTTATGTTTTAAGATAAAGGTTGCTAAGTTAAAAAAAAAAAAGTCAAGTAAATTTTGTGATTTTTTTTTTTAATTGAAGTTGATTTTTGCTTTTAAAGAAAATGGGTCGCAACTGTTTTCTTCCATGGTTTTAATTTTTTTTACCCCTTGGAGTTTTAATTTCAGCAAAATAAGTTTTTTACTATGCTAACACTGTATGCTGTTTTCATCTCTGTCTAAAATTTCCTGAAGAGATATTTCAAAACCCCTTCTGGTCTTAAAACTCTTATAAACTGGTTACTTGAGAGACATTTCACAGATATGCCTAGAGGCTCAACTGTATGCACACTAGGTGATAGTCTGCACTGTGAACAGCTTGCAGTTGGAATAAGGTTTTTTATGAAAACAATAAAGAAGTCCATATTCTTAAAGAGGAGAAAAGCATATTAATGTTCGTTTGATTTATGGGATAGACACATGCTATGCAGTTACTGAAATGCCTGCTTATTTGTGAAGTTATGATCCTAGAGGATCACTGAAAGATTATATAGTATTTGTGCATCACTAGTATGTGATTTATCTCTTTTTTTGTACTTCTCTTAAATTTTAGGTGATGATATGCTTTTTTGTTTGTGTAGAGAACTGGAATTTGAATTTATGGTGAACACAGTCCTTAACCAGAATTGTAGACTGAGGCAAAGCTGTGAAAACATGAAAGAATTCCTCCAACGATGATAAATGCAATAAAGGAAGCTGGATAAAATGATTGACAGAATGTTAGATGGCAAACTAAGAGCAAGATGTCTATAATGAATCAAAGACTGATTAGGTCTACAATAGCCACTTCAAGAGATGAGAGAGAGCAGAACATGCAGGTTGAGAAATGTTTAAACACAGCATTTAAAGATGCAAATCACACACTGAACGTAAGCCACTGTTGCTACGTGTATGAATGCTTGTTAGACTGTGATTAAGTGGTGCATCCAAGACTAGAGCAATACACAGTATTCCTGGAAGACAAGGGTTTACCAGTGTGTTCCTGGATGTGCCTGCCATGGATCAGGTGCCCTGAAAGTATACTAGGAAGGGTAAGTGGCCCCCCCACCCCCTGCTAGGCTAAACTATTGGCCTGTAGGGTGTTTTGCCATCCTTTATTCTCTGACTTTTATCAGAAAATTTCACATTCAACAGGAGATAATTTATCAACAGAAGTAAATAATGGTAACTGTTCTAATTTTCATAAATTGACATTTTCTGAAGAATAATTTATTGCCAAAATTCTATTGCCAAAATTCTGCTGATACCCTGAGTACATGCATAGGTAAAAGACCACTACATCACTTGAATGTCCTGCAAGATTTCCTTGAGGAGGGGAATCTTTCTCCTTCTTATGAAAGCAGCACCTTGGGAGGACTTAAGGGGGTGGCTGGTCCTCAAAAGGGATTTTTACAGAGGGCTCCCTTTCACTTTACAGTGCATTGACTCTTGATTTGCATAAGCAACAAGGGTAAATAAGTTCTAGAAACTTTAGCAGCACTGCAGGTAAATCATTTTAGCCAATAAGAATAAAATATAGAAATAAAAGCAAGTACTTCTTTACACACTTGGTACGGTTTGTGAATCCAGAGTTTTCAATGAGTTGCCAGCTGTTTAAGTTATCGTGTTAGCTCTTGACAGTTTTCTGATAAGTATGAAAGATAAATAAATCTATCACATTTTTGCTTTCTAACTGCAATTACATTTTCAGCATAGGCTGCACTGAAATAGTAGATTGCTTAGAAAAATAAATATATGAAAATGGTGTTTAGGATTTCAGTGTAAGCAGTAATTAGAGTAACGCTTGTCAGTTTTAGAGCATTGTGAAATATTATGGCATATTGTGACTTTATTTTTACAGGATCTGTTACATACCTGTCACGTTAATTCAACTAGAAAGCATTCTTTATGACAATTCATATAATATCATAAAGGCAACCAGTCATGTTTGTTACTGAATCATTGTATGTCTCAATGTTGAAATTAAATTGGAAAAGAAAAAGACAATGCAGGAAGATTAAGCTCAGTATAAAATGCATTTTAAAGGAAGCAGATCTTATTTTGCCATTCCTCAGTTATAAAATTCTTAAGATGTGAACATGCTTAAATTAGATATATCTGCAGGAATTAATGTTTTGTCTAGTGTTGACAGAAGTGATCACATGAACTGCAGCAAAATACAGTTGGCAGGCTGATGAAGAAAATACAAAACTTCTATGACTGTTCAGTTCTTACAGGGCAAGAAGGATTTTTACTTTTATTCAGTGACTCTGACATTCTAATATTTTTTTTCTTTATTGGTCTACATTTACTATTGACTGAAGTCGCCTCTTAGATGTTCTCTTATAACTAATCCTAAGCTTTTTATGTAACTACCTTTTTTTACAGGTTGAGTGGATGGATTCCTGCAGTTTCTGTGTTATTGAAAATGGTCTAACACAGTTTTAAACATTAACTTCACTTGCTATCCTTGTGAACTGCAGGGTATGTAATGAGAAGGAATGTATGTATGAGAAGGAATGATCCTTTATTTCTTGGTTTGGTCACCCTTGGCATCTTGAAAGTGTGGATTTTTGTGGTGAGTTGGTGTGATAGGGGCTTTTTGATAGCTGGAACTGCTTGGAACGAATCCAGTTTGTGTGTGATTAGTGTCTCAAGACTATCTCTTGACACTTAATTATGATTGGGTCTTTTCTGTGCATCTTGTTTTCTTTTTTTTGTAATTTACTCTACAGTTATTGTCAGCAGTCTTATACATTTCTGAAATACAGGTCTTGAATTACCTGGGTTACATACAGCTGGTGCTGCTGGGCAAGCTTATCACAGTTACTAGATGGTTATTTCACTGTAAATATATAGTAGATAGAATTAATAGTATTTAGTGAAAAATCCCTCTGCTGATTTGTTTTATTGACATGGCATAGAACAGTGATAATCAATATCATTAAATGTTTTTATCCTTCTTGGATAAAAGTAACAGAGTAGTTATTAACCAAACAAATAAAAAGGTTTTATGAAACATTGTTATGGAGCTCTCTATATACTTGTCTAGCTTTATTTGTCTCTGAAATGGTGAAGATTTTTTCCAATAATGTTTACTACTAGCTGAAGTGTTCTATATGCCAGTTCAAAAGAGAAGTTGTTAATAACTATTATAGGGTCTACTAAAAGGAGCTATAGCTCACCTAATGGTAGTTGAGTATTCAAGATTGCTTTCTTCTTTGATTTCTGTCTCAGAAAGAGTTGAAGATGTTGGTGATTCTCAGTTTTACTTCAAACTTTTGTACTTCAGTCTTGAAGAGTGAGGCCATTTTTGTCAAATATAGCAGAACTTAGGACTTCATGAAGTCCAGGTAACTGGCAGATTTATAAACACATCACACAGTGTTGTTAAACTTTCATTTTTTTTCTTAAAGAAATCTGTATGTTATGCAGTGTGAAATAATGTGCCTGAACACATACCTAAGGGTGTATATATACCTACAGTGTATGTATGCGTAAGGTGGGGGGTGGGGAATAGTTTAGCTCACATGTTTTCTCCTAACACCCGTCTTTAGTAAGGAATGATATTTTGCCTATGAGTGAAAGAAAATTCTGGATGTTATCTCGTCACTTATTTGTAAAACATTATCTGAAACTTTGGCCAGAAAAACTGAGTTTCACTTCTTCCCCTGTTTTTAAAAGACAAGGAACCTGCAGCTCTGTGGCTGACCTGATATCTAGCCAGGCAGAGCACAGTTTCTGTTTTCCACTACTACACGTAAATAGGGGAATCCATCCTGCATTTGGATTGTCAAACCAGGAATGGAGCCTTACTGCCAGCGGTGAGGAAGAACTGATGTTTATTTAAAAATTGCCAAGGCTAAGGGATAGTGGGGAAATTAATCTGTTTTCCAAAATTTAATAAATTATTAGAGGTTTATATTTTTAGAATTACGTCTTTTAGGACTTTGATCTTTGAATGTCAGCCTTTTCACCACATAAACATCGTGTATTTAAGTCTGTTCTTCCTGCCTTAGTTCATTGCTTATAGTTCATTGCAATATACTATAACTGCATATTATTCTTCCTATACAAAGGCATATTAAACTCAATGATGCATGTATCTTTCACTTCAATGTGACTTTTTGTGGTAAAATTGTGTATGGTGAGAAGAATTCTTAAAGAAGTAGCTGCCAAGACTTCTCAAAGAATAACTAAGGGACTGAGAAAATGAAAAACTATGTGATCACATGATTTACCGTATAGTCCCTGCAATATAGTTTTTTAATGAAGTATCTACAATTCTTCAACAAACCCCCCTTTTTTTTTTAGTAAAGAAGCCTTATTATTTTAATAGAGTTTAGGCCTGGGCTTGGTGTTAGTGGCAAAGGAGAGAACTGAGACATGAACAGATGCTTTTCTTGCTGGATGAAGTTAAGAAACAAAGGAACAGGGCTTGTAGGTAGTCCAAAAAGCAAGAAAGCGCACTTCAGTGGTAATACTTAATAAAGGTTATCTTTAAAAAAAAAAAAAAGAGGTTAACTTGAATTAAATTCAGTAGTCAAATAATCTCAGTAAGCTTACATTGTCTGAGTATGAATTCTCAGGCGAAGTTTTAAGATGTTAATTTATAATTTTTATAATTTTATTTAAGATGTTATTTTATGTTTATATGATAAAGAAAGAGGACCTCTTTCATGCTTCTTTTTTAGGTGAAGAGCTGACATCCTGAGATGTCTTGCTGATGTATGCAGCAGTACATGCTGCTACCTATGTCTCTATAGAATGGTTCCAACTTTCCTTCACCTTGATTTGAAAAGGCCTAAATCTGATTATTTGCTTCAGGCCACATTGCATTGCTTTACGTTGAGAAATCGTAGTTAAACAGTAAGTTTGAAGGAAGAGACTGGCAGTTTAAAATGGCTGTAGCTGGGGTGTGCTTTTAAGATGAACTGTAACTCCTGAATTTTCTAGGAATTCCAAATAGGTAGGCTAACCCCATGAAACTGATGTGTTATTTTCAATGTCTGGCCTTCAGAGTCATATTCTGCACAAACCACAGCAAGGATTATAGTTTGTACCTCTCACTTGAACTTGAAACTAGAGACTTGAAGCTATACTGTTTCACAGAAGCCAGATCCTTAGTTACATCTATTCCCTCAATCTTCTTTTCTGTGGAATCACTTTTGTTTCCAAAGAGCCTGTATAGTGCATCAAATTGAATGGAATAATTTTCAAACTTAAACTGAGACTTCTATGCAGAACAATATAAGGAACTTCTTGTGCCTGTTCCGCAGTGACAGATCTATGAAGTTAAAAAAAGGGATGGGATTCTAGCCTAATGTGAAAATGGAAAAAAATTTGGGTTTGGATCATACCATATAATAAACAAACAGCTTTGTATTCAGGGGTAATGGCTTTTGTTGAGAGATTTTTTTTGGTATTGAGACAAGTTACTAGATTTTTAGCACACTACCTTAAGGATTTGTATAATTTAATAGACAACTAATCATAGTTTGTTTGATGAGGCACGATTCTGACTTTAATGTTTATTCGTTACAGGAAGTTTATAGTGAGTGAGGTATCAATTCTATTCAAGAGCAAAAGAAGCATCCTGAATATGCTTCTTTCAGTTTTTTTGAGGAAAAAATCTTTTTTTTGCTCAAACAAGAGATGCAACTGCAAACTTCCTCCCTTTTTGTCCGGTGTGTTGTAAAATAAAGTGTTTTATTTTAAAAATGTTTTATTTTAAAACATTAAATGAAATGCTTTTAAAACATGAAATGATATGTCATTAGTTTTGTAGTATGCAAGTTTATGAGGCCTTATTAAAAAGAAAGGACAAAGGAGTTGCCTAAGTATTTTAAAAGGATGAGTAACTCAGTTAAGTCCACTGTCTCAATGGAAGAAGTAACATCACAAATCCTTGATGTAACATGTATTAAAGTTTTCTGGACAGAGAGGAAGTAGAGATATGCAAGTAAGTCTAGAGACTGGAAACTTTCAAACCAAAATCTCTACAAAATAGTAAATATATTTCTACACAATTAATTGGCTCTGGTTTTGAATATGAGAAAGAGGAGTACAAAGGTGACAATTTTATAAAACTAAGCCTTTAAAAATTAATTATAAATACCATATTTCACTCCTCTGGTGAAATTTCCAACATTTGAAATACCTTAGATTTTACATATGAAGCTGTCTAGGTTCTTAGAAAATGACATGAACCAGAAAGTGGAGAGAGCAAGAGGACAAGCTGTATAAGGACTTTTTGCCTAGTGTTTATTAAATCCTGATGTATCTGCATGGTGGGCTAAGTCTTTGCAGGCAGGTTATTTTGGTTAGAGGTGTTTCTAGGCCAACAGTTCAATGGTTTTCAAAGACCTCTGAATTACTTTCTTTTAAAGATGTCAATGTGCTCATTCTAACTTTGTTTTCAGTTGCATCATGTAAGCCTGGAAGATACTGGAAAGGCAAATATTTATTCCTTTGAGAAATCAGGAATTAGCATATGCTCTACTGAGATCTAGAGGAATGTGAAGAAGGTGTTAGATCATGTTGAGGTTTTGAGGATATGAGGGAAAATCATTCCAGTGCTTTCTTCACTTGATCTCAGATTTTTAATGGCTTTGGGAGTGAAACAGCATTGGAAGAGAGTGGTCTCAACTGACTGGTGTAAAAATGAATAACTCACTACACACAGCCTGGACAAGACAGTTATCGGTTTGTCTCCACCAGCATTTTTTTTGTTAATCAGTGACACCCAAGTAATATGGAGGTCTCGCTCGGTATGCCATCTGTCGCAAAAAGGCATAATGTCATTTCTGATTGTAGCTGCTGGGTGAAAGAAGGTAAGCTTGATGGCAGTCTTTTTTGTAAGGCTGAGTGACTGTGTGTCTGACCTTCAGTTTCTTCTCTCTTACACAGTGTGGTACATGTAAGAAGTGGTAAAACATGTGCTATATTGTCCATAGTCATGTTAAATTCTGTAAACCCATATAAAGCCAATGAGAGAGGTTTTCAGGATTGAGGCTTGTAGAAATTATGGGATAGTGCAGTGACCATGGAAATGGTGTTACTAAGTAAACAAAAAAAAATCAGTAAGAAATTAGTCTGTACCATGATTGAGTGCATCCTTTGATTTTCCACCATTATTCTCCAATATCTAATTTGGTTCAGTTATTCCATTATAAACTTGAAATAACATAATTATTGTTAATGGTGGTATTCACATATAACTAGAGAAGAATTTGGATTAGGATTTTGAAGAGCAAATCTTAATGGTACCCATATAACATATTAACTGCTAATAAAAGTAGGTCTTGCTAAAAGGCCTTTGTAAAGTAAATTTCATCCCAGCACTTTTTCGATATTAATAAGTAATGAAATTACTTCTATCAGTTCAGCGTGCTAAATAGAACTGATTACCGCACTACTCATGTTAGCGCACACAAAGCATAATATGGATTGGATTTTGAAAGCTAACTGGATGCAACATTAAAAATTAGAATTTTTCTTGCCACTGAAATCGGAACATTTGAGACTCAGAATAAAACCTTGATTTTGGGCATTGTAGTTCAAAGTATTTAACAGAAGAGACCTGCACTTCATAAAATGAGTAGTCCGAAGCTGTTTCACACTTAATTGTATTGTTCTATCTTTTGTAGATCATATGTGTGAAGTTTCCTCAGGTATTCCTTGTTCTGAATGCAGTTTGGTAAAATTAATGGAAAGAAATATATAATCTAATACCACCATTCAGCCTAGGATTCAACCTTAGGTTTAGGATTAGGACCCAAACTGGCCAGTGGTCTATTCTGTATCATGCACATCATGCCCAGCATATAGATGAGGCTCTGTCTGGAAGATCTCCCTGTCACTCTGGGCCATCTCCCTCTCATTAGTATTGAATGGGCTGAGCCTTGGTCATCAGGTGGTGAGCAGTTTCACTCTGTATCACTCATTTGTGTATTTGTATATATTACTATTATTATTATCATAATTATTTTCAATATTGTTGTAGTTGAGTTATTAAATTGATCTTATCGCAACACATGAGTCTCTTTTTCCTTTTACCTCCTTAATGAGCTTCCCCATCCCCAGGAGAGGGGAGGGTGAGAGAGCAGTTGTTGTGTTTTGCTGCTAGGTGAGTGTGTTAAACCACAACAGGATATTTAACTTTCAGTTCTGTTTATAAGTCTTGATTTTGTTCACAGTATGCTAAGCTGATAGTTTTCTCCTCCTCTTCACCTTCCTTGCTAGTCTCTTAAGATGATAAACAGAGCAGGAGTGTTCCTTAGTTTTTAAATGCTGTTATAATTATATGTAAAACAAAATTGCAGAAAATAATGATCATAATTTTATAAAACAAACTATACTACACGTGAATTAAACATGACATTACCATGCTACTGTTCTACTTCAGGAGTTGGACTTACTTTTTTTATATAGGAATCAGTGCTCTGTGTTCTGACCCAATAAGTTAATTGTAAAATCTACAGTACAATCTTCGTAGAAAGTTCTACACAACTTACTGAATTCAAATTACAGGAGAGAATGAGGCAGGTAGGGTGTGATTATCTACGTTGAAATTTTTCCTGGGCACTTGTTTTAACATTGGAGAGTCACAAACTTAGGTATGATCTTGATGAATATTTCAGCAGTTTGGGATTTGCTTTGGAAGTCAAGCACCCAAAATTGAGCGAGCCTTATAGGACAGACATGTTGTAAGAACCCAGTATGAACAGTGTCTGTAGTAAAAAGTTCCTATGTGAAACAGTGCATATTCTGATGTTTATGGAATACTGATATAGAACATTATTAGACAGTAGCTGGTAAAAGTAGGCAGACTGCTGTCAGAAAGAATTTGGTAGGAGGACTGGGTTTGCTAGATGTGTGACAGATCTGTCAAGCTTTTACATTCAGCATTTTTTTTGTGTATCTCAAACTGGTGTCTAGTTTGACCTTTGATGTCCCTGTGAGTTATTAGGTACCTTAACATTCTGAATCTGTGTACAATCCCATACGTATTTTGGTAATCTGTATTCATATAGAACTGTCATTTCCTGAATGATAAGCTGTTAGTTATGTATCTACTGTTCTTTAAATTTTCAGTATTTACATAAGCTATATTAAGAAAATTGCTATCTGAAATATCTATATGGAGCACCTGGCATGAGTGCGTAAATTACTTAATGTGATTTAACATCTGACTTTAAATAGTCTCCTCTCTAACAATCTGCACATCACAAACTTAATCCACATAGAAAGTGCAAAACTGACAAGATAATGTGCCTGCCTTAAGTTTAGTAAAACTGTGCTAGGGAATCTGTCTGAAACACTCTGAAATGTTGATAGGCCTATTTTCTGGAATTGCCGTAGATGACCAAATCTCACTGATCTCAAGCAATAGCATTCACTGTAGTATCTTCTTATGTGTACGATGACCAGTGTACGGTGAGATTTTTGCCCATGACTGGGTTTTCCAGATATTACAACTGCAGTATTACTAATATCAGTCGTAACTAATGTATTGACTACTTGGTTAAGTAGCACTGTCTTTGAGGAAATTGAATCTTTGTCAATTACTCATATAAGTAATTGATAATAGGATGCTGTCTATATTCAGTGTAATTTTAAAGATTTAATTCAATTGTATTTATTACAATGTGTGGAAAAAATTACAGTATTATTTTCTATATAGAAATAAACATACTTTATGAATACTTATTTTGAGAAGTTTGGAATATGAGAATGAGAGCTAGAAGAAAAATGGAACCAAATGCTTTAAGTTTAAAAAAAATAATCACCTGCAAATAAGGGAGACTTGTAGTTTATTATTCTGTTTTGATTGCAAACTCAACCAGTATACATGTTTGGCTTTTGACTCAAGAATCATTCTTCTTAGTAAGATCGGCAGCTATAGTACACCACTCCCAACCCTAAGCCAGTGCGTCATTTCTAGAGGTATAAGAAGTCATCTCCTTTCAGAACGGGGGGATATTACGTGAATTAGTATAGTTGCGTGCAATGTATGCAAATTATTTTTAAAATAAAATGATACCTCATATACATATAATCATGATACATATATGTGATATATATAAAGTGAAGTATTCTATCTATTTTGTTTAGATGATGTCTAATTCACAGTACAGTTAAGCATTTAAAGTTATCCAGTGATTCCTTGGAAAAAAAAATTATGCACAGTTTATTGTCTTCTGCAACTTGGAATTCATTATAGGGATAAATAATTTAGGCTGGTTCTCCCATATAGTGCATCCACGTTGTATCAGAAACAGAAAATTTGTTCTCTTACTTTTCCATCCTTACTGCCCAGGAAGGCCCTTCTGCTTGGTTGCTAAGTCAACACAAATCAAACATAATCATACAAGTTTGTCCTTTATGTTTCGTTGAACATGCTTCACCCTATTACCCAATGTCCTTTTCTTGGTGCTGGGAGCTCTTTATCTTGGCAACTAAGGTATTTTTTGGTCCTATACTTGATATTAAAGTCCAAACTAATCACAATGATGCACAGATTTAAGGTCATTCTAGCTTTTAAATGCTAATTGTTCTGCCAGCAGTTCTCATTTACAAGGATTTTTAAAGGCCACATGCGCATTCTATAGGATTCAATAGTTGGACAGTTTCTGAAACCAATTAAGGAATATAACTGCTCTTAAAAAAGAAGCCATATGCATATTGTTCTAGGCTGCTTCTTTCACTGTAAGCAGATTTCTTTAAAAGCCATTTTAATGAAGTTGTAAAGGTTTGGAATCTATTTAGGCGTAAAGTTTTTTTTCCTAATTGAATAGTCTCATTTAGCAAAAAAACCCACATAATCAGTGATTTCATTTTTTGTTCCCTTCCCCAGCTTTTCCTCTTATTGAAAGAGGTACAAAATAATGAAATCTGTCTATAAGTGATTGTGTGTCATAAGTGTCCTCGGGAGGGGGGAGGGTGAGCAAACAGGTTGTGTGGGGTTGTCTCCAGCCAAGGGTAAACCCATCACAGTGGTCTATTTCTTCTTTGTTTTTACTTAACCTGTTTATTAGACATCTAAAAATTGAGTTTATAAAGGTGTCATTTTCAGTATTGCTGTAGTTGTTGCAGGTGCTCTCAGTGTTCTTCTGGACACCTCTGGTCATGTTTGTACTTCTTTATAATCAACATGTAGCTTGTATAGTTTCTATTTTCTTGAGCACACCAAAACTACTCTGTAGTTTGGGGCAGGTGATGGATCATATTTTGTCCACTTCTGCAGCAAGAGCTCATATAAAGTTCACAGGCTTATCCTAACATTTTTCTTGTAGCCTCAGAATTGCTTGAGTTCCCGATTTGAACATGTTCCCAGGTCTCATGAGCCCACATGGCTGACCGTTGTCCGCATGGGGTCTTTGCTTTTCTTCCCCTGCCTTTTTCTGTTGTCACCTTGTCCTTCTCCCTGTTACCTGCATCATACACTCATCGATCCATGAGAGTTAGTCACAACTGAATATAGGGCAGACCTGACATGGAACATTTACAAATTCTGTCACAATTTCTTTCCATTTTCTGACTGCAGTGTAATGACACATACTTCTGATGTGACCTAGTGCATTTGTGGCCACCCTAAAATCTCTCTGTAAAACCTGGCTGAAGTGTTTGCACTGACTTTGTTTCATCCTGTTCCAAATCAGGTTAGAATGTGTTAATGCAGCTTAGCCTGACATGAGTGCTGTACAGTACGGAAGCTGTATTGGTTCTGCTGTGTCATAGCTGAAATCCGTTGTACGGATCCAGTAGTTGTTAGGGGCCTTATTCTTCATGGTTTTGCTGTACATTATCCTTTTATAGCTGTGTGAGTATAGTGCTGACAAGTCAAGAATAACAGGGTTATTTTCCCAGGTGCAGATGACTCCAAAATGTTGGAAGTCACTGGAGAGTAAGACCCTCTATGAATAGCAAAGGAGTTGTATTTTATGCTAACTTCGACTCACGACTTAGAAGTTAATGAAACCATTCAAGTTGAGTACTTTAATCTCACAAATTGGTTATCACAGCCTTGTGGCCACTTCTTGTTTTATAATAAAGCATAACACAAAATATCTGTGAAGGCTTACAAAATTAAACTAAGGGAAATATGTGCAATTTTGAGCTCATTAGGAGCAATTCATATTTTCATCTGTCTCATTAGAGATGTTTTCATGAACTAGGAGAGTACTTTTGAATCTGTGATTTTTAATTTCCCTGCCAACTGGCGTGAGCTATTTGGGATTGTTATTTTCTTTTCATTTATTTTAAAATGTTAAAAGGAAGAGGGAAAAAAAACCACCACAGGAGAAATGAGAAAAAAAGCAAGGCACTAAGGAACAAGTGAACTGCGTGAACGTGATAAGCAATACTATTTTATAGTAGGATTGTTAAATATGTGTGTATTCTTTTTTGGTACTTTGATGACAGTGTAAGGAAATAGAACATACTGGTAAAGGACTCAGAAGATGCAGTTCAGAATTGAAGATGCACAAGTGAAGCACATCGTCTTGAAGAATGAAACTTGACTTGATGTTATGTGTATTTTTTGGAAGAAGTGACAGATGTCCTTAAGCCAGATATAACTTCAGTTTGAATGTACTTTTACTGTGCAAAATAGAAACATTTGACCTTTGGTAGTGTTGACAGTAAACCATTTACAAGCTTTTTGTCTGAAGAATGTAGAGGAAACGTAAGTGCTCATTGTGTAGGACTGTAATGACTAACCACAACATACTTCAGATACTGCTATACGTGTAATGCTAGAGGTTATCTACTCTCTAGGTGTTAGGCTTAAAATGTTTTTTTTTTAAATGTAAATATTCAGAAATCTGTAGTTATATTTATTACTTTTGAAGTCTGATGTCTGAGAGTAATTTCTGAGAGGACCTTGGAGGAGAAAACTCTGGTCTTTCATCTTTGCATGACACTGCTGTCCATACAGTAAATTGAGTTTCTCTGTTGTGTCATTAATCCTCAACTTTTATGTTGAGATGATTTCCCTGCCAAATCAATCCTTCATTTTGGTCTTGACTGTGATTGTATGGTTGCTGATTGCAGACAGTGATGGTGTTTTTCTTATGAGATGATCTGCAGTTTAAAGAACTACCACACTATGCATTGTAGTACAGTTTTGCCGAAACAAATCTTATCAATTTCTTGAGTCTTAATCTGTATGATTTTGAAATTTTTTAGTTTAGTGATTTTCATCCAATATTGCACATTAATTTTCGTCATTTGTGTGAGAAAGCACTTCGCTTATTAATTAAAATTCATTTTTAAAAATCTGAACTAGCCCCCTTCAGTTTTCAAAATGACTGAATGTAAAAATTACTTTTATACAGCCTTCTCACTCAGCAACCAGATTTTCAGGAGATCCTTTGCACTGAACGTGCCCCATACCTACAGTATAATACCACCTTACAGCTCAGGCCTGCAGAAGCTGAACAGGATTTGCTTGGAAATAATCATCCTGGTAGATGCTGATGATGTGCATGTACCTGTTCCCAGCATTGCTGGTTCCTACATATTTCCTACCTGATCAAAGTCACAGTTTGTGAAATAAATGAACCACAGAACCTTTTGATGGCATGAAAAAAAAAAGGGAAAGAAATAATTTATGTGATTTAAAACTGTTGGCAGAATGAAGCCACAAGAGCAAGCTGAAGTCTCAAATTTTCTGTCTCAAGTGTTTGACTGAACACAATTGGGATGTGAAGATTGGATTGCTTTTTTGTAATCATAGAACGGTTTGGTTGTAAAGGACATTTAAATATTATCTAGTCCAACCCCCTGCCATGGACAGGGACATCTTTCACTAGATAGGTTGCTCAAAGCCCCGTCCAACCTGACCTTGAACGCTTCCAATGATTCTCCTGGTAGTGCCAATGGAAGCTACAAAACAGTGACGCTTTCTCAGACTTTGATCAGTTGAAAACCTCATTGAGAGAATACTCAAAATATCTTTTTCTATTCAGCCTTCAAGAAACTACAGGCCGGTCAGTCTCACCTCTGTGCCTGGCAAGGTCATGGAGCAAATCCTCCTAGAATCAATGCTAAGGCACATGGAAAACAAGCAGGTTATTGACGACAACCAACATGGCTTTACCAAAGGAAAATCATGCCTGACGAATTTGGTGGCCTTCTACGACAGAGCCACGGCGCTGGTGGATAGAGGAAGGGCAACAGACATTATCTACCTGGACTTGTGCAAAGCTTTTGACACAGTCCCCCATGACATCCTTGTCTCTAAGCTGCAGGGACATGGATTTGACGGAAGGACCACTCGCTGGATAAGGAATTGGCTAGACGGCCGCACTCAAAGAGTGGTAGTCAATGGCTCAATGTCCAAGTGGAGATCGGTGACAAGTGGTGTTCCACAGGGGTCAATACTGGGACCAGTGTTGTTTAACATCTTTGTTGGAGACATGGACAGTGGGATGGAGTGCACCCTCAGCAAGTTTGCTGATGACACCAAGCTGTGTGGTGTGGTGGACACGCTGGAGGGAAGGGATGCCATCCAGAGGGACCTGGACAGGCTGGAGAGGTGGGCCCCTGCAAACCTCATGAAATTTAACAAGGCCAAGTGCAACGTCCTGCACGTGAGTCGAGGCAATCCCAAGCACAAATACAGGCTGGGCAGAGAATGGATAGAGAGCAGCTCTGAGGAGAAGGACTTGGGGGTATGTTGGATGAGAAGCTCGACATGAGCCGGCAGTGTGCGCTTGCAGCGCAGAAAGCCAACCATGTCCTGGTCTCCATCAAGAGAAGCATTAGCAGCAGGTCAAGGGAGGTGATTCTCCCCCTCTACTCTGCTCTTGTGAGACCCCACCTGGAGTACTGTGTTCAGATGTGGGGCCCCCAACATAAAAAAGACATGGACCTGTTGGAGAGAGTCCAGAGGAGAACCACAAAATTAATCAAAGGGCTGGAGCACCTCCCCTATGAGGACAGGCTGAGAGAGCTGGGGTTGTTCAGCCTGGAGAAGAGAAGGCTCCGAGGAGACTTAATAGCAGCCTTCCAGTACCTGAAGGGGGCCTAGAAGAGAGATGGGGAGACACTCTTTATCAGGGAGTGTAGTGGGATAACAAGGGGTAACGGGTATAAGCTAAAAGAAGGTAAATTTAGACTAGACATTAGGAAGAAATTTTTCACTATGAGGGTGGTGAGACACTGGCCCAGGTTGCCCAGAGAAGCTGTGGATGCCCCATCCCTGGAGGTGTTCAAGGCCAGGCTGGATGAGGCTTTGAGCAACCTGGTCTAGTGGAGGGTGTCCCTGCCCATGGCAGGGGGGTTGGAACTTGATGATCTTTGAGGTCCTTTCCAACCAGAACTGTTCTATGATTCTATGCTTTCTGCTTAGGTTGGCAGTAAGGTTATCTTTTAGTGCTAGTTTTAATGGTGGTTTTTGTGATGCAGATATCTTCATTTTTATGAGCTGAATGGAGGCTGCCCATGTATATCATGGAGATCACCAACCAACCATTAAGTATGTCATTGATTTTTACATGTGCAGCTGCATGCCCACGCTACACATTACATAGCAATACATGACTTTTTTTCTTTTTTTTTTTTAATTATTTTTTTATCATTTGCCATCTCTGTGTGGTAACTATAGGCGGGAAAACACTGAAATATCATGCAATAATTCCTTTGACAAAGAATTCAGTAGCTATATAATCTTACTTTGCAGTATAACTGAACTGCAGAAAACATTTCTGGAAGTACGTAGATTTAGAAATCAAATAAACTTTAAGTGTCCTGATATATAAGTGTTTATGAAGGCACAACTTCTTTGTTGAGAGGAATTTTTCCTTTTATTAATTCATGTAAATCTCATCTTACATTTTAACTGGTTTATTTCAGCTTTCACTCTCCATATAATAGGAGTTCAATTTTTTTTTTCCCAATATCCTTTGTTAGGATTATTGTTTAATAGAAAATGTCACTGCGATTAATTTAATAGTCATTTGACTTTCTATAAATCTCATTGTGATTTTTTTTCTGCTGAAGAAATGTATGTTATGTCTCAAAATGTGACAACCTCGTTAGGTATTACAACTTGTGATATTTTAAAAACTCAGATTACGGTAGTATCCCCCTTGCATGTATTCAGCAAGGCCTAAGTGCATGTGTATATTCTGCTGCCTTAAAGGGCAAGTGGAGACACACATGGGTTGGTGACTTTCCTAGCTTTCTACAAGATAGCTTTGTTTAGACATAAGTTTTTTATAGTTTTTAGTCCTATGGAGGCTGTAATATTATTTTTACAATATAAATGTAAAAATTTATATTGTAAATTATTTATTTACAATAATGTTCCTATTGCGAGGCTCTAATCATAGAATTTGGGCTAACCTGCAAAGCCATTGTCTCACTTTTTGTGTAGTGAATGTGCATTGCGTACAGTGATTAAGGTGCTGCTCCAGGTCTGGAAAGGACTGTGAGAGTTATCATCTAGTTAAACTTCATAAAACAGTATCAGTCTAATTGCATGCCTTTCTGCTAATGTGTCTTATCTGAAATAGATTGAGTTACAGTGTTATGGCAACTAATAGTTGGTGTTGATCCCTCTGTGAACACTTTAGAATATACGGTACTTCAATTCCTTCGTGGAACACAGCTTTAAGGTATGGAGAACACCCAAAGCTGCTTTAGGTAACAGTGCTTTCTTTTTCTGTGAACGCACGCTTTTAAGCACTTTCATGGTAGCTCAAACTAAATGACCTTAGTTCACAGCATGTACTGATGGTTTGCTCATAGTTCACAGCATGTACTGATGGTTTGCTCATAGTGCTATATGTTTTATATTATTTTAGTCGGTGAGCAGTAACTCATTAATTTCGGTAGTTTGTGCTCTTGCAATAATCTAAAATAAATTTTAGATTAGGCTGAGATTTTATAGTTAAAAAAACCCTCCACCTGCAGCTATTTAAATGGTAGGAAGTAATCAATGTGTATCATGTGCTTTTAATGAGGAACATACTGAAGAGGTAAATTAAATTTTTGAACTGTCTTCAGCATTCCAGTAGATATCAAGGGATAATGCCATACTGAGTGCTTTGTAGACAACAGAAGGCATTAATAAGGAGCACAAAGTAGAATGAGTTGCTTTCATCTTAGTGTAATTAAATATAAAAACAGTTCAAGTTATGAGTGCTCTTTGAATTGCTGAGAGCAACTGGGACTCAAACACTTGGTAATAAAAGATCTGAAATAATCTTTGCTATGTTTTCTCTTTTCTCATTGTAACTTAGCATCATGGTCAACTTAGTTTTTCTTGACTAAAAGTAAACATTGTCATGTAAAATCTATATATTTCTGTTAATGGAAGAGATAATGGCCAGTTGGTCCCTTATTGGCTTCTCTACTCTGCTTAGGATTTTGTATTTATCATACTTTTGTCTCATCTTTTTTCAGGCTGAAGAGAACTAGGCAGTTGAACCATTTCTTGTACAAAACCAGTTTGTCTGCTGCTGATTGTTCTTCATAGTGACTTTTCAATTCCCATATTACATTTTTGAGGGTGGGACCAGAACTACACTTAGAACATGAGTGATTTATCCTGACATAGTGTTATTATGTTTATTATGTTCTATACCTTTTCTCTAGTAATTTCAAATCTTATGTGTTGTTTTGACTGATACTGAACATTAACTGATGTTTCCATAGGCTTACCTACCTCATATCTTGCTCCTGTAAATCAGCTCATGAGTCCATTATTGTATATAAGTTAAATTTGTCGTTGGGATTGTTTTATCCCAGTGTGAGTTGCCTTCTCTCTTGGTGTGGTGGGTTAGTTAGTTTTCTTTGGTTAATTTTTTTATTTTAGACCACATTGAATAGGTAAATCAGAATTGTTTCAGGCATTTGTTAGGCTCATCGAAACTTCCATTGTAACAACTTTATGTCATGGTAGAATGAATCAGCATTAACAGTAGGCGTCATTAAGGTCTCTGTGAATATTTCGAAAGTATTTTATTAATACCTCCAGTTGTCAACTCCTTTAAGTCTTGTTTGCAGCCATTGTGTAACTTGTAACTTTGAATTTTGGATTATGGAAATACGAACTGTGACTCTGTAGCATGTACATGTGCTTTGCAGAAGTGAAATAACACATGCTGCAGGAATCATTTTGTAAGAATAATAGACTTCACAGTAGAAACAATATGTGTAGTAACTTCAAAGTTACTTTTATTGTAGTATAGAGGTGTTGCTGACTTTAGTGCACGCATTGCTTGCTTTCCTCTGTTTTAATGTGTTGTGATTTTCCTTTCTTCTTTTTTTCCCTTTTTATCATTATATTCACATAGTTTAATACTGTAAGAACAGCATAGTTTTACTGAGAAACAGTGAGTGACGGACCAGATTTGATCTCCTTAAAAAAAAAAAAAAAAAGGTGAACAAAGTAGTGATTGGTAATTTCATCTTGTGTATGCTACAGGAAGTCAACCTAAAGTTGTATTTGCATCAGAAGCCCTAAGCACTAGGCTGGGGATACATCCTAGATAACCTATGAAGTTTATTACCCCATATATCACAAGGCAAAGTCTTCAAAATTCTTCAGAATCTTGTGAAAGGTTTTATAGCATAGCACCCTCTTTTGAATTTTAAGAATGCAAAATCATTGTCTGTCAAGGAAAGGATTTATTCCTCCAAAGTGGAAAGGATTTATTCATCGTTCATTGAATTTAGGCTATAAAAGTTGGAATCCTAAACTGTTGTAAAGATACCGGCTAATACTGGAAGCATTGCAATGGTAGCACTGTGTATGTCTTTTTACACTAAAGCTCTTTAGGCATATTATATTTTGGAACATCTCAACTTTGACAGGCCTGAGCAGATCAGGATTTATCCTCCATATCCCCTGGGATCCAAAAACTAGTCATTACTTTCCATAATGCCTAAGCAAGTACCTTTGTCCCTTAAGAAATATGAGGCTTTACTAGTAGTTGACTAAAGCACAAAACCGTGCTCAGTTTTATGTGTAGAAGAGCTGGTACTTTGTTATAATTTAGGGCAGCTGGCTCCAAAAGGCAAACTGAGTGGTACAAACAGCTAAACTGGGTGGTACAAGCAGCTGATAAATAAAAGGTAATGAAGAATATTTTGGCTCTTAATGTATTCAGCATATTTCTAGGTTCTGTGAAGAGGCTGCATTGAAATGCTTACTGAATTTCTTGTTAGGGCTGAAAGTTGACGGTATTAGCCATTTTATATACTACCTTCTGGCTGCATGACAATTTTTGTGAAGTCCTCTGTTAAATTTTAAGTAGAAAGGGGGGAATTACACTAACAATACTGTTTTGGATAAAAACTTTGTTTCTTTACACGTATGCACACAGAGGGTGTATTTGTATCACAACAGGCAATTGTGTAAGTACAATGGTGTGTAATTGATGTCTTTTCATCCTTGTTCTTGAGCCTTAATCAGGGATTTTAGCTGTTGCTGTCATGGCTTAACCTCAACCAGCAAAAGGCACCACACAGCCACTCACTCACTCCCCTCCAGGAAGAGTAAAAGTGAAAAAACTCATCGGCTGAGACAAAGACAGTTTAATAGGTAAAGCAAAAGCCACGCACACAAGCAAAGCAAAACAAGGAATTCGTTCACTACTTCCCATCAGCAGGCAGGTGTCCAGCCATCTCCGGGAAAGCAGGGCTCCATCATGCCTAATGGTTATTTGGGAAGGCAAATATCACAACTCCAAACGTCCTCCCCTTCCTTCTTCCCCCAGCTTTATATGCTGAGCATGACATCACATGGTATGGAATAGCCCTTTGGTCAGTTGGGGTCAGCTGTCCCAGTTGTGTCCCCTCACAGCTGCTTGTGCACCCCCAGCCTGCTCGCTGGTGTGGTGGGGTGAGAAGCAGGAAACGCCTTGGCTCTGTGTGAGCCCTGCTCAGCGGTAACTAAAACATCCTGGAATTATCAACAATGTTTTCAGCACAAATCCAAAATATAGCCTCATACTAGCTACTGTGAAGAAAATTAACTCTATCTCAGCCAAAACCAGCACACTGTAATGAGAATAAGTAATAAAAATAAATTGCTTTAAAATGCAGTAAAAAAAATAGTAGCTTTGGCATTTGTCCCCTGGTCAGCGTAGGCCATTAGAGATAGTAAGTATTTTAAAATGAATAATGGTCTTTAGTGTTCTTATTATCAGAGTTGATTTGCTAAGTAATATGAAGTTTATGCAAAGGATTTCTGCTTTTTCACAGACATTACTTCCCTGAACCTAAGCAGTCATTTTATTTCCATGACACTATCGTCACGAGTTCCCAAATTGCTACTGTTACTATTGTTTATATACAGTATACGCCTTTTTTTGATTGTTTTATTGCTGGAAATTATGTGAAACTACTTCAATTTTTAAATATAATTGTGAGCAAGAAGTTTTTGAGCCACAGAAGGATATTTCTTAGTGCAAATAAATGGAAGTCATTATGTGGGTATTTGAACCTCAGATGCAATATCTAACCACACTCAAATTGCATGTTCAAATCCCTGTTGGTCTGGTCTACTCTGTGAACAGTGGTCATGCTCCTTTAAGTACTTAGTGTTATCTCATGAGCATTGTTCAACTGAGATTCTAACAAGGTTAACCTCTGCTTTTAATGGACACTGCACCAGAGTTTAGTGTAGTTTTGCATCCTTAGTTAAATTGCAGGCATAGATCTTCCCATGTACATGTCTATTTAGCCACTCTGGAATTTGCTACTATTTTCGTAAAATAAATTGCCTAAATTAAAAAAAAAAAAATCTTAGCTGAGATTAGGAATCAGTAAAATGGCGGAGATTCTGGTTTGTTAGAATTTTCTTTTATTGCTATCAGTTATCCAATAATTGATTTTAGTATAAATGGTGCGACATGATTATTTGGACCTAGGAGTTCAGAACTATGACTGAAGTTCAGTGTCTAGTAGCATGAAGAGCTGATCACAAGCGTGACCTTCAGATACTGTCATAATGCACATAATTTATAAAATGTGAAACATGGGTAGAAGAAAAATTTTTAAAAGGGTGTAGGTCTTGCAGAGAAAAAGCAGCAGACTTCTGTGGTCTTTGGATCCTTTTATGAAATCTCAAACACCCTGACACAGTGAAAGACCTTTTGAATATGGTTATGTGACTTTGTCATTTGTATTAGAGCTGAACTGGTATTTTGTTCAATTTTCCTATCTGTCTAGGCAGGCTGTGTACACACATGCACAGAGATATAAAGTAGAGGTTTTCTTTAGTTTGTCTTTTGGAGAGAAAGCATGTTGAAAATGACTGTTGGACCATATGAGGATGTTCAAAGTAGGTATTGTTTGGCATCCTCTTTCTATTGTGCTCTTATTAGACTTTAGCTAGGTTAGCTCCTGGTTTGCATTGGGGAAGAATATGTTAAACACTTAACAATTTAAAGGAAGGAATAGGCACACTGTGAGAGCAGTAGTAGGCTACAGATACAACTCTAAAGAGGTACCAAAAAAAATCAAAAAATTCCTGAGGTGCTGATTGGTAGTTCACCAGTGCATCCATCGACATTATTTATTGGGACAGTAGAACACAACATGAATGTCATCTGCTTCTGCTAAGCAAATGGAGATTTTCAAAACTGAGCGAAATTCCAGCTCTCTTGTTCCATCTCAGAGGGCAAAGATGTTTTCCAGTAAAAGTGAAACCTCTAAACAATTACCTTTATGTTATTTTTGAGCTGACTTGCCCTAAAACCTTCAAAGCATCGTCTGCTCCGGAGTCAGATGTCTTTGTTAGAGTAATATATGACACTCTGACATACTTGCATGATGGTTACTCATGTACTTTGTCTGTTTTCTTCCCCTAGGTCATTTTAGGATAGTAGAACAGGGGAGGAGAAAAAGAGATATATAAATGTTCCTTTCTCATAACCTTTGTTGTTTTCTTCCCTCTCCCCCTCCTGCCCTCACTTCTCTTCATTGCCCATGTCTACTGAGGGGGGACAGAAGACGGGAAGAAGAGAGAGGGAGTAGAAATATTTCTTTAATTGCATGCTGAAATTCTTTCTGAACGGATGTAGTGTATGCCATTCTCTCCTGATACATTGATGAATTCCCAACGGAATTGATTGTAAGAGAATCTTGAAAATGGCTGATAATAAAATCTTGGAAAACTGGAGTCCAAGCAGCATTCCCCTAGGAAGCATTTGGATTAAGAGGATTTCTTGATAAATCTGGGAATGGCAGTATGGGGGGCTGTCACTTGAATAGAACATTCTGGCAGCATCAGTTAAGACTTTGCTTTTAGAACCCAGTTTATAAATTATATGTTCCAACAGAGAAGCAAGGTAAGAGTACTTATGCCTGAAGAGTGGGAGACAATATATACAGTGTTCACCATTAACAAGGCTCGTTTTATTTCTGTGGTGCTGATGATTTATCTCTACCAAGAGAAAGAGAAGCAGGTAAAGAGGAAAAACAAGATTGGGGAAAATGCAAATTTAGGTGTGTACAAATTAAATAAAGATTAATAATGCTGAATTTAGCATAAAAATTATTAGATTGATAGAGACACGGATAAATTATTCTCTGGCTTCACTGGAATTCTAATGAAATTACATGTAAGAATAATTTTCCCCAGGAACAGAATTAAAGCAGAACCTCTCTCAAAGAAAAAGAAAAATATCAAAGGAAAAGTAGCATCTGACACTTTGAGAAGAGAAATTAAGTCTTGTGAGGCATGGGTGTTTACATTCATGACAGCCAAATCTGTAAGCATGATTGTAAATATGACAATCATGACACTGTTGAATTGCATGGTTAATGTTAGTAATTATTTGTATTTAAACTGTCTTCCATCTACAGATCTCTCACTATTTGCAGTCATAAATTATTGGGCCTCACTTGCAACACAGTTACTTAAACTGGAAATCACCAGCTATTCCTGATTTACTTGTAACTGAACTTCAACATGCATGATTCGTCTTTCTTTTATGAAAATTTCAATATAAATCTTTGATGTAACACTAAAAAGTTAAGGAAACAGCAAAGTAAAAAGATCTAATCTAACTAACAGCTCTAGTGGAAAAAAAACCACCCCAGTGTAATTATTTAAACAGTATAACTACCATTGCAGGATTGAGCAACTCAGTGGTTGCGTTGTACGTGGCAGTTACTTATGACTGATTACCTCTCATAACTCTTCCACAGTTACTACTAATGAGTAATAAGGCCATTAGAAATATATAGAAGTCAATCCACTAGATAAATTTCTAAGTGTTATTCAATGAGGGAACAAAGTGGTTTGCTACAACGATGTGCCTTTAGCATCTTGCATCTGGATTGTTCAGATCTTCTAAGCCTTTTAAAATCATGAGGGCTCCTCCAGGCTGGGTTTCTATTTTATCATTTGGCATCAATGAAAGGCAGTAAGAAAAGGTTTACTTATATTACGAAACAGGCTTTTAACTTCAAGATAAGCAGTAGGGGGAATGACTCAGCCACAGCCTCATAGTATTTATACTCCCTGTTTATATGGAGTACTGCATGCTGTTTAGAAGATTCTGTGGACCTTTTGATAAATCTTTTGTCTCTTACTTTTTAATACTTATTAAAAGTAGATAATAGAGGGAAACAGTCTGTCTGTAACTTGCTTTCCTGAAACTTTAAGGGCCAGTGGATTTAACCAAGTAAATTGCCAGAAACAGGGAAATACATCCTTGTAAGTGTTTTAGGATTAAGCAAACATAGGGGTCTTTTCCAAGACGACAGCCACTGTGTCCCTCACACAAGGGTGCTTGGGGAAGGCCTCTTGCAAATGCTGTACAAAAAAATGGATTATTACAGGGAAGAAAAATTCTGACCATGTTGTCTTGGAATGTGAAGCTACAAAATCCTTTTTCGGGACTGATCACCATGTAATACTAGAATTCTCATAACAAATACCTGGGTGAAGGGATCCAGGAGAGCAGGGAGGAGAATGGACCTCTTTACAAGTGAGATTGGCTTATGCTGGTTTAAATGGGTCTGAAAATTCAACCATCATGTTAGGGCTGTAATATAAGTGTCAGTAGTAGATTGCTAAAAGTTTTATTTAATTGGTGCTACTTTCAAGTTTGCGATAAAGAACCTACCTGTAGCTACCTTCCTAGATAAAGGTGGTTTTCTCCAGGTTTCTGTTACAGACACAAAATAGAAAGGGGGGGAAGCAGGTATTTATTGTTTTCTTACGGTACAGAGCATTAAGATTTATCATAGCATTTAAAAGTGCTCATAGGGGTATGGGGATCTTGGGGGTGAGGGTAAGAAGCCATTGCTGGAAATCTGAGACTGTTTCTCTGCTGTGTGGCAAATTAACTGCATTACTGATCCTGTGAGTTTAAATAAATTCAACCAGTAGCTGTATACAGCTTTCTAGGACAGAATTTTCTGTAATTACTGATTTACAATTTTCCAGGAATTTGAAGTAACTGCACTATTTTATGGACTCAAATGGATGCAATCTTTAAGCCACTGAGGCAAAATTATAACAGAATTTAGTGTTGATGTTTGATTCAATATTTAAGAAGAAAAATGCATAAGAAGTTATTGATGGACTGTTAGAAAGTAATCAGATTTTGTATCATTGTCAGCTATGCTTAAGTCTTAATTGATCTACAGGATAAAGCTCAATTTATGTCAGGGAGAGTTCATTTATAATGTATTAGATATTACACTTGTTTTATGAGAAAAGCCTGAGAACAAGAAGAAGAAAAACATCTCTGTCAGTAATATTTGCAACTCAAAACACATTTTGAAATTTAAAAACAAATTTAAAGTGCCTCTTGATTTGAAAGCTATCTGAAAATAAAGCAGATTTTCAGTCTGTTGAGGGTAGCCTCTTAAAGTTTGTCTAGAAAGAGTCCAGAACATTTTATTTTAAATGACAGATAAATTAATTTTTCTTTGTTTTTACCCACAAAATATTTGCACTTTTTCTTCTCATTTTAAGTGGATAGTGAATCAATGTAAGATATTATTGTCAGTCACAGGGACTCAAGCCTACTTTCTTTCTCATTATATAGTTAAAGAGGATTTTGAGTGCTAAGGAATGGCAGGCCTAATGTATTATTTTCAAAAGCATATAAATGATTAATGTTCCTTGCCTCTATTTTTAAAAATAGTTCAGGAATTTAGATGCATACTCAGGCATTACAAAAAATGTTTTTGTTCTAGTTGATGAAGTGGACTGGTAGTGTAGACAGTGCCATTGGAGAATTGGACAATATTACCAGGATTATAATGTCAGTTTCCTAATTATCAATTAATTTTATTATATTTTGCCTAAAGCAAAAAAATACGGTGTAGAACATCATAGCAGAGTTTTTCTCAGTATTTCTGTGGTATGTTGATAAGTAAAAATTTAATTTTCCAGTGCAAATAAGTGTGAAATTAACTACATATGAAACACTTTTTTTTTACAGCAGAAGTATCTTTATTGGCTACTTTAAAGTTTACTCAGCAATCTGTTTTAAAAGTCACTTTGGTTAGGTGCTTACAGAAAATACAGTGCAGTGGATTAATCCAGTTTGTAGACTGTTTACCAAAGAAACGCTTAATAAAAAGAATTTCATGCAATATGTTATTAGAGCTTCATTTACATTAATAAGACTCTGTTCTCAAACTATTAAGCTACCTTCAAGATAAAAAAAAGGGACTCGCTGTATTCTGCATGTACAACCACAGCGATTAGTTTCTGCTGCTCTTGTACCCTTCTGAGCTGAGTGCATACGAGAGAGAAAACATTGTTTTCCTCACAGCTGAAAAGATATCCCATCATCTTGCTGCCATGAAGTTCCCCTCAAACATAACAGGAAAATCCAAAAGAGAAGCTGATAATTTGGTTTGCTGTGGTTGCATTGCAGTGGCACTAAGTGCTGTGGATATTACCCCAAGGCTTCAGAGAAGTGAACTAAATGAATTCTGTGTTGCAAAGTGACGGCAGTAATTCTGAGTGTGTGTGCTGATGTTACACAGTTTATTCATATAGTGGTCTGAAAATAGCAAGGTTGGAACTGGTGCTTGCTATATGAAAAGAGGCACATGTAACTTATTCAAAGGATTGAGTCAAAAATGACTTCAGCTCTTTAGAATCTGGTTATCAGGTATCTGCCAGTAAGAATTTAGAATGTACCGTATGAGATTAGAACACTGTTCATATCTGTGCTACCTGTTATCTCTGGATCTTTAAAATGGTGAAGGAAAAACAAAGGAAGATAGAACTCCAATTTTCTATTGCTGGGAAAGTAAATGAATGGACCTGTTACAACCCTGTGAACTTCAGAGAAGCTGGCTTGGCATAAATCTGTTTCTCGATAAAGACTACTGCATTGTATTTTGTGAGGAATATTTTAGGACAGAGGAACAAATGAAGGCTTTTTAGAACTATAACATGGTACCAGATTTTTGTAATTGAGGGGTCCTTTTAGGAGAGAATCCTTTAGAGCAAGAGAGATACAGAAAAGGTGGCTTCATCTCATTAGCAACACTGAATCTAGATGTATGATCAGCTCATTGTAATTTCCTTTGCTTTGTATTTTTTGATTGTGCAGGCTGTTGTAATGTATGTTGTCTTCCTCAGACGTGTGGAATAACCTCAAAAAACAAATCAAGTGACAGTATCCACCTTAGCAGATGATGTGAGGCATTTACCTAACTATCACAGTAAAGTAGGAAGAAACCTGTCTTAAATTCTCATCCAGAAAAACAAAATGTTCTCCTAGAAGTGGGTGAACTGTAAAGGGCATTATTTATTACTGCATGGATTATTGTTTTGTGTTCAGCTAACAGCCACAAAATTTTTTTAAAAATTATTTAATCAATTTTCAGTATTCCTTTTTATAATTTGGAGGGGGGAAGAAATTGCTGAGAGTAGATTAATCTATCAGAAAGTCATATCAGGTCCAATGGATTAATATTTACTTGTTGAGAGAAGCAATAGCTTCCTCCTTAATTTAAATTTTTTACTGAAAAAAATTAGCTAGGAATGTATTGGTGTGATGTAAAATGCTGAGATTATTTTACCTGTGTTCTGCTGGAGGTGTGACTAGCTGGTAATTGTCTCTTAGGGATTTTAAAATCTGTTACTTTTTGAATATGTATCGGCTTTTCTTTTTTCCCACCAATATAATAGCTGTAGCTTTTCAGCAATGCTTCATGACATGAAAGAAAAAGGTCTTTACATATGTTTACATGCAAAAAGTTAATAGATAAAGTGCCAGCAGTAGATGCCAAGAAATGCGCTGACCTTTTTCTGAGTTTTGCAAGATCAATAAACTTATTGTTAATGTGCACTGGAAATAGCTTTTTGTCTGGAGTTGTAACCCTTACTTTTGTCTGGAGGGAGTTAAAATTCACATTTCAGTGTTTATGCTAGATGGCCAGCTACCTATATCAGCTGCTTTGCTTTCTCCCTTTTTGTTTACTGTCGTCTTGCAGTGTACTTAAAAGACAGTCTTCAAGATCTGTAAACAAAAATACCCTGGCAAGTATAGGTATAATTTTAATTTTTTTTTCCTTTTTCATTTTTCTGAGGAAAAAAAAAAACCTCATATTTATTACTGGGCAACTTTGCTAATGACTGGCTGTAGTACTTTTCTAGTTCTCTCTACAGCAGCTAGGCTTGATTTAGTTTGCATCATGGTGTCAGTTGGTGGGAGTCTGTGACCCGGAGATGAGACTGCAAAACATTTGATCTCATTTTCAAAATGTAAGCAAAAGAGATTTTGTGACTTTTAGAATTATAAGGAAAAGACCTCGACTTCTAAAAAAGAGCTAATCTAATTTTTATGCATAGGATAAGGTAAGTAGATGTGTGGGTGTGTTAATTACTGCAGCATTCAACTCATGGCCTTGTTGTAACTGGTGGAGCTAGCTATTTGATTAATCTTATAGTGTGAATTGCTGTAAAGCAAACACTGAGATGGAGTTGCTATTAACCTGATATTGCCCTATTACACAACTGGGTTAGTGGAAATAGTTATAATTCTTGCTAAACCCCTGACATTACAGTTTTACCAGCAGCTACTGTGCATCACCACTCTATGCAGCCACTAGGTTTACATTTAAGTAGGTGACATGACATTTTTCTTCTTTATGCACACACCTATGACAGTTCCTCCATGCATATTATGCTGTTATGGTTTTGTTAATGTGCATCTGGAGGGTTTCAAGCAAGGGAAAAATAATTTTCTCTTAAATTTTGGTAGGTCCAGCACTTAGTGTATAATAATGTGTTCATAGTGCCTACTAACAGTAAATGATATAAACCTGGTTTCTTGTTCTCTAAGAAAGTGTTGTGAGGCTGAAAAAAACAGCTTTCAGTTGGAAGCTGGAAACCTTTCCCAGTTGGTACAAAAAAAACAAAAATCAAAAGCCCAAATGAAATTAGTAAAACTATTGAAACAGGGCTCGTGGGTCACTTGAAGTACTTCATTCAGCTATTTTTCAAGTGTCTGTTTTGGAAGCTGACTTTCTTCCTTCTGCTGAAGTTTTATGTTTATTCCCATTTTGAACACAGAAGTAATCATTCAACTTAAAAAACTTCACTTGAACAGTATCAGAATAGGTTTTTTAAATAACTTCAACTTTTTCCTTTCATAATTGTTTAATTTAGGAGACTTATTAGAACAAACTGTGTCCTGGAAAAAGTTGATTTCACAAATTGTAAATGTCATGTAAAAATATTTATTTGCTCATTTGAAAATTTTATGCTGGTGTTCATCTGTTAATATTAACCAAGACCTGCATAAATTTAAAAAGGATTGAATTCATGTTCACATTTTTATCATGTAAGAAAGGATGAATAAGAGAATGTTGATGATACTGTGTTCTAGATGTTACAGCGAGAGGAGCTGAAGGTATGCACTTTTATGGAATTGTGGCAATTCTTAGTTTGCTATTAAGGTAAATTTTTCAGCTTATAGCTTGCGAATTTTTAAAAGCAGAGTGCTAAGGGGCATTTGGTTTGTGCTGCATTTGTTTACATTTGTTTGAGTCCATCCTTTGAAAACGACCAACCCTCCTACAAGAATTAGCCAAACTGTTCTGTAGCAACTTTGGGATTCCTACAGAAGACTCTTCCAGAGGAGCATTGATCTCTTCCAGTAAATAGTGATTTGATTAGACCTTTGTAGGCCATTTTTTGTTGCTGTTTTCCTGGGTGTTGATGTAGCCTCTGATTTCAGTCACATATGATGAGAAGCCCATGTAGCTGTTGAATCAGTTTGATAGATGTTCTCTCTAAATATGGCTGGCCTTAAGATTACACAGTGGATTAATCCTAGTTATTCGATTACAATTTTCTTAGGAAGTATAACTGTATTCCATTTTATTAACTCAGTATTTTGCACACTGTTGTACAGCCAAAGATAATGTTTTCAAAAGATTTTATTATATTTTAGGAACGTGTTGGGTTTCAGCTTCACTAGAATTCAGTTAAAGATTTCTTTGCCCTAAGGGATGACTCAAGACTAAAGTTGTGGCAGTCCAGAGAAATGTGGACTTGATGGTAAAAATACAGATAGCCAGCATTCAGCAACCAAGAAATTTCAGCTTAGTCACTTGCCTACCTACTTTAGCTTGAGATAGAGATGATCTTGAAGGAGGGTAATATACGATTTGAATTGAGCTAGCATTATTAGCCATCTGGAAGTCTTCCAAGTCTATTTAAAAGTAGTCTGTTCTCATCAGATATTGTAGATTAACTGTCTTTCATTGTCCATGTTATGTCTCTCCAGTTCTTCACTGTGTCTGGCATATACTTGTAAAAGTTGGGTGAGTGGTTGTGCATCTGCTTAACAAAGCAGTCTTCCGACTGAAGTTTTCTCCAATATTTTCTTTATTTTCCTTTTTGCAGCTAATGTCTGAAATACCCATATGGCATTTACTTCAAGTGTTATTTATTTATTATATAATGTAAACTGTTTGACTGTCTGTGTTTGTCATGTGAACTTTACAATATTTTTTCTTGTTCTTTTGCTGCAGTCGAGAAGGAGCTTAAAGAAGCCACTGCACCTGTGAATCTGCCTTTGAGGCACAGACGTTTAGAAAATTCTAGCTGGTTAGCTACTTGGTGATGCTGGAAGTGTAAACAGTAGATTTCTTTCTTTGAGCTGAGTGAACTGTTACCTCAGGCACCCAGCCTAGAAATCTGTAGAATTTAATTTTTTTTTTCCTTCAAAGGTTGTGTCTGTCTCTGGTTGTGAAAGCTTTAATCGGTTGCCTTTGTAGATCTTGCAGCCTCCCAAGCTCACAGGAGACCTTATGAGCAATAGTCTTTCTCGTTGTCTGCATAAGTGACCCAACCTGCTTAAAATCAAGTGTACTATAAATTTATTGTAGTCTTCTCTCATTATCACACTTGTTTTCTTATGTAGTCATATCCTGTATGTTTTGTCTAACATGGAAAAAAAATGGAAACGTTGAAAATATAGCAACACTAAATGTTAAAAATATAGCAACACCACCCCACCCTGTTATTTTAGGGCTGCCTTTTACTGACAGATTTCATTTCCATGTCCTGCCCTTCCACCCAGACAGATACTAAGCTTTTTGGAATTTATTTCACTCTGCATTTGGGAAGTGAATACTTTAAAACTCCTGGAACAACTGACAGTTCGGACCTGTGTGACAGAAAGCACTGCAGCAATTCTGAAGGGTCTCAATCTTGTAAAAATTTTCAATGCTTGAATTACAATACTTAGGTTCATAGACCGCGTTAATGCTGTATTATGTGGCTTTGTCTTAAGCTGCTTACTATTTTAGTTTGCAAATGCAAATGTTAAAAGTGATTATTGTGCGTGGGACAGCATCTTCTGGACACATGCACTGAAGGGATTTGCTTTGGGTGACCATTTGCCATGCATGATCTATGAGATAGAATGAGGTCTAGTAGAAAAAGATTTTAATTTACTTCACTTACTGCTTGCGGGTAAGGCTAGGACTATAAGGTTAGTTTTAATGTTCTGCAAAACAAAAAAGTAAAGCTACTTTCTCTTGTAGAAATAGTTTTTCTCACGCTCTAATCACCTAAGATGCAGTAATACAATGAATTGTTTGTACTTTTAAGTATTGAACTCCAACTTGAAATGTGTTGCTAGCCCCGGCCTTATCCAGAGACTCCTGCCTAACTCAGAATTGAGCACAGGGAATTTACTCTGATGGCAGGAATCTTCCTAGGAGCTGTGTGCAGATCATGCTGAATATCTTGGTGGAAATACAGGGTGCTCCAAATTTCAACCCAAGATTTGGACATTAACATACCTGAAGGCTCTCCACAAAATTTAATATTAACTGTAGGGCATTTGTGTGCTTTTGTCCCAGTCGTCATCTGTAATCAAAATAATAGTAATGGTAAATAGGTGCCTTCTGCTTTTAATTTATATTATTAAATTGTCTTTGTTATGCTTAGCACCCCTGAATACTGTAGCGAATAAATTTCAGATTACAAGATACTTAAATTAAACATATTTGGTTTAGCTTTTTTTTTAATGTAAAAGAGATGAAAAGTGCACAAAAATGCTGGTAAATAAATTACATGGACATTTTTATACTTATTTTGTGCAAAGCTTTAATATAACTTGTAGACAGGAATTGTTTTTCTTGAGCTGTTAATGATCTGCCATTTTATTCCCTAGATTAGTTTTCAAAGGTCAAAATACGATCAATTATCCAGTAATTTGGATCCCTTAATTGGCTTGGTTGTTCTTGAAAAGCAATGCTTCTGTTTTATTTCTATAGTCCGAAAAAAAGCAGGGGGGGGGGAAAGATTCAGATGGTGTTTAGAAGGACATTGTGGATTGATGTGCAAAAGAAAATATGTACAGATACATTTTTGGAATCTTTTCAGTGGTATTTTCAAATTCTTTCCATTAGACATTGAGAATCAGGAATACCAAAGTGTAACGTCCTTCCTAAGTCACTTTCTGATGGAAAAAAAAAAAGAATTTAAATTGATTCCCTGCATTTTTGGAAACTGTGAAGGAAAGGAGTAGGTGAAAAGCAACAGAGGAGTAACAAGAAATGTGGAGGTTTTTTGATTTATACAGTGATGTAGCTTAATGTCTATAAAAGATTGCCATTGTCTTGAACAGGAATTAGATCAGGCCACAGTGGCTGTTTTTAGCACTTCTGTGCCTGAAATGTGGTGGGTGATTTCACTTAGTAATTAAAAAAGAAAACAAGACTTAACTATTTCTCTTTACATTCCGTACTCTGTCACAGATTTAGTCAAAATTTGAATTAAATATACAGTTATGTCAATTATTTTCTGGTTAAAAATTGCAATAATACAGTTTACAGAAGTCAGAAAAATATTGGAAGGCTCATTTAATGATATATATTTATACATAAATTTTCAGTGAAATTTTCATTAATAATCTCATAATTTCAAATTATATTGATTGTATTTCCTTATATATTAAGGACATGCATCACTGTATTCACAGCTTAAATTCACATAGCTAATTAAGTTCTTATTCTACTCTTTATCTTCAAGATAAAGAATGCAGAACAGTTTTAATATGGAAATTATTTTGTATTCATAATTAGTCCTCTCCTAATAATTCTATTAAAAATTTAAAGGTCTGCATTTCATGGAAAAAACAATCAGCATTCCCTATTATAGGGTTGAGAAACTGCTTTTTGGGAACTGGACAAGAATATATAGTCGTAGAACCGTTAGAGTCTAATATGTTTATAGGTGGTCACAATATTCATATTTTCTGGTAGATGGTATTCAGATTTCGTTCTTTCGCATTTTTATGCGAAACAAGCCTTTGTAAGTGACTTGGAGAAGCTGCAGCAATGTCTTCTGTAAAAGAGCTACTTTTCTTGCTAAGTCTACTACTGATTTTTTTAGTGGGATTGCAGGGCTGCTCTTAATGTGGTGCTAGTGAAAGTCGAGGCTTTAACATGTTTGCCAAGATATGCTCATATTTCTAAGCTGATCTTTTTAATCCTCATAGCCCATGGCATAGACCTTTCTATTTTTTTTTCAACCTACATCTTCATCTTTTAGTCTTAGTCTTTCTCAACCTCTAATTTTTACAGGCGTGTGCATGGTTGTCCTGCCTCATTACCCACAAGCTATCTGATTTTATTGTAGTATCAAAGAAAACATTTTTTTTTCCCCCCATATCAAGGTGGTGTTTAGGACACAGATGTTCCTTAAATGCTGGTGTCTTTATTACTTACAAGTTTTTATGCTTCTGTAGTATGTAATGAAGAAGGTTTATGGTGTTCTATCTGATCACTGACTAGGCTGATTCAGTGGTACCGGTGTAAACCTTGTATTATTGTTCACTTACCACCTGTTCCATTGGGAGGTTTTTCAGATGCACTACAAATAGAAAACTCACATTAGTTTTGCTTTTTTTTTTTTATTAACTTCAGTATATTTCCATCATAAAATTGTACTCATTCAGGAAATGATTACACAGTGTGGAGTTGCACTTTAAATAGAAACAGGACAGCATAGTAGATTTCTAAGAATCATGAAGGGGATCCATTTACCACTAACTGACAAAATCATACAAAAAGATCATCTATCATTGAAGAGAAAAGGACTACAACAATCTTGTATTTTTGTTACTTTCTTTAATTGCTCTTTGTATTCCTGGATTTTGCACAGTTATAAATTAAGTGCAGTATTTTAAATACAAACTTTTAAAGTATGTTTGTGTTTATTTATAAGCCTTGAATCTGCCCTGGGGAAGAGGAGCTTGACCATTGTTGTGTGCTGAAGCTTAATATCCTTTGGTTTAGATCCAAGAAAGCCTGTTGTGCTGCATCTGACCACCATCTCTCAGCAGGTTCAGGAATATCAGATGAATCAAAATACTCTACTTTGTGTAGAACAAGTTTTACTACCTGTTGTTCGGTATTGTGAATCTGCCTTACAGCATCTTTAACCTCAGAGTAAATACACATTTTTCTGAACTGCAGATCTGTTTAAGGTTAGATGAATTATAACTTATGGTAAGTTGCACACTTGACTCACACCACGAATTTATTTATACATGCATTGGAGAAGATTTTAATATTAATATTTTTATTATTTTATGGTTAATCTTTTTTTAATGTACTATTGATGAAAGTAGTTCTTTGCAGGTGGTTTCTGGATAATCTTATGGATCTATACACAATAATGACTTTTGTATAAGCTTCCAGGCTCACACCAAAGTTGGTCTTTTTTTTTTCCATGTATTTCCTCTCAAATGTATTTATGCACAAATATATTTGCCTGACAAAAATATTCTCTCAGACTTCACTTCACAGCAGGAGGAGGTGAGCCGAATCTTTAGAATCCTGTACGTATAGTAGCGGCCTTAATAATACAGACCCAGTGATAGGCTTTGGAGGCAGGCAAATTTAACTGAAAAACTGTGTGTTTGTCTTGAGCTGCTAGTGCTGGAAATGAAATGCAGACCTGATTTTCTGTGATGGAGATTCTGGGGAATGGCTATAGGGCTTCAAATGCAAATTAATCTTCTTTATATGCGGATAGCGACTTTTGTCCTCGGTGGCCATTTCCTGAGAGGAAAGAACATCTGTCAGTGCTGATAGAATCATGTCCTGTCTACTCCGGCCACAATCAAGGGCTCTCTGACAACATTCTTCATGGCCTGAGTAATCTACCTCTGTGGGAAATATTGCAGGTTTAGGAACAAGAGCAAAGTTAATCTAAGTTATTGGAGAGATTTCTGAGATGTTGGCATTTGTCTGGGCCAGCGGAAAGAAATGGAACCTTAAACTTGAAGTGAGTGTATGGCCAAAACTCTAGCTGAATACAAAAGTCCGTTGGAATTTGTGTAGGAATTGTAGACATTTAAAAAAATGTTTTTTGAAATTGTCTTGCTGAAAAAAAAAAGATGAAGTTTTATTTTCAGGTGTAGAATTTAAATTTCACATAGTAGTTGTTTTTAGATATTTCCTTTTTAACAGTTCCTTGCATGCATTCTGGGAATTGTATCCAAAACTGAGGATACACAATCTAAATTGTATACTCTCAATGTGTCCATGTACATCCATATGTACAGTATGACTTAGTATTAGCAGGATTTATGATAGGTCACAGAAAAACAATGGAAGCGCTGTCGAATATTAAATGACAGCTTGTTTGAAATTTTTAAAGCCTTAAACACTTGAAAATATGATGGTGTAATTATGAGTGTAGTTGCTAATAGATATAACTATATTATTGTTAAAAGGTGAATATGTGAAACTAAATAGCTGCAAGATATGAAGTTTTGAAATATATAATGGGTATAAAAGAATACAGCATCCAGTGGGAACCCTTAGCTAAATGGAATAAAAATACCTAAAAATTATCTTAATATCTTTGCTTTTCCTTCCAATGCCAAATAAATTCTGTACTTTCCTTATTAAAGACAGACAAACTTTTTCACTTTGAGAATAACTTATATATTCAATCTTTTGTACGTGTTGTAGCATAACTGTTCAATATTAAGGTAAGCACAGCATTTAGGTTTGACTTGTAACTGTTCAGGAAGGATAAAAGCTTAGTGAACTAATTCAGGAAAAATCATATTTATCTGAGCCAATTTTTGTAGCTTGACATTTTATGATTTACTTCTAAGCTGCTAAAAGAGCTTAAGAAACCTCTTCCTTCTGGTTTCTCTGATTTTTTTTTTTATTTATTTTTTATGTACTGCTTAATCCTGCCTGAAATTTGTGCAATTAATATTGAAACAAACACTACAGGTATTGACTGTGACAAACCTAAAGATGTGCAAGATTAGAAATGATTAAATACTTTATGGAACTGTTTAATACATGATAACGTTAGTACATCACCCAAAGAATTGAAAGATACAGTATGGTTTTCTGCAAAACAGAGCTGATAATGTGCAGTAGTGTTGAAGTGAGTGTTGAGGATTTTTTAGTATTTTGTTAGCTTTAAAAATGTTCCAAGACAGTTACACATGCAAAAATAAAAGTTTCAGTCCGTTTACTATTCAGAGTCAGTTGGCATTGAAGGTACTTAAGATGTGCAGAAGCTTGAACTGTGGCTGAATCCTTTATGAATTCTCTAGAGAGAAAACCATTTAGGTGTAAGAAAAACACCTGAAGCAATAAGTAAACAACCAGAAATGGGCAATTTACTGTGCATATAGGCTGAAACCTGGAAACTTCTGGCGAGATTTTGTGCTTAAGTCCATGTATTGAAACGTAAATATGGTGTTCCATTCACACCTACACACTATGTATTAGTGACCCCAAAAGACAAGCGTGCAAATGTTTACTGACATAAATTAAATGTGCTCTTACACAACAGAGCTGTATGTAGGATGAAATAATGCACTTGAGTTCTTTTGTGCAGTTATCTTTCCAAAAACATCTTATGTCAGTGGATGATTTTGATAAGTAAACCTATGTTAGGAGTTGCAATGAGGCTGACTGTCTCTTTCCCTCCACCCCCTATTTTAAGTAAGATGAGCCTAGTAAAAGCAGAAAATTAAGCAGTAATAAACAGAACTTCAGAGAACTAAGAGGAGCTTCTGCCTTAATGCTGCTGTTTATTGCTTGAAACAGCTTAATAACCCAGTAGTAGTCAAAGTGTGAAGTAATTTGTACTTGGTTTTGATGCCTAATCTTGGACATTATTCTTAAAATGGCTTTTTTTTGTCATCCAGGGACAAGCTGTCCATATCTGATAAGCCTTCTAAAGTATTGGATTAAAAAAATAAGTGTTTTTATGGAAGTCCAAGTTTGTTAAAATTTGGAATTGGAATTGGTCAGGATACTATACTACCAGCGTGTAGGTGTAAAAGAAAAACAAAAAAAACATGTTTTATCACAATGTGTAACACACACTACCACTGAATTAGGCAGCATTTACAATTTTAATTGGGCAGCAGATTACTAAATGCCAGCTGCTTTCAACTGGCTTGCAGCTATCTTCTTTCCAATTTAAACTGCTATAACAACTTGACAAAGAGGTATAAAACGTGTGTCTGTTAACTATCATTTTTGTGAGGCTGCTTCTAAATATTTCCTTGAGTTGTCATCTGACTATATAATCAACTAATCAATATCTGTAATATATAGGAGAGAAAGCCTTTTTTATATACATATAGCTTTTCAGATTGCCAGCTGTGCGTACCATCGTGTCTGGTACACCTGTTGAGAAGTGCCCAACTTGCAACTTTTCAGTAAAGATCTGTGTCACCCCAGTTGCCAGCGTGCTCTAGAACTTCTGGAATACCTACCGCAAGCTACATTAGTTGTCTACATGCGTATTAATTGCTGTCAATATGTTATGATTTTTTACAAATGGACAAATCTGTGAGGAAAAACTAGGGCTTTATTCTTAGAAGCTTTTAAACCAAGGCTTTAAATAGAATTCTGACCAATTAAGAATTTGTTTGATTTAATATGCTGGCTTAATTTGTAACATGTATGAGATGCCTTGCACTATAAGCAACAACAATACTAATCAAAGGTAGAGAGTTTTTGTCAAGGAGAATCCCTGTCCAAACCTCAATTTTTAAAAACCAATTGTGAAATGAACTTTGCCATTGCTCCTTTCCAAAAGTATTGTCCAGAGGAAGACATACTTTTTGGTACATCTTGTGAACTAGGTGGGTCTTTTGTTTAAGGAGCAGAAAATTATCATTTTCCAGTGCTTTCTGTTCCTAAAGAGACTGAATGTTCATGTCTTTTTGTTGTTAGGATAGACAAATTATGTGTTCATTGTTAGTGATATTAAGTGTGGTCTGACATTATTTTGGGAGATACGTATGTAGCTTCTGTGGTTTGTATGTAAAGATCGACTGTTTACTGCTCAGAAATTTTACAGTCTTAAGTAGAAAGATGAAAAGACTGGTGATGTATACATTTGCAGTCTTCCCTGCCAGTCCTTGTTTTATGATCTTGTATTTAAAATTACTCTCATATTTCACGCTACCTGTACTTTCACAGAGTAACTTTTATGATCCTGAAATACTGCTGTGCTGTACCAGAATGCTACTCTATATAGAATCTGGACTTTTTTTTTTTATTAAGAAGCTGACAGATTGAAATGTTGAAGTGTCACCTTTCCAAAGGAGTGTGTGTTGTTTGTGGATGGCAAAGCTCTCCAGAAGCTTTGCTGTGTGTCATCCGCTCTCTTCCAGAGCTATTTTCAGTACCTAGGCTAATAATACAAGACATGCAGAGATGATACCTGCAGTTTATGCTATTGAGCATTGTTCAAGAATTTGATGGATTTTTGTCCCCATAAAAATAAATAAATAAAATGCCGGTTTTCTGGAATCCCATCACAGACTTTTTTGTAATTATCAGCACTTGAGATTTTAGCTAAAGCTGTACAAAGATTGCATTAGCATAAAATGTTGTGTTCTTCTGATTAAATATATTATTTGAGAGAAAATATTCAGCAGTACTAAAGGTAGGAATAAGAAATTATTACCTGCCAGGTGATAAATTGTACTCTGTTGATGAGAAATATTTTTTTAAAATGCTAATTGCTCCATTGAAGTTGACACCTAATCCAGTTAAAAATATGCCAGAAATGCAGCTTTGAAAATTCAGTATATAAGTAATGGGGCTGTTTGAATTGTAGCAATTACTGGTTCCAAATTAGTGGATTCTCCTTTAAAATTTACTTGTCACATCATATTTTGTCACATCATGTAGTTCCACTTCATTACACATTGGCATATAATCCTGATTGGGAAGCTGCAGTGAGATGATCAGAGTCCCACTTTGACTTCGGTGCTTGTGATTGAAAAGAAACCCAAACACTGCAATGCAAATAAAACATTTTACTGATTACACGGCTACATTTTGTAGCTTTTATTCCAGGACCTTTCTTCACAGAATTTCTTTTACCTTCTTTACCCCTCATACGCTCCTCATTAATTATTCTACTTTGTTTTAAAAGTCTGCTGTAGTTACTGCATATTAAAGTACAGTGGTGCCTGTTTGGATGTGACACTATCTCACCATTCTTAGTGGGTCTCTGCTACTGGTTGGGTTAAGTACAAATGGGTTTATCAGATTTCCCCAAAGATAAAAGTACCAAACATTTGACAATATTGCAACTCACAGTGATGTCTTTTAGTGTTTATCTGCTTCTGAAATTAGTGATGCAGTGACTGTAGGATTAGATCTTTGAGAAATTTTCTGGTTATCTATAAACCTGAGAAATCCTTTTGTTTGATGCAGCTTCCTTTGCTGATCTGTTTCAATTGCAAAACCTTATCTGATTCCCTTATTGAGATAATTTGACTTCCTTCATCAGTGTTTATGGAGCACATGATACAATGATTATAGAGAAAGAAGAAATTACAATAAATTATGTTCCATAAACATGGCTAGTGATTTATGCCATGTACAGTAGCAGTAGTATTGAATGTGTACTGTCTCTCTAGCTTCCCTTTCACCTCTCTCTCATTGCTTTTTAGGTTTGTTTTTTTGTTTGTTTTTGTTTGTTTGTTTTTGGTTTTTTTCATAAAAGAATGTGTGTCTAAACTGAGTGAAGCCTCCTTACACTGTAACTTAGATACAGGCATTTTTGGTGATGAAGTTTTGAGTAAGAACATTTACTCTGGCAAAAAAAAGAAATGAAAAGGAAACAAAGACATTGCCCCATGTGTACTGTATAATGAGTTGCTGTCCTCATTTTTCACTTGAAACCAATCGTTATGGTACTGAAGTGAACAGTGCCTCATCTATACATATATCTCATTTTTCCAAAGGATGCTCTAGAGAGGATGAAGATCAATATGAATTCATTTTTTTCTGGTAATGGAAAATATTTGAACTGTTCGGTTACCAGGCAAAAATATGACTTCTGGGGGTATCATGCTTGTGTTTCTGCCCGCTGCCCTGACAATTCCAGGCATGTGTAAACCTACAGCTTTTGGTATGCCTTGACAAGTATTCTGAAGAGACCAGAGTTACTAACACTGTTGAGACGGTACAATGATACATGATTAGCAGAAAAACAATTTTCCTTAAATAGACCCTGTCCTCAACATATCTACAGAGACTAGAATTTGAAGTTCTCTGTTAAGCCTGGTGCCATGTAGATGAGGAAAACACTGTATGGATGTTAGAGACAGTGTAAGTATAAAAGTGCATTTTAGGTTTTCAAGCAAATCAAATAATTTCTAGTAAAGTACCTTGTAAAGTAATAGACTTTTTAAAAATAATTGTTTCCATGATCAGCTGTTGAAAAGCGTTGTCCTAAAGATGATAATGCTGGACTCTATCAATAGAGATCAAACATAATGGCTGCTTCATATGTCAGTACATATGGGATGGATTCTTTGTACTTTTTTTTATATCCTTGGCATATGTGATTTTTGTGGCAAATAAGCAAATTAGCATCTTGTGAGAGATGCGGATTATATAACAGAAGTTCTGTTTTGAAGTTGTACCTCATTTAAACCTGAACTCTATTTCAAGCCTGTACCTGGTAGGGCAGGTGGGAAAATATTTAACTATTTTTAAAATTTATTTATTATCTGGCATGTGTTGACAATTTCAGGTAGGCTTTTAAGGGAATTTTAAATCTTAAACTGAGTTTAACGCATTATCAGTTTTTTTAAATTATTTTTTTTATGTTTTGTAACTATACCTCAGCATTCGAAAAGTTTCTTCTGCAGATTAGTGATTACTATGTGGGATTTCCTGAAGTCTAGTTCATATGTCCCTTCTCTACCTCTCAGTGGAAGTTTAAAATGAAAAATATGTTTGTGAAATTACAATTTATCAACTATAGGTTACAGAAGATTAAAATTTACTTCTCCCTACTTCAGAAGGTCATCATACAGCAGAGGTGGGTAACTGGCAAAATGTTACAGCTGAGGTTTCAAAAATGTGAATTTTTTTTTTTATAAACTTCTAGCTAGGTAATAAGAGTTTTATAAACTAAACTGCAAATAACTGCCTGGTGAAAGTCCTATGGAAATCTATAGTGGAGAAAAAAGCTGCATACTACAAAACAAGTATTCTAAAAGTCTGAGGAATGTTTTCTGTCCTTTTGTTGTTGTTGGTTTGTTTTTTTCATGTTTTTTAAAATTTTTCTTCCTCTTTTCCTTTTTAGTTTAACTGAGTAAAATCTGTAGAGTATAGAAAGTAAAGTACTTTGTTGCTTACATTTCTTTTTTTGTTTTCTTTTTTTTTTTTTCATGTTGAGTCAAGTTATAATTCTATGTTAAACCCCTGAGAGGTTGAAAGAAACCAAAACCAAATCTCATGTTAAACAAAAGAAGCCTTAAAAATTGTTTAAAGAAACAAAACCAGCCAAGCTTTGTTTCTCTTGCCTGCGTTCAACAAGATGGAGTTTGGCCTTAGGGCAGTCAGGTCCTGATCCAAACCACTGTGGAAAGAATCCCTCATGGTCTAATTATCAGCTACTTGAAGCATTGAGAGTGCTTATTGAATGCTCTTTAATGAGTGGAAATCTGGAGGATTATTACAGGAGTGGGTTTAAAGCATACACATTTTCTTTGAAAATGAAGACCTTTTCTAGAAGTTCTAGAAATGTATTTATTTTTCTGTTACTACTCTGTAACAGGAATGTAACATTTTATCAGCATTTGATTTGATATTTCTATAAAAAGTCTGAAAGGCATTTTCAGACTTTTAAAATAAATACTTGGATTGGGAGCAGGGCTTGATAGACACAGGAAAATAGGTGTTCAAAGTGTATTTCATTAACGAAAAAATACATTTATGGATATTGACTTTGTTTTCTTGAGATGTACGTATGTGTTTTCCTCAATAGCTCAAAGGGGATAAGTCACCTTCATAAGGACTTTCTGCAGCATTTACTGTGAAGCAGTATATTTTCTGATGCAGTAGGATTGTATTTATGGAATTCAGTAGGATTTGGTAGTAAGATTCACTGCCTGATGAAACCAGGGAACGTACGCTACAGGAGGTGGGAATGTTGAGTTTTTGTTATTTTATCAGAGTATTCACAATTAAATTCCATAGGCAATTGAAAAATTGTCAGATTTATATAAACCTTCTATTTCATTGATTTCTACCAAAATATTTATACTTTCTATGATTTTTTCTGGGAGTTTAAATATGTTTCAAGTGAAAAATCTGTCAGACGTTGTATCTGTAGCACTGGTTTTAGAGCTATCAAATGAGTTCAAAGGAAACAAATTTATGGAAATTAATGAGAGGTAAAAGGATTTAATTGAAGAGTTATTGAAAGTAATTGAAATTAACAAAGGCTATTGATAGAGATCAGAAATAATTAAATTAATGGGAAGAAATTGGATTTAATTGAGATTTAGTTGAGAATTAGTCAAACTGAATTAAATTCAGTAAGAAAATTGATAAGCTGTCTACTGATTTTAAAGATTGATATTAATGATTTTCTACAACAAAAAGGAAAATATATAACAAAGGTATATGCATGTGACCATTCATTTCTTTATTTTCTTAATGGGAATATTAATATTGCAATGGTGTCACATACTGCAAAAATATTCAAACTATCTGAATACAAAGTAGAATCTTGATAAATATAGATTCATGAGCTGTACACAGAGAATAAAGGAATGCTCCATGCTTTTTCAATTTCTGTTATAATTGGTACTGAAAGAAATGAAGTATTGCTAGATATAGAGCTACCCGACTAGTAATAGTTCTCTGTATTATCTTTTAAACAAAATAGTCTGTCATGATTATGATATGACATTTTCCAGTCGTATTTCTTGCGAGGGCTATAAATTCTTCTTTCAAAGTGACCCTAGTTTTATATGGCAAATATGAATACAAATAAATAGTTTTGGTTATTTTAGAATACAAGCATACAGATTCTGAAAAGGACAGGGTCTTTTTATTTGATAACCAGGGCTTTGAAGGGGGAAGAGAGCTTATTACTACCTTCTTTGTAGAAACCTGTACCAAAAATAGAGGGGATTTGGGAAAGCAAGAGTAGTGACGTGACCATAAAGTTATTTGGTATTATTAATATTTGTCTGGAAACTAGCTGGAAAAGTCATAGGAACTGAGCTGCAATATGTTTTGAAAGCCTCATACCCCTGGCCCCAGTGATTTGGGTGATGATGCCATAAACTGCATAGGGAAAAGGGATTTCCTTGCTACTACTACTCTTTTTTTCACCATTATGATCTACCAGTGCATGACAAAGTTTCTTTTGGCCAGTAAACTGTTCCAGTTATCCTCACATCTTGCTGGAGTATTTTGTGTGGAGTGGATAGGCTTACTGTTGTGTATGAATTTTGAGATATCTACTGTATGAGATTTATCCATGCTGTCCATGTATGTGTCGTGTGGGAGTTAAGTGAGAGAGCTGGTGATGTGAAACATGTTGCGCTGACACTGGAAGGCTGATGACAACACGTGTCGGTTATACCATTTATTCAAACAAATTCTTGCCCCTTTCTGATTTGATATGTTTACTTTCTCTAGTCCCTGTGTAAGAGGCCATCGTCTGTGGAATGATTTACTATTAAAAATAATTAATATCTGAAACTGGAAGCTCAAGCTCAGAGATGTATTATGCTGGAAAAGTGTACAGTATTCAGAGTCATATTGTCTCTTTCTGGTTTGACAGGAACCCATTATTTTGATAAGTAGCAACTACAGCCATGGAGTACTTATTCATTCAAAAGTTGCCCTTATGCTCATCTTGAAGAAGGGGCTTAGACTATGTCTTAATTTTGCATAAATAAATTTCATTTAAAACATATGGTTTTTACCTTCTATGTGTTTGAGATATTACCCCTTTCAAATATTTTCAGAAACAGTAGTTGGTACTGCTTTTAGGAAAAGAGACAGACCTTTGGGGGAGGCAATTCCATAAAAGGATTCTAAATCTGTTTATATAATTTGGATTTTCCTAAGGAGATTCTCAAAATCAAGGTAACTGTGCCTTCTGAAGAATGAAATACGGTTCCAATTTTGAAAAGTACACTTCTATTCCGCTTTTAATATATTTGTATAAATACATGTATAATACATGTACGTATGTATGGAAAATATTTCTAAATAAAAGCTGAAACTTATTAAGAGGATTGCATATTTTAAGTAAGATTTTAATTTCAACTCATACATTGTAGAGTATACATAAAAGAAGGATGTGTGGGAAAAGGGAAGTGTTACCATGTATGTAATTCACATGCTTTAACATAACAAGGAAAACGCACAGAAAACATTGGGGTTTTTCCTATTATGTATAAATCTGTGAGTTTTAAAATCTTTTCTAGATCTAATGTTCATCAAAAATGTAGTAATTTCTTTTGTAGACAGGTTTTTCCAGTCTAGCTGATGTGTTGATTCACAGGTTAGTTTTATTTACCTAGAGGTGAGATATTGTGAGAGGAGCATTAATCTTACCTAGAAGGGCCTATCTGATGTCAGTCAATTAATCAGGAACATTCTGTAGAAGCTGTTGGCTTGCAGTTTCAGTCAGTGGTAAGTGACACGATGCCTTTGTTAGCAGGAGATTTTAATATAAATAGTTAAGGTAATTATTAACGTGTCTAATCATAAAAGATGCCATGTTTTTTTGGTCTAGTTAGGTGCCAGATGCTTTGTCACATTTGGTCACTGGAGCAGAATGCCAAATTCAGGGTTCTGCATTTTATTTCTCCTGTGAGGCGTAAGGTTTTCTCATTTTGTTGCACTACTGTTTGTTCCTAGGACATATATGAAGTTCTGGTTCCCTGAATGCAGCAGATATTGCTTGGAGTTCAAATTCCGTTAACTAACTTAAAAGGTCTCTATAGACTTTGCTCCTTCTCCGTGGTTGTTCAGACCATATTAGGTGCTTCCTTTCTGTTTCCTTTGTCAGCTTCTCTCTATGCTAGCTTTAAAACAGACATGAACCTTCAGAAAACAATGTGCAGCTAATTTTCTCTGCCCTAAAAGTGACCTTTTTTAAAAAGAAATTAATCTGAATCCTACCGTGACTATTAATACCCTCTGAAGCGAATCTATCATGTATAAAGATGTTTTTATACATTGTTTGTACAAAGATGACTTGGCAATTTAGAGTTAGCTGTTTGATACTTATGCCAATCAAAAAGTTGTATTGCATGTTCAAGAACACTGGGCTACTATGAGATATGTTTGAAGGCGTTTACATGGATTTCAGACAGGGAATGGCTTTTACCAATTCATACTATTTGAACACACTGCATTGAAAGGCACAAGGTCATATGTAATACTCATTCTCATACAAATAAATGGAGGGAGTTAATTTGTTCAATAATAAATAGGGTTAGATGCCTACATTTATCTTCTGATGATCAGATTTTTCATGTTTTCTTAATGTCCAGAATGTTTTTATTAATTACAATGACTGCATTTTTATAGGAGAATTAAATGTCTGCTCCAAGAATATGGAAAATTCTGTCCAGTATAAGCCTAAAGAAAATATCCATTAGCTTGTCTCCAACTAGAAGGTCAATTCATATAGAACATTTATTTTTCTGAAGAAATACATTCATTTATATTTACCTTACTAAGGATATCTTTGCCATTTCACAAGTACATACCCACTTCTTTGAACTTTGCCATATGAAATTGCTTCATCTTTTCTGAACAATTACAGTTCACCTATGGCTTTATTTTTCATTCACAGGCAGAAAGTGATACAGGTCTTCATTTCACAGCAAAGCTATACTGTAGTTTCTGCCGATTATAACGTTTCTGTTCTCATTTTAGCTGTAAAAGCTTGAACAATAAGTCACCATTCTTAATAAATAAGCAGATTTGTGCAAATCAAAATGTGGATGAGTTAGATGGAAACTGCAAAAACTATATTTACTGTACCTTACATCCTACACGTGTATCTTTTTTGAAGGCAAACAAAGCATTTGAATGTGAATTCAAGGACAGGCTGTGCTCTTTCCCTATTGCTTTGATCAGTCATTTCTAGACATGCTGCTTCCTCTGTAATGTTCGTATACTACATTTGGAAACTTGTTTGATTCTGAAGCTCATAAATGAGTAAATGTTTATATTTCTAGATTAACTGAACTGTGAGAATTTTATGGAAGATAACAGCAGATTTAGAAATACAGTTTAGAGCTAACAGCCAACTAAAAAGAAGTTTTGGAGTAGGCAGCTATGGTACATTTCTCTCAGTTTATGTTATTTAAATATAATTTTCAGTGAGTTACACCAAGGTGTGGGTTATTCCAGGCAAATAACTGAGAGAGATTAATTGTAACATCTAAGCTCTATATTTTATGTAAGTTAATTTCCCTTTGCTTATATAAACTAAACTAATAATCACAACACTTTTTATTAGTGCAGCCTGTAGTTCCCTGTATCCATCTCACCTGGTTATGTATACATTTTAGATTATGATTAAAAGAAAGCTGTAATTCTTTTAGCAATGCAGTTTGTCTCTTTCTCTTTAAAATACTGTGCTCTGTGTATGTTAAGTTTGTTACGGCATGTTTTTACTAGGAGTTTCACCTGTGTGAGGCAGTGAATCCTCTAATATCCCAAAATGCAGAATGTTATATTAAGCAGCTGAATTAACTGTTAGTAACTTTCAGCACCGGTGTGGGAAGGTATGCTTTTGCTTCATCTTTTAGTTAATCAAAAGAATCAATGTTCTTTTCCAGATGCGTTATTGGTTATCAGTAATAAACACAGTGCTGCTTGATTCAAACACAAATATGTTTGGTATTTTAAGAATTCCATGAAGAGTGGTGCATGTTTTTTCGTACAGGTGTTGTTATGGAGAAGCGGAGTATCTGACTGTCTGCATTAGGTAAAACTGGGAATCCCTTTTAAATTTTTTCATTTAGTAAAATATGAAGAAGCTTTTTGATAGAAAGCGGGTTTTTTATCAGTGTCCTCTTAAACAATGTTGTCAGAACATAATAGATGGCATGTTAATAGGTTGATAATAAGACATCAGATGAAATCCAACAGTGATAGGCAGTGATAAAATCGTACGCAGATGGCCATTTAATGGCCTTAAGGACATATAATGTTCTTTCTCTGTTTCTTATAGATAAATGATTACTGTACAAAAATCCCTTCCTTCACACTTCACACTAACGCACACTTCAGTGTGGCAGATGGAAAACAGAACTAGGTATGAAGATGGAACCATCCTACTACCTCTTAAACTGCTTTTGTGTGCCTTGCGTCATCATAGCTGAAGGGGGATATCTGAGCTACTACTGAGTAGCAGAAGACCTACGGAAATGTTTAAAGAATGTCATTGGCAGCTGCAAACTCCAGATTGATTTGGAATAACTCAAGCCAACAAAACCTGCCATTTCAATTTTATTAAGTCTGTAGCAAAATGATTGTGATGTATTTACTCTTGTTTTATAATTCTGTTACATCTGCTTGATTAAACATTTAAGTAAATGAAAAAAGGATAAACAATTATTGAGCCTAACAAATGTACGCAGGAAAAATTATCTGACCTTCTGTTCCAACACTTTAGTTTCTCTTGACATTTCCTTTGTTTTGAGCTATTATTTCTGCCCTAGCAAACACATTTATAAGTAGTTTCAGAAGCAAAGTCAACATTTAATCAGACAAAATAAAGTTAACAATGGAATGATTGCTTGTAAAACAAAAAATATTTGGGTTAGAAGAGACTGAACACACTGTATGAACAGTAAGTATTGCATGCTTAACTTACCACATGACCAGTGAACTTAATCTTTTATGAAAACTTGTAAATAGGTATTTTATTTAGTGTAGAGTCTTGTAGTGAAAACTATAGAACACTCAGTAAATAAACGGTGTTATTAGAGGGATGGTGGGGGGAAATATTATATGGTGTCTTCTGGAATATGTGTTTTAGTTCAACAGAATGTATGTAGAAGGAATCTTTAAAAATTACAGTGGCATGTTTTTGTTTTTTTAGAGGATAGTGAAATAGCCCGTGAGCTTTCTCTCTGTATTAAAAACAAGGTAAGTAGCAACAGGATTGATGGTGCAAATCACTTTTGGAAAGGACTTTATGGCAAGTGGTGTGAAAAATTACACCTTACCTTTAAGTGCTTTATTTTGCTGAAGTTTATACTGAAGTTTACTCTCTTGCCTGTTGCGCTTAGCTTCTAGTTGAGCAACTGATAGGAGAAATACTGGATTTTTGTTGGTCTAAAGGTAATGCTCAGAGTAAAGTGACAGAATTTAGACTTCAGGAATTCAAAATTTTTAAGTTTGCCTAGCCACATACCAAAACCTGCACTACATAAGAGCAGATGCATCAAACAATTAGCAACTTAATTTAATATCTGGAATCACAATGTATATCACTTCATGTTAGCGTTAAGAATTATGTAGATTAGGGAATTAGTAAGCTTATAGAGGGCATTCGTCATAAAGACTTCGGTTTCATTAATAACCTTGTGTTAGCTAAAAAGAAAATGCAAACCAAACCTTGAACTAAAAGCATGAAACAAGACATAAGCTGTTACTGTTTTCCTGGTTATGTCAAAAGTTATCATGGGTCACTGAAACATAGAATAGAACAGAATTTTCCACGATTTTTTGGTAACACACACTTGGAAGATGTAATGCCATTGACGTCAATGTCAGTTTGGAAAGTTTGGAATCTGGTGCTTCTTATCTTCTGCAGGATAGCAGGTGTTCAATCAAACTTGTTAATGTGTTTTCTGTGGATCTCATATACTTTAAAAGCAGGTAATTAGAATTATCCACAGATACTTTGTAACTATGAATAATTCATTTCCTGTGCATCAATAAAATAATTATTGCATATTATCATTCTTAGCTTTCTGCTTTAATAAAATTGCTCACATCATGTAACTGTCATAGTAATGTGCCTTTTTATTTTTCATATTAATGAAAATTACCAGTAGAATGAGGAAAATTGTAATAAGATTTAATGTTACCTATAGGCCTTTTCTGTTGTATTGCACTGAAATGATAAAATATCTGGATTCTTGATAGTAGATGGGTATTCTTGCCCATCTTGGTCACTTTTGAATATTTCCTTTCTAAAATAATTGTTAAGGGCTTTAGAGCTCTTGCTTTAGCTCAACTAACTCAATTTCCAGCTTATTTTGTAAAATTCAGGCAGTTTCTTTACAATTGTAAAATTATTTTTTCTAATCTTGTTACTTTGTTTGTTTAGGAACTCACTCCAGCCTTGATCCAGAATGATTTCACACATGAGTAATGTAGTATCCTCATTAAAAACATGTCTGTATTTCATATCAAGCGTTTAAATCCTTGCTGGCTTAAGATCAACTTATATTTGAATTTATTTTTAATCACTTGTCTCTCAGCAAACATTTAATGCTCATTAGAATTTTTTATTGCAGCTGAAGTTTATTATCTTTCCAACAGTGCTAAAAACCCTTGAAACAACAAAGCAAAAATTTTGGGGAAGAAGAAAACCAACAATAAACTCAAATCAGTTTCTTTGTTGGAATGCTTAAAACCACATTGTTTATAAAATACTTAATTTTTTTTTAAACTGTGCATTGTTGTGTTAACATTTTTTGTTACTTTCACTATCAGAATGCCTATGTCATTGTGACACCAGTGTTTTTACAAGATTTAAAAGAATCTGTGTAGTACTAGTCATGGGAGTTCCAATGGATTCTGTAATGCAACTGTCAGAGGCTTTGGGCAGACTGCAACTTGAGATTTGTATCAGCACACCAAGTACTATAGCCATTGTTATTTCAGTAAAAAAAAATAACCTAGCAAAACTTTCTTATCTGTGTTCTGTTTGAAAAAGAACTGCTATGGTTCAGGTGTCTAATTCTAAATAAAATTATCATGGAGAGAAACCTCTCAGTTTCTGTAGATGAGTTGGAAGTGTCAACAAAGAGTGAGCTCTGATCAGTCAGATATTTGGCAAGCCTGAGTCGTCTTATCTTGATCATGTAACTACAGTTGTCGTTATATTCTGTGAAGTTTGGTGAGGAGTTTGCTGCAGCGTTTATGGAAAAATTAGGTGGGTTGAAAGTTGGCAAGAACAGTGTAGGAGCCTTAGCAAGCGAGGGACATTGAAAGACTCTGCCTGCTTTCCATACTGAGTGCTGAGCAAATTTACAGACACAGGGCTACAGTACTTTAGCAGTTCCTGATAGTAATGAACCTCCTTGTTTGTTGCAATGTTCTGTATGATGTTGAGAAAATGGGTGTGATCTGAGACTTTGCAACTGGCAGTGCCGTGCGTGTGGAGCGGGTTCTGGCTGAATGGTTTGGAGCTGTGTGTGTTGTGTCTGATGGGAATAAACAGCATTTCTAGTCAAAAGCAGAACAAGTCCAACTCAACCTAAGGTCATCATCCCAGGGACTCAGACTCTCCAGAGATGGGAGTTTGGCATATTGATTTTTATTTTTTACTTATTCTGTTATTTATCTTGATTGCTAATTGTTCTTTGATATTCTCTGAGCACTTAATAAAGGGTCTGATCCTTAGCTTACTTACTGAAGCCTTAGGTCTTTTCCCATTAGTATTAAATTCCTTGCATGAATCATTACTTGCAGGATCAGCTATGAAAGTAGAGCGATACTTTGCAATTTTGGGCCAGGACGACATCTTAAACCTGTATTACAGATTCATTTGCTACTTTCTTTGTCATTTCCAAAACAATAAGATTATGAAGCTTCAAAGCTAGTTTCATGTTTCGCCTGATCTTGAATTTTGAATGAACAATCTGAAGTGAAAAAACATTCATGAAAGTTATTTAACAAAGTATGGATTAAAATTAATCAAAATATACTATATTTTCTAGGAAAAATTATCCAGAATTTCCTCATAGACCGTCTTCTGTTAAGTCTATCCTGGTTTTGTTTTCCAGACTGCATAGTAGTTCTAGATTAAGTATGTATTTATGAAGCAGCTACTGACCAGATTTTTTTTTTTTTTTAAATGGGAGTACCGTGGTCATTGAGATCTGCATTAGCATCTTCAGAGTAGGACAGGTGAGAGAGGGGGAAATAATGTCCATTTGAATAAAACTGTAACTTGAGTCTACAATTCTCTGTTATCAGCAACAAGCTGATATTCTTTTATTTTCTGGATTAGAATATTTTTTCTTTGTTGCCTTCAAATTTACCTTAATGTTTGTTGTAAACCAAGCAAAAAAATGTATTCTGCTTAGAAAAGGGAAAATGTGTTCTAAGTTTTGTAAAATGCTTTAGAAATATTTTTTATTTGTACAATTCACAAGCTCAAGTTTTCACAAAACTTCTACATTCAGTCTGAACTTTAACCTTTTTTTTCCCCAACCTTTGCTTGATTTAAAGGGTAAGTACAATTAAATAAAGTTTTTTTTTGTCTCACAATATGCCACTTGTAACACAGACCAAGTACTTTACTGCGTGTAAATAATCTCCTTTGAATGTGGAGCTAAAGTTGGTTAATAAAGCAACAAAAATGCAGGCTGTAAGCAAAAATCTAAAAACTTTAACTTCCCAGAATTATGCAGGTGTCCTTAAGAAGTGAAAAACAAATGAAAAAGACTGTTCTGTGGCAAGATTGGGGATGCAGACTTAGCAAAATAATAAGTAAAATATTTTATTTTTTCCGTTATTGCAAGGTGAATGAACTTTTTATTTACAATCTAAAATCTCAAAATATTTTTTATATTGGGAAGTGTTAATATTCAACTTAATTATTTAGTGCGCAGAGAATGCTTTGTGCCTTATCTGTGATACCATGGCTTGGCACAAATGTGCTACCTGCTGTTATTTACTATTGTCTTAATTTCAAATTTATTATCAGAAAAATATCTTCATTTTCAATCCTTCAGTTTGTGTAACCTTTAACTCAGTTTTTGGTTAGTACTTTTTTGAAGCAGAAAGATACGATAGTGCTACGCGTAAACATCCTATTTAATGTGGAAATAATCATAATAAAATACTATGGAAAATGCTAGGGGTGAGATCAAAAAAGTTGTACACTGGGTTAAATAAAATCACTGCCTGATGGTACTTTCTCTTCTTTTTCTTTTTTTTTTTAATTTTTATTTTCCCAGTTTCTGTGCTATGGATCCGTGTATTTTGCACTTGAACATGTGTCAAAATTGATTAATTCGGAATTCTACTGCTACTTAAACATCTTTCCAGGCATGTCTGCATCAGCATCATCAGTGGCAGTGGTATCCACGTAAGTGAATCCTTTTAAAATGTATTTTCATTTAGACTTGATACAGTCACACTATCAGATTATTAAATAGTCCATGAAATAGTGTGTGCGTGTATTGATCTCCTCAAATTGTGCGTTCCAGTGGAGTAAGACTTGCCAAGTCATTTAACTTCGGCATAAAATTCACTCCTTCGGGCTCCTCTTGATACGGTGCCTGCTATGCCTCTGAAACTCAACACAGCTCCGTCTTTTCCTGCTCCAGGAATCCACACCCCTGCTTCACTGTTTAGATTCCTTTAGAGCATGATAGTTCTGTCAGCCCAGGAAACAGCACATAGCATGGGGTGGGGCGGTGTTCTGACAGTTATTTTTCTAGATGCTTGTATAGCTTATTCTGACTGGTATGGTTTGCGTTAGGAAAGGAATGTTTTCCTAAATTAGACTGGGATGAATTTGGGGAGATTTTTTCACCTTCCCTCCTGGAAGCCTTTAAAGTATTTGTTTCACTGTCCTTGAAGAGACTTCATGTATTAAGCAGCCTCTAAGTCTTATATTGTGTGTGTTTTAATTTCAAAAATATGTTGGGATGGTTTTTTTGTTTAAATAGTTTGTGGATTTGATAATAGAAGTGTCCAGATGAAGAAGAATGGCTGGTGATCAGGTGCTCTGTTGTTAAAGTCTATGAAACAATGAAACTAAGCGAAGAAATTGTGTATGCTGTAATGTTCATTCAAACAGAAAGAAATTGAAAAACAACTGCACCTGGGGAAAAAGATTTGGAAAGACACCTGGAGATGTTCCAAATGTGTGCTTTCTTAATAATTAGCACATCATACACCTAGTTAGCATCTCATAAATAACCATAAAGTAGTCATTTAATGAATCATTTTACTTTGTGCTGTCAGAGGTTACAGAAAAAGCAAAATACTTCATTTATTTTAAGAACAAGGTGCGGCTCGTCTTTCAGCATAGTTAAAATAATACAGTAGGAAAACTGATGTCGTATTATAGATCAAGTGGGAGGTTTTTTTAATACTATATAGCATGAGTTAAGATCAGTGGCATCAAGTACACTGTTATTTTGTACATATGTTTTTTGGCACATTACAGAGTATGACATTGCTTAAGCTGTGGGGCATTTTCTGACTGCGGGCTTCACTAGGTTTGTATGCCTGAGATGCTGCCTTGGAATCTCTTCAGCCACAGAAACTTTCTGTTCTACTCAGGTAGACTCGATTAGCGCATTTAGTGCTAACAAAAGTGTTAGTACACTGTAACATCACAGGCTTTGTAGATTTATATCTGGTCTTGAGAGCTGCAAGGGTGGGTTATACTACTGATGCCTTCTGTGGGGGCTAATAGAACTAAATCTAGCTGTGGGAGAAGATTCTTCTTGTTGTTAAAGCATCAGACTAGCCTTGGTGTGGAGGAGCAGAGAGGCAGAATGCAGTCCCATCCACTTAAGGAGACATGTCTTAGCACTCTGCCTGGGTTTTAGCAATGATTTCAACATACCTTGTTAAGAGTCACTTTCATTTATTTTCTGAACTTCTTACACTGCCAAGTTAACTACTATTCATTCATTTTACTATATTCTTTCCTGGCATCCCAGATTGCATTAGGCAACGATATTTTGTATTTCTGAGACAGAAATTGCACTTAAATCATTGTGTGTATTAGTGACTAATGGGCTACCTGCATGTAAATTCCAGAGCAGTTCTTTCATATCTTAAATTTTTACAAGTAAATGTAGGTATGAAGTCTGCCTCTTCAGAAGTGACTGAAAAGACAACCATTGATGTAGCTGGTATGCTCATTGTTCCTCTTAGTCCAAAGATAGTTATTGGTTTCATTCTAATGTCCAAGAAAAGCAAGTCTCAATTACTTGTATAGGTATCAAGAGACCTCTGTGGAACAGGGGTGCAACATTGGTCTTGTCAAAGTTTATGATAAACCTGGCTTCAGTGAGAAAGTAATTATATTTTAGATGTTTCAAATCTTATTTTGAAGCATTTTTGATGTAACATTATTTGCAGCAAATATAGTCCTTGGATGTTAAGCATGGAGGGGGATGTGGTGGGGAATCCCACACCTACAAAATCATCTTGCTGAAGAAACCCCCCAACCCTGTTTGGGAGACCAGACTTTGGCCTCTTCAGGAATCTGCTCCGAGGGAGCATGGATAGGTCCATAGGAGAAGGAGATAGGGCCCTAATGGCAGGAGGGTTGTAGGATATTCAAGATCACATCCTGCAAGCTGAAAAGCAGTCAACGCCAATGAACAGGAAGCGTAGCCAGGAGGCCCGCATGAGTCTCCTGGTAAAGTACAAACATGAAAAGGGAATATAGAGAAAGTAGAAGCAAAGGCAAGTATTCCTGGGATTACTCTGTCACACAAAATAGTAATAATTAAATACAACAAATGTCTCTGTATTTAAAATCAAGAGAAAATAGATATATAGGGTACATCAGTAGAAACGTTTCTTGTTTCCGTAACGTTAAGTGTATATGCTTAATGTTGTAGGATCAAGGCATAAACACTAGTAAGAGAAGCAAAAAAAAGATTTAGAAGCTGGGCTCTATATCTGTACTCTGGGCTAGCTGCAAGTCTGCAGTGTGGCTATCAGAGGTGTGAGTGGTGATTATGTAGATCAGATTTTGAATCTAAAGTATGTATACTGAATTATCTTACATGAGCCAGACCCCATTTTGTCTTCTGTTTTTGGCTTCTTCAGTATCGCTGTAGATGTTTTTGCTGTAGCAGAAACAAGGGAAGATACTTTTTCATGTACCAACAGTTTATCATAATCCAAGACTTGAGTTAAAATGCTGTACTTAGTAATTCTGTTTCTTATTTAGGGACAGATATAAATTAATGAAATTCTGAGGTAATTTGGCTGGCATCTTGATGCTTGCTGATTGTGTTTGTTGGAGCTACAGATTTGGGAGAAAAAACTGACAACCAACACCTAAAAACATTTTGAAGAAACCTTTGAATAAATGATCTGAAAAACATCCTTAGAGAGCCTTTGACGTCCATCAGCCTTCTTTACACCCTTTTTTGAGTGGTTAGTACCAAAAAATCTCCGTGGAAAGAAAAGCTTAGAATTATCTAATGCGGTGAGTACAGAGAAGGTATTTTTGGATTTCTTAATCTATCTTTCCATCCTGCAATGTATCAATGATTGGCAAGAAAAACTGCCAATCATCTTAACAACTAGCTACTTTAAAAAAGCCATCTAGTGACTTTAATTATGATTAAGTATTTATGAAATTAAGTAACACCAAATACACAAATTCCTTCTAGTAATGATCAAGGTGTTTATTTTCTCTATATTGTTAGGCTTTCGTCTTGCAGAGCACTTGAAGCACATGCATAGTCTTGAAGTTAGTAGGAGTTTCTTATATAACCAACTTATTTAATTACTTTGAAAAATAAACCTCCAAAGACCTTCAAACCCCCTTTGTCTCTCCAGTGAGGAGCTGTACTCTTTGCCCTCTATTTTTATTCAATGTTCTTTCTGCAATTTACCTTCCCTTGAACTTCACTCCCATGCTCTTCAACTTGTTTTGGTCTTTGTTGAATTGAAACTGCTCATTTTAAGGTGTTTATCAATATTCTATCTGATCTTTGTTCCCTGGTCTCCCAAGCAGTGAAGAGTTTGCCAGTTTAGTAGATCTGCCTGGCCCCAGGCTAAAATTTTGAGGTACATGTCTTTCCAAAGCATCTAGGAACAAATTGAAGTCCTGTCTTCTGTCACTGTCTGGAGTCAGAAATGTGTCGGTGTCTACACTGCTTTCAGCTCCTAATGTCTTGAGGGCTGAGTGACACTGGTGGCCTGCTTTGGAGGAATGCAAAGGATTAGAAGGCACATTGCTTGAGTCAAAGGATACATTTCCAAATTCTCACAACTTAAGGTCTCCTAAGTTCTTCATACTTAAATATCTGTTGGTGCTGGTGCCAACTTGTCAAGCATACATGAAATCAAGTATATTTACATACAGTATTGATTTCTCTCTTGTTTTGTGCGGTGCAGACAGGTGTTCTTTCCATTTGACCATTGTACCTCACCCCCAGAGGATGTCTCCTATGGGTTTTTTGCTTAGCAACTAGTTTATTATTTTACAGTTTCAAATAACTGAAGTAGGAAAACTTTGAGTGAGAGCAGCCCTACAGTGTTCCATGGTCTGGGAATTAGGGCTTGCGATAATATATGCAACATCCTGCTCTAAATAAGTTGGAGCAGGGACTTGCTCTCCCGTCCTACCTCAACTCATATAAGTGCTTTGCTCCAATTGTTTTAAGTAATTATTTCTCTAATTTTCTTCTTTTAATTAACAAAAAATAAAAACAAATAATAAACTCAAATGTAGAAACTTTGGGCAGATGGAACTGGAGGAACTGCAAGAATTTTTCCACCAATGCTATCCAAGGTTTTTAATACAACCTGTTAAGATACTTTTTGAGTAGGCATTCCTAAACCTAAATATTACAATATTTAGCAAAATTTCAGGGTCTAGTCAGGACTAGATGGATACAGCCAAAACCTGTAGATACTAGATGTGGTTAGGTGGAAAATGACTGAAAAATATGTGAAAATACCCTATTAGGTCCCCGAGGAACTACTCTATAGCTCTTTAATCAATGAAAGTAGTCAACTGTTAACATGTCTTGCAGCTAAGTGCTCAGTAACATTTGTTAGGTACTGAAGTATCTGAAAATCTGGCTCTACATCCTTCTGGCATATGGAATCCTCCTCCTCCCTCTTGATTGTGCTGTTGCTTTTGGCAGCATTGATAGTACTGCCCTTTTTACTATTATTCCTCTTCCCCTTGCAGAAGCTCCTGTTTTATGTACTGTGACCATCTGATCTTTGACCACCTAGAATCCAGAATCATGTGGGGCTAGAGTGCATCCATCTTTTGTCTGGACCCATTGCTTCTCACTGTATGTCCTTCTCTGTCCTCCCCAGCCACACTCCCATTTTCCAGTGTGCAGTCAGGCATCATTTTTACATTTAGAAGCACTTAAAAACTATTCTGTTTTTTTTTATTTTCCTTGCTTGGCTCTGAAGATATTTTGCTGGCATACCTAGGCAAATTCTTGACTTTTGTAACTCTGGGAGGATGGAAGCAATGGATTAACTCAAGGGTCCTTCCTATCCCTACCTGTATTTTTTTTTTCATTGCACACACACACTAAAAATAAAAACAAAACAAAAAAAGCAAACAAAAAAAGAAAAACAAAAACAACCTACTAGCTTTCAGTCTGTTCTAAGAAATTAACTGACCTGACTTATCTATCAGAGGGTTGAGATGTTAGAATATTATATAGCCAGTGAGTGATCTAATGTAATAAAACTTTCTTTAGGCCTCAGCTTTACAGAGCAAATTAGAAAACTAAACAAATAACTCAAACTTAGTCTTTTAATTTAGTGTTCTACATTGCGTGGAAGATTCCACTATTAGGCAAGAATGCATTGCTGCAGTTATATGTGTTTTCATTTGCAGAAGACCCTTCAGTACGTATTAATAAGGAACTAAGATTTATGTTCTTTTTTGTTCTTGTGCTTTCTCATGTTCTCTTTTTTTTTTTTTTTT
>WKFP01015139.1:101200-169422 GCA_011057875.1 Pterocles orientalis
TTTTTTTTATTTTTTTTTTTTTTTTTTTTTTTTTAGATTTACTACAATGTTTAAGCTAACCCTACTTTACGCTAAAGATTACCCTGCTGTTTAACCCTTGTATTTAAAGGAAAACTCTCCCAAAAGGAAGCGTATGCCAAATTGTGTTTCAGGTAATTGAAAACACACATTTCAGTCATTCAGTAATTGGACAATACTAACATGCTTATTCCCTTGCACTTGCTAGGCAAGAGAATTTTTATTATCTTGCTATAACATCCAGTTTCAGTGGTAGTAACAAACTAAACCCAAAATAAAACTGTGCTACTTCTTTGCAATGGATAATAAAGAAATCAGTAATTTAGAGATGTTTTTCTTCATTATTAGATAACCTAAATAACCTAAGATGCAGAGTGTAATAGAATGATTTTGTATCAAGTCTTGGTTATAAAACAAATGGACGAGTGAAATAGAAGTTAGATTTTAAATGTTATTTGTCTCTGGGTAAACTATGGGGTTTTTTTAATTACTTTGCTCTTTAAATAACTGTAGAAACAGTAGGTTAAAGTCACTCCTTTATGTATTATAAGACTGTACGGTGTTAAATGAGATTAAATGAGTCTTTCATTTTTTGTTAATGGTTGAATTATTAATTGTGCGCGCATGCATCTATAGGGATTATTTGGAGAACAGAATTTAGACTATGCTGTCCTAAGGAATACAAAGTGACTGTTTTTACTTCACTGATGAATTAACTGTACTTGAAGTCTGAGGAAGAGGTTGCCGGCCTTCAGCCAACAGCAATTGCTACAAGTCAAAAGATCTGCAAGATGCAGGTCAAATTTAAGAAGTACAGAACGCTAAAGCTCAATTATTTAAATCAAAAAACGTAGTGCAGATGATCAAATAAGCAGTTGAGAGTATTTGATTGGGAACACATGGAAACCATCTGTTCCTCTATAAGCTAAACCATAATAATAAATACAGGCAATCATGTTTAGTTAACTGGATATATTGTAGTTAGAACTCTATAATGTCATTCTCTGACTGAATTTATTAAAAATATTCAGGTTATTTGTGTGGAAAAACATGTATACATGCATATGAGAAATGCCCCACAAATGTGTGAAGAGTTTCACTTGGTAATTCTTCAGTACAAATGAGTACTGTATAAATATAAACAATTTTGTAATTTTTCCTTTTTTTTTTTTTAACAAATCATCTTCGGCTGCAAAAATTGTACAAAGCAGAGGCTTCTTGATGATCTGTCCACTTCAAATGACATCTCCAATGGAGAATTCTGAATAATGTTATTTTCCATACACTGTTTGAATGGTCAAGAAGTGGCTTAAGTTGCTTTTTTTGTTTGATTATGGTTGGTTGGTTGGGTTTTTTTGTCTTTTTAAAAGCAGTGTTCGGTCTTTGGAGCTGGGAATGATTGAAAGTGAAGTGCAAATTTTTCTTTATTTTGATAGCTAAGGTCTTTAACTGTTGTCATAATTAATCAAAATTAATTATTTTACATTTCTGCACCGAGTCTGCATTTACCATTATTGTTTTTTATACGAGAAGTTTCTGATAGTTGAAATCTTTACCCTTAATTAGGGTAATTAAAGCAAGTGCACAAAGGGCTTGCCTTGCAGTCATTTTTCCAAACTGTACTGTGTATTTACTCCATTTCAACCCCATGTCAACCTCTCTCGAGAAGTGTGAATATATATGTTGCACATATGCAGTGCCATTCTGAAATTTTATGGAAAGATTCTTCCAAATTGGCTGGTCTTGCTTTCTGTTTGTGTAGTGATTGGAGTGATCAGGTGTATGAAACTACACAGGAGAAGTGTTCTAGAGGGGCCAATTTTTTAAAGTGTAGATTTCTAGTATTACCTGAAGCCATATAAAATCTTGTATTAGTACTGTACAAAATAAAGGAATGTGTTTCTTGCCTCCAAAATTTTTCAGACTGTGTTGTTACTTTTAAAATACTAGTTTGCACTGATATAAGGTGCAAGCTCTACTAATATCCAGGCTTAACAGGGGAACACACAGATGACTGCTCAATCCATTTCAAGTATGAATTTACTTGTTAAATTCTTCTTTTTTGTTGTATCCTTCTTTACATGCAGTGTTTGGTCTTCTGTTCAGTAATTCTAGATGCCAGACAGCTATTTTGTAGCTCTGCTCAGCTTCCTGATGTCCAGGAAGCTGGGATAAACAGCTGTTGTGTACACAGTCTCCATATATACAGTAAGTCTTGAGGCATCCCTGAAGTCAATTTTGATAACTCCATCCTCTCCAGTGCATCTGCCTAAACTTACATCCAGTAGTTCTCTTGTGGACTGAATGTAATTGCTGCCATTCACTTCAGAATCTGAGGAGTATTTCAGATGCATCACAGAAGCAGAGTTGAAACTGCAGCAAGTCTTTAGGTCAAGAAAGGCAGAAGAATGTCAGCACCTTTAGAGATTGTCTGTTTCTTTTGAAGATTTTCATGCTTGTGAAAGTAAGGTACAAGAGACCAGAAATCCTTACTGAAGGAGGCTGGTATGGAACCTCAGCCCCCACCTAAACAATCTCATGAAGCGCAGTCCAAAGAAAAGCTCAGGAGAGTTTTAGCATTAGGAGTTAATAGAGAAGACGGTTAGAGATATGAACAAAGATGCCATGTCTCATCATTTGTTTCCCGCTCTATGAGAGGAATCTAGTTTTAAAAATTTGAGTGCATCCAAGAAGTAACAAACTCCTTCAAATTACCCTTGTAGCAGGAACAACTGGCAATCTTCAAACTGGCTAAGTGACTGAGTCATAATTTGATACCTGTGTGAGTCAGAGATGGAAAAGAACTGGGCAAAGATACTAAATAAGATGCTCTGAATTTGTGTACTATAAACTACTTATCTTACTTTGTAATTTAGGACATCTAAATTAGTAGAAGAAACCAACTGAAGTATTAAATAACTTACATAAATATGGAACTTCATACATTAAAACCCGTGGGAAGAGTTTCCTTGATATACACTGCTTTGCTGCATTTGAAGAATTTGAACTGATGAAAATTGCTAATGTAACACAATGTCCCTTATGTCTTCTAGTTTTGACTGGTAAAAGTTAACATTTTGAGCAACGCTCCTACATGTAGAGCAATGCACTGCTTTGTGTTTATGGGTAAATTTCTGAAACAGTAAAAAAAGTGTGTATTTCTTGCTTTTTTTGTGTGTGTACACAAGTCTCATCTGTGCATATCTTGAGTTACATGGACAGGAGAAAGGCCAGACTGTAGTTTAAGTCAAGGATAAAATGTAATTCAAAAGTCAAAAAAACCCACGTTCATAGCTTTCTTGTTGAGAGTTTTGTATGAAAGCATGTTTTGTTTTTCTCCTCTTTGGTAGTTACTTTTTCCCACCGTTGCAGCTGTGAAGTTGCACCGAGGGGGTGACCTCTTTTAAACCTCAGTTCTTTGAAGTGAAAAATATTCACTAAATGAGAATGGCTGTAAAATAGCTTAAGGCAAGCAACATCATGTATTTGATGGGAACTAGAATTACTTTTAAAGAATTCTTTAGGTAGTCCTTCAGAGTGCTTTTTCACAAGTCAAAGTAACAGAAAATCTGAAATTTCAAATGATGGTACTGGTGTAGATTTTGAATAATGATGTTTCAATAACACAGTGTTTTACTTCAATATATTTCAGATATCTTTGTTCAGTTACAAAAAGTTATGAATAAATTAATTTCAAATACAGGTGGGCAAGCCAAAGCACTTAATTTTGATGACTCTAGAAATAACGTACAACATAAGCATTTCTTTGGAATTTGTGTAGAGGTGGCAGCACACCGCAGAGGTTTTTCTTTGTAACCACAGTTAGCTAACTAGTTACAGTGTACTGTATTTGTGCTGTCACTAAATGGTTTCACAGTGTGTAGCCACATCAGTTCTGTTCTTGAATTTGGCAACTTCAATTATTGCTGATAAAAGCCAACTTGTTCAGAAACACTAAATTACGGGAAGTATGCTATTAAATTCTCCAGGGATCCTGTTTAATTCAAAATGGAGTTCTTTGGTATCCAAAACTTGAGTTTTCAATGAACAACTGAATAGAAAATGTCAATTATTAACCAGAGCTCAAATCTCAGAATTCAGAGTGCCGTTCTGGTTTATGTAGGAACTGTTTTATTTCACAATAAAGTTGCTGTAAGATGTCATGAAGGCAGTTAAACAACCTAAGATAAATTTTATTATTTAGATATATGAGAGAAGGTGTAAATGTTGGGTTTTGTGAGGTGCATGACTTTCTTAGGTTACCAAGGAAGAGAAATTAAATTGGTTGATTTGATACAGTAGGAATGACAATTAGCTTTAGAATTATGTAAATATACAGAGGTATTTTTCTGTATTCTTATATGATTAGTGTAGTGCCTGAAAGTCCAGTGTTAATGTGAAAGCCCAAATTCTACATTCAGTGCAGAAAATAGGGGAAAGAAGGAAATTTGTTGTCCTTCCACTGTGCTTTTTGAACCTTCCAGCAATAGACTGTTAGGGGCTGCAAACTCTTCTCTTGGGGTCATGCTGTCTTGCAAGCTCTTATGCTTTTGCTCTTTTCAGTCTGATGTACTGTTAGCCTGTACCTTCCAATATTTTGTGGAATTTTTGCAGAAAAGAAAGCAATAGTGCAGACTAGGACCATTCATCACTGAGGTGAGGGAAATCTATAGTTAGCGTTATAGTGGTGCAGTCTCTCAGAGGAAGACAGAATTATACAGGGTAGGGAGATAGAGAGTTGGCTGGTGTGCTTTGAGAGGTAGCTTCTTTATTAAGAAGCAGTAACAGCAAGGAATATGTAGGAAATGGAAAAAAAAAAAAACCAAACCAAATAAACAAAAAAAACACCACCAACAAAAAAAAAATTCCCCTTTCTCCTTGCATGTACTTGGTAGGTGTTGATGCATCTTGCTAAGTGTCTTACAAGATGTAGGAATGTATTGTGTTTCAGGCCATTTCACCAGATTAATCTCTTGATAAGCTTTCTAACATCTGTTCTGAACTTGACATATATTTTATTTTCAATGGTATCTTGAGGCAAAATTCTCTTCTCCAGTACTCACTGCAGCTCTCTTACCTACACTGCAGATCTTTTTTTATGAATTTATATTCATTTTACTGACTGAACGTCCGTTGACGTGAAGTTTTGCATACCAGCAAAGCACAGTTTATATTTAACAATTCTTCACTTTGTCACTTTGAATCTAGAGAAGAGAGAATGAAGGAGCTTATCACAGGTTTTGGGGATTTTTTGATTCATTTTTTGCTTCACAACCTTTTCAACTACTTACACGTTTGGTTTTGGAGAAACAAATGACCAAACAGGGACAAGTAACCTACAAGTATCATTTGTGAGTGGCTGCACCTTGTCAAATCCATAATGTAGCAAGCATTTAATTTGAAACTAAAATGCTGTATATATTTTGAATTTAAATTTTTCAGTTGCTTGTGGGGACTTGGCTTGTTACATTTCCTTGTGAAGTGTAGGCAGATGTCTGCAGATTTTTGTTGTCAATAAAAAAGTTCATTCACAAATTTTGTGGTGACTGAACTATGCCATCTATTGATTTTTTTTTTTTTTGTCAGTACATTTTAGTCTCCTAGGTGTTTACGGGATACGCATGTTCTTCACTGTGTTCTTCACTATGATTCTGAAAAATTTAAAGGTGTTTTCTTCGTACAGAGTACAGTAAGGTCTTTGATTTTTTTGTTTGTTTCTTTCAAAGCACTGTAAAGGAGCATCCAGTTTTCTACTTAAAGCTTAAAGAATTTGATGTTCTTGCACGTTTTAGAGGAGTTTGTTGTAGATCTCATACCTAATTAATTCTCATTAAGATTTTTAGTAAGGTAATGATCTATGGTTTCAAGACCACATTAAGATCTTAAAACAGTATATTTAGTAAAGGCTGCTACAGTAAATTAGATGTTTTTAATCCAGTAGGTGAACTTTTGATATATACTAAGTCCATTGTGCTATCATTTGCATTGTAAAGGTGGGTGGAAACACCTATAGTCGTCCTCTGCACAACAGAGTATATCAGCCCAACAAACTTTTTGTTGTGATATGACGTGGAGTCATTCTGGAGCAGTGTGACATTGCTGCAGACCAGAACTTCATATGGAAATGACAGATATGACCATGTTACCTAAGAGTTGTTGCGGATTGAATTAATTTGTAGTTATCTCTTTTCTTTAAAGCAGTATTTCAGTTACAGAGGCATTTGCAACTTAAAAAGTATCTGAAAATGTTTTCATGGAACTTGTGATCCTAGGATCAAAAGGACTGCATCAGTGCTTCAGTTCTTTAGGCATTCAGGACTCCTTTTTTTGTCACTCTTGTTATTTAAATATAGCTCAAATGATTATATTTTATTTCAAATGTTGTAAAAGAGAAATAATTCATGGCAAAGATTTTCTGTGTTCGGATTTCCACAGCCAAATGCCTTTTGAACACTGAACTCTTACTAGAATCTTAATTGACGCCAACCCTTGAATTTTTGTCAAAGTGTAACTGATAGGATTGTAATGTCAGTAACTGCAGGTCTTTGCATTCATTTGCTTTCAAGGTCAATAGAGTAGCAGGATAGTATGCTCCTATGTATTATTCCAGTGTGGTCGTTGCTTATAAGGTGACTCTGCACATGGTAAATTAACATAGGATTGTGTGAATATTTGGAGGATACTGTGTAAACCTGTAATGTTTCTAGATAGTTCTGCTCCGTCTCCTTTTAGCTTGAATATAGCATGCAGGGAGCATGTGATTTTTGCACAGAATTTGTAAGAAGCAAAGCTTTTGTTTCCCACTTTTTTTTTTTTTTTAGGTATTATACAGGCTTTCTTTACAATAGCTATAGTGTGATGTTAAATGGAAGCAAAACTCTGTCTTTTATTCTAGTTCCTATAGTTCCTCAGAGCAAAAATATTTAATATGTCAATTCCTGTTAAACTGTAACCAGAAGGGTACTCACCAGGCTTGCCAGTGGGTCATTGAAGAGGAAAAAAAAAAATCTCAACATGCTATTATTTGGTACTTTTAGGGTTAGGTATTTTTTTATGGTTTCATATTTCTTGGCTGTCATTTATTGGAGTATTAAAAGGTTATAAATGTATGGCATGAACTTCTGTTGTCCAAATTACAGAATAGGTAGCTCATTGTTTAAGCAGGATTTTGAGAAGTTTAATTCATCAGCAAGCTTAGTGTGTTAGAGACTGCAGAGCTGCTTTGAGAAATAACTTCATAAACATGTCTGCATCTTATCAATTAGTCATATTTGTCTGCCCTTGTTAGAAACTAATATTGTTATACATAGTGCTGAAAACACAGCAATCACTAAAAGGGGTAGATTCTGTTAATATTTCAGATTTCAGCACTTCTGCTTTTAAGCTTGAATTGATTAGTTAATTAATTCACTTATGTAAAGAAAACCCCCTTAATATACTGTAATGTAATTGTGATTTCCTTCAGGATTCTTAAGGAGAGCATAAGAATTTGAGAGTTGTCGTACACAATATTTTGTTTCTAAATCCTAAAGATTTTTCACTCCATGTTTGCAGAAAAAAATATTAGGAATGGTGGGTATGCAGAGTGATCATTCCACTGTTTATTCTTCAAGCTTCTGGCAGACAATGGCAGGGATTTATTGGAAATTGCATCAAAAAGCATTAGTTGCATTTGATTGTGACTAGTGGAGAATCATGTAGGAATTATAGCTTGTACTTCTTTGAAATATTCTTATGTTCCACCATGTGCTGTGGCAATGAATTTCACAATTTAATTATGTATTGTGTTCAAAATTACTTCACGCATTACTTTCTTTTGTGACTTTTAGTATGCTACCTAATAATTGCATTGAAGGTGTCTCAGTTCCTGCACTGTAAGATGCAGTGCACATTCATTCCACATTCATTTTCCTCACTATTGTTTGTGACTTTATACATCTTTGTAGTATTCTAATGCCTCTCTCTCACACTGAAGAGTCCTAGTCAGTCCTTTTATGGTGTTCTCTTCCTTAATCTCCTTATTCCCCTACTTTTTCTAATTGTCTCATTTGGGGTTTTTTTTGAGATGAGGGGCTAGAATGGCTGCAGTATGAAATGCCATTCTTCCATGGATTTAAATGCAGGAGTATCCCTGGATATAATGTAATAATCATTATGTGGTTTATATTTTTTTCAGAGAGCTGGCCACAGTGACTTAAAGATCTCTTTTGTAGGTTATGTTAGCTTGGTTTGGTGATTATCCTGGATGTATGGTTTAAGTCTCTCTCTTTAGTGTGAATTACTTTGGACTTAACTGACATGGGACTTTATCCCCCAGTTGGTTAGTATCAAAAGCTCTTTCTGCAAGTCTTAGTCTAGTTAATATAAAAAAAAAGTTGAGTATGTAATATGAGAATAATCTGTGGCAGCAGTTATTGTTGCTGGATTATTTTACTCTTTCAAACTCATCCATACAAAGTAAGTGTAGTGTTGGAAACTCAAGGAAAAGAAAAGGGAACCTTTAACATGCCTGATAGTGCTGTGAATGATCTAGCTGTCAGTGCGTAGTCTGTTCATGAAGATGAACATGTGCTCTCCTGGAATGATTTACATGGTTTGATGTTTGGAACATTATTTGCCTCAGTGAAGATGTAATTCTCCCTGCTTTTCCTAGATTTGTGTAGACAGATGACTTCGTGGCTAGGATTCTTTGTCTCTGTGGTGAATTGCTGCAATAGCTTACTGTCTCTGCGGCTTCGTATGGGGTTCCTGCTGTGCCAACACTTATCAACAGTACTGTACATATTGCAGTTTGCATGCAGAACCGTTGGAAAAAGCTGTAGAAGAGCAATTGTTTGATGGATTTAGACGGAGACCCTTTTACTGTTGTGTTTATTTAAAATCATAGAATCATAGAATGATTAGGGTTGGAAGGGACCTTAAAGATCATCAAGTTCCAACCCCCCTGCCATGGGCAGGGACACCTCCCACTAGACCAGGTTGCCCAAAGCCACATCCAGCCTGGTCTTGAACACTTCCAGGGATGGGGCATCCACAACTTCCCTGGGCAACCTGTTCCAGTGTCTTACCACCCTCATAGTGAAAAATTTCTTCCTAATGTCTAACCTAAATTTACCCTCTTTTAGCTTATACCCATTACCCCTTGTCCATTTGAACAAAACCAGTATAGGCCTTTGTTCTGAACAGTGCATAAGTGTATACTTACTCTAAGCAAGTGCCTGAAACTATCCTTGAGATAGCAGACTACCAAAATTTAAGCATTTTGTTAGTGGTTAGACTAATATGGTTTCATTTTTCTGCTCTTTGTTTTTTTTCTCAGTCTTTATTTGACATTTTTGGAACTTCTTACTTCAATAGATAAGACTTATGAAGAAGTATAAAATATTTGGAGTTGTTTACCTAGCATTTGCTTTTTCCTGAAGAGAAGGTGTAGTTGTGTAGCAAGCCAAGTAGGTTGGTACTTGTAGTTGAATACAATAGTAAATACTACATAATACTACACTTGAAGTGAAGGGCTTTTTGCTTTAAAATCCAACTCTACCTTTATTTCTTTGGTACTAGTTTATGAACTGCTTGGAAAAGAAAAGAGGTGTGCCATGATTTAAAATAGTTTGTGTTTGTTTTGATTGGACTTCTCAGTAACTCTTTTTTTTTTTTTCTTAGTTAGAATGATGGTCTAGTAAAATGGTCTTCCTTACAGTGGATCTGAGAAGCATGCTTTTCTTGGACGTATCTATATCCAAAAAAGTTTCTAAACAAGTGAATAATGTCACTGTGGTGAGGTAAAACATGCATTTTGTCCATTTTTCTATCTGTTTGAAGCCACCAGCATAGTATCGGTTCTTAAAATTTAACTCATGTTTACATGCCATGCTTGACTGAGACCATTCTAAACCCCCAGAATACTCCTGAGCTGTTCTTCTAGTCACTATAGAGACAGATGATTATTTGCCACAATGAAGTATTGCTATTTTTAAACAAAATGGGTAATATTTCTTTGTTATTATAAAGGTTATGCATCATGTCTACTTTCTTGTTACCAATATTAACATTTCTTTTTCTTTCATTTCTCCTCTCTCTTGTCTAGTTGATGCTTACAAATGTAAATCATTACCAAAAAAAAAAGGAATTTTTGATTTATTTGTAATTAAATTCCTTGGGCGACATGAGCATCAAAAGAATTAAGACATTTTGAGCTTACTAATGTTCTGCAGTAGGTACTGTTTGTGTCCCAGAGGGAAATGTGCACAGAAGATGAAATAATTGGCAGTTGTCAGTTAGATATCTACCTTCGAAAGTTCAGGGCCACCTGAGAAGTAGCATTTGTTATTTACTGTCTTCCTTCTGAGAGTTAACGGTATGTATTATTGTGAACACAGTGACAGTGGGTCAGATGGCTCGCCAAGCCAGAGCTCTGTGCTCAGGTACAAGCAAAGCATACAGTAAAGACAAACTCTAATAAGCCTAGATAGGTTCCTGATGGACTGACATGGATTTCCTATGGGTAAGTTATTTGTAAATATTCATCAAACATCTTAGATCAGGTTTTTTTCAGGTCATGGAAAACTTGTACCTCTCCTCAGTCTTTCAGGGAGTTTAGCCACCACAAAGCTTAGAGAAAGTGAAGTAAGGCATTCTTACAATTACTAATTTATAAGGACTTTTTTCATTAACTGTGTTGAAGGATTAGTCAATCTTCTGTTACCATTCCTTATCTTTGAGTCTGATCCAATTTACAAGTAAGACATTGGAATAACCTAGATGCATTTTACGGGCCTTCAGCTAGTGCTTAGATTTTGTGTGAGATTTTGTGTGTGAAAAATAGGAGACTAATATTTCGCAAAACAATTGTGAAAGACTTTTTTTTTTTCTATACAGTGAGTATTAGGCCTGCAATCTGTTGCCAGTGGTAGATTGTTATAAATGCAGTAGCAAGCATTGCATGAGGTATTTAACAAAGGAAATAAAATAGTTTATAATACAGTGTGTTTTCATTTAAATTTTTGTACCAAGAATCGTGCTTTTATCAACAGATGTATTAGATTTTTTCTACTCTCTCTCATGCAGTATATCTGTGTTTTGTGTTTGTCATAGTATACATACAGCAAAAGGAAAAAAGATTAAAACAATACTTATTCATTCACATGTGTTCTTATTTTTGTTTTCAAAGTTGGCCTTGATATTCTAAATAACGCTGAATTTTGCCAAAATATCTTAAGTTTAATTGTAAAAACATGGAATGATTTAGTTTGGAAGGCCCCTCTAGAGGTCATCTGATGAAGCCCCACCTTACTGAAGTGGTGAAGACTTCAAGCAAATTTCTTAGGGTCTGTCCATTGGGCAGTTCCTCTGACTCCTACAGTGTTTCAGAGATAGGGAATGGCCTCGTAATGCCACTGACAAGCTCCCTTTGCTCCCTCAAGTCGTATGGACCTGTGTGTGTCTATTTGCTGAAGCAGTCTCTAGTTTAACCTTCCTCTCTTGAAATGCTTCAACCTCCCAGCCCCTTCTTCTAGACGAGCCAGCTCTCCCAGACCCCTCTGCACTCCAGGGCAGTCTGCCATTGACGTGGTAAGCAGATCCCTGAACAAGCTGAACTCTGCTTTCCTCAAGTCCAGGTTTGTACTGCTGCTGTTTGTTTTGCTCACTTCACTGAGGATCTTAAACTCCATCATGTGTTTTTTGCAGCCGAGGCTGTCACTGACCTCCACATCCACAAACAGTTTTTCTTATTTATGAGGTGTAGTAGGTCTAACAGTGGGCCTCTCCTGGATAACTTGCTGACCACCCATGTCAAAAAATTCTCATTAACTCTCTCCAGAAATGTCCTGGATTTGTTGTGTCCTGCCATGTTGCCCTTCCAGCAAATGTTCAATCATTCATGTTCCCAGTGAGAAGTGGAGCCTGTGATATGAAGCAGCCTCCAGTTCTTTGAGAGTTAATCTACCATGTCTTCTTAATCAGGTAATCTGTACCAGACACCCACCAGGATGTCACCCATGATTGTCTGTTCTCTGGTCCTTGCCCATAAGCTCTAAACTATCCTGTCACCAGTTCTGCAGCAAAGCTGCATGTGTCTAAGCTGCCCTTTGGCCTTCTACCTTACTTTTTCCTCCTGTCATCCTTGAGAGCTCATATTCCTCATGGCACTCCAGTGATGCAAGCTGTGGCAATGAGATTCTGCAACTGCTTGTGGAGGGGTACCTCAGAGTCTATTTACATGTCAAGAGATGTAACACATCACAAAGCATCCTTAGTCAACATTACTGCACACCTTTATCGTTGATAGGTGTCAAATTTGTTGTAGATGATCTTTAACCATCCTCCTCTGCGTTCTCCTGAAATAGTTCACTTGGTGATTACCATTGTTTGACTAGGTATCATCTTCAGACATTTTTGCTTTGGGTCTTCCGTTAGAAGATTTTGTATCACTTTTAACCTTAAGTATATAAAGACTAATGGGGATGGGGGAGGAGGAGAAAGAAAAGTTTATTTTTTTCAGTCTGTTTGTTAATGCTGATGGTCTTGGATTCTCTTTGACGTTTTCCACGTTTCTTTTTGTTTTGTGACTTGGCTGTAAATAACATACTTTCCTGGCCACTTAGAAAGGTAATGTTTTCCTCGCTTGTCTTGTACAATAGACTTATCATTGAGCAGAGCATTCCTGGCAGCCTGTTGAAGAGCTGTAAATTGAAACATCCTTTTAGTATAGAGTGGTAATCAAAATGCTTGTGTGTTATATGGGAAAAGAGAAGTAAGCATTTTTCAAGTTTATGGCACAGAGCTTTTCCCATTGTTGTAAGAGTTCCATCATTAAAGAAACCACCTTAAATTGTCACATAGATCCCAAAGCAGTTCTAAAAAAATGTTTGCTTTTGGAGAGCAGTCTTTGGATCAGTTGTAATTGCAATTGTATTCTGATGTCATTAGTTCTCTGTGTGGCTTTGCTCTGTGTGTTCATCATCCAGAAAGTATGTTCTATTTGAAGCTTTTGCTCCTAAGTCTCAGAGTGAAATATATGATATGATTTTCTATATCGTCCCCAACAACCGTGCATTGTTAGAGGTTAAGATTTTCTTCTCAATAAATATCCACTTTTTGTATGATTTTAAAAGACTGTACTACTGGTGCTACATATATGAGTAATAATGCTCTATGTCCACTATGTAGCATAGTAGCAAACTATAAATTGTAGTAAGTACTGCCTTAACAGCACATTTTCCCATAGGAGGGGACTGATGTTTATATTCTTTTGATAGAGTTTTCAGAAATTTGAGTATATGACCTAGCAAAAGAGAACATGAAAATGAGACTTTTTCTTGCATTTATGTATGTCATGATTGTACTAGCCATAGGTCTTGCATTTTGAGACTTTTTCAATTGTTGAATTTGACAAATTGTCTGATTGGAAGTATTTCACATAAGTGGTTTCCTTTTTCATGAGCTCATACTGAAACTTAATTTTCCCTTAAATTGCTCATCTGGCTCTAGATGAATACAGATGGATTGCCAAGCCCCAAAGGCTGTTTGAGGTCATGTATGTGGGATTACTTGCCATGTGCTTTCATAAACCATGGCTTCTAGACTAGATCTCTAGGCTGGCCAACTTGCTTGGCATCTGGTCTCCAGATTTCCTGACTGTGGGAGATCCCTAATGAGCTGTGATAGAAGCTGTGGCAGGTGCAGACTGAAATTAAGATCCATAGTCAGAATGAAAATCTGTTGTGCTAGTCTGAGGTGAAGAGCCATGGAACAGACAGATACTTTATCCATATCCATCTAGAGCTGCCAAAACTGCTTGGACGTCCTGTTCTAGTGTGACCACTGATCAGTTTAGCAAGTAGATTCATACCTTGGAGTGGGTATTTCATTAGAGAAATGCCACAGTTCAACAATAAGTGCACACTTAAGCCATAACTTCAAGTTCTGTCTTATTGGCCTGATTCAGTCTTATTTGTCTTGAAAATAAAGATTGCACAGAAATTGAAATTTCATTTCTGCACCTGGTCTCAGCATGTATATGTTCCACCAAACATATACAAAATAAAAGTGAAATGAATTTTTACATATCTTGAAAAGTAGCAGATTGTTTGCATTTAGCCTCTTCTTGAATGCATGTTATGATTATGTGCTGTTCCCAAACAGAAATGTACTGACTACAAAACCTCAACTTCCTTAATCAGCTCCTCATTTGTTCTGCCCTCCCAAGCGTCAGCTCTTTATCTGACTAATCCTGTTTTCTTCTCTATCAGCTTTCTCTTTTTTTTGACAAGTCAGCTTTTTGGCAATTTCTCCGCGGTTTCAGACTGCTCCTTTTCTTTCTTTCTTTGGCTTGTGATTCAGTGGTGCTAGAATGCCAGCAGAGTGCAAGGAGACAAAAGATCTCTGCTTTTAATACCAATAATTTATTGCATCTTGAAGCAACAATTATAATGAAAAAATTCTCCAACCTTACTACCAAAGAACAGGACGTGTTTACTCAGTGTATGGTATTGGAACATGCACTGTGTAGTTACAAACAGAATTTAATACCAGCTTCCTACAGAGATACAATGTTTGTAAAGTTTGGTCAGCAAAATCCAGCAATTTGAGCTGTGAGAGACTCCAGTTCAGTCACTGAGAACAGATTTTTTTTGATTGTTAATCTTTGAGTGCCTGCTTACATGTGTGGGAAGTGTGGAAATGCTACCAAGCTTCAAAACAAAAAAGTCTGGGAACTATTTTACATGTGCAAAATTCTTCTCTCCCACTTCCCACTTCAGAAGTGGCTGAGCTGATCAGAATGAAAGTATCAAAAAAGCAAAACAAAACCAAAACAAAACAAAACAAAAATCCCAACCAAACATCAGAGAGAGAGAGAGACCCAGTGTAGGAAATGTCAACACAATTGGCTAAAGTTTGAGCTAAAAGCAGTATGTTGAAGAAAGAACAGTAATGCATTGTTAGTATTCAGTGTTGCCTGGAGTTCCTTGAATATCAGCACTGAATAATCCTTGCTTTTATTTTGTGTATTTAAATAATAGTGAGAATAAAGCTCTCTCCTTAAATTGTTGTAGCTTTTGGAACCCAGCAAGAGGATAAGTGGAGTGGAATTGCTCAACTCTTTTCTTTCATCATTAACTGTTTTGTATTGCCAGGGTTCAGAGGAAGTTTAAGAGTTATATCATCTGAAAAGCAAATTATTTCAGTGGTTGCTTTATTTATTTTGCTTTTATATTTCACCTTTCTGGAGGCAATTATGTCTACTGCATAATTTCATATTTTCATGCCAGCATGTAAATTAACTATAGTGATATGTAGATTCATTTGGAATAGATCCAAACTTACTCATTTGTCAGATATGATTATAATGTATTTTAACAAGTTTAATAAAGTGTACTGAAGTGGTGTCACTATAAAAGTATTCCCAGAGACGTCTGCACTGATGTGAAACAGTTCCCTGACTACTCTGATTTGATCAGAGCTACGCAGCTAGCTTCATATCAGGATTTCCAGGCTTGATCACTCAGATTTCCATTAATTTTTCAAGCCTTTCTCTAAAATCAGCTTTATTATTTATTTAGCTGTCTCTTTGCTACAAGGAAATCCAGTGGAAAATTAACATCTTAGCTGCTTAACCATTTGGCTAGCTGTCTTCTGTACAAGTGGAGGCTGAAGCAGTGTTTGTTTTGGTTTTTTGGCTGTGTGCCATGTGCCAATCCACACAGGTGAATCAGTAGTTAACCCATGGGTGAAACTGGGCCTGTGAATGACAAACACTTCCATGGTCATTCATATGGACAAGTCTGAGGTTGCCTATTCTTTTCTCAGGCCTGAAAAGTTGACAGGAAAAGCCAGCTAGCCAGAATGGTTCATGAATAGCTGCTGCTTGGAGGTACATATGTAGAAGCCTGCATATGTTAGCTGTCAGGCTTTCTAAAAGCTCTTAAGAACAGGAAGATATGTTAGTTATTTCTTTTTATGACATAGAAGTGTTCATCAAAGTCAAGTTTCTACATCAGAAAGCATATCATGTCGCAGCACAACATACTGCTTGACTCATGGTGGTTACTGGCCACCTTGTTGGGTGCAGAAGGTCCTTGTGACCGTGATTGGCAGGGTTGAGCTCCACAGATCACAGTGTGGAAAGATTTTCAGCCTTGTATGTCAAAATCTACATCCAAATCTTACCTTCTTGCTCTCCCCATTCACTTGCTATTCTTCCACTGATGTGAAAAGAGAGGAGAATAGCGAGCCTGGAGTCGAAGAGACTTGGCTAGAGGAGTACATTGTGGACCTCCATTTATGTGGGTGGGCCTAGGGCTAGCTGGGCAGGTTCAAATATAAGTGAAATGGCTCCAGAAAGCTCCATTAGGCACAAGAAGTGTAAGACTACAAATAGCAAGAGGATATGTGTTGGCACACTGAGTTAGTAAAACTTTGACAGTGCTTTTGGTTTAGTTCTCCTATTACATGGTAACTTCACTTTAGGAAGAAAGAAGCAGTCTGTCCTGACTGCAGTGCCTGCAGAAATCTCTGATAATTGCAAATACAGTGAACTATTTCTTCAACAAACTTCTGACCTGAGGTCTGTGTTTTTTCTATACATTTGTGTTCTACAGCTGTGAATTACTATATTTCAGTTTCATTTAAATTCTATACTGGGATTAGAAACTAACTCTCCAAAAGAAAATCTCTGTGTTACGGTATTATCTTTCATTTATATCCCTCAGTGCAAAAATTATCATAGACTTAACTTGTTTTCCTATATTTGAACTCCTGTTATGAAGTATGTATACACTGCATCTTGAGGCAGCAATGTTTCTAGTGAATTTCACATAGTGTTACAGATTTTTCCAAATTTATGTCATCCTGATGGTCTTTGAAGGAATTACAATTTCAGATTTACTCATCTGCTTGCAGCCAGGAACTGCAGACTCTGACAACCAATGCCAGATGGGATATGTATTCATAAATCTTATAACTGATGCTTTGTATTGTAGCATTTGAGTATTTTAATCAAAAGAGAAAAGTGATGAGGAGGATGTATGGATATTATTTGGAATACTGTTTATACACAGAGTGTAAAGTGGATAATCTGATTGGAAGGACCTAGAAATATCCCAAAATAGGTTTTGAAGTAATAGGATTATCTCATTTTGTATAAGAAGTCTTTGAAATCCACCTACTGTCCCTTTCTTACTTAAATAAAGAGCTAGTTAAAGGTTAGTGTGGAAGAGTTACAAGTTAAGGACCAGTTTTGTACCAGTCTAGCAATGGTTGGTCTTCAGTGTTAACTACACTAATGTGAGGATTTAGCATTCCTGCATGTAGTACGTTAAGGTGTTAGAGCTTCTGTAAAGAGGAATGTATTTGTTCAAACATTTTTTAAAAGTACTATTAAGTGTGCATGTGTGGATACAGACGTGTGACTTCTGTGATCTGAGCTTGTAGAATGTGAGCTGGGTCTCATCCTCAGCTGTTGCAACTAAGCTCGTCAGGTTTTTTTTCCCCCACCAGTCTGGGTACAAGGGGGTTAAGGTAGCCAGGTGAAACATGGGGAGATAATTTGACTGCTTTTTGTGTGTGTTTGTGGAGACAGGGATACTGTGGTTTATCCTTTGCCCTGTCTCTGTGGTTGTAGAGGCTCCACCTTGGCTAACAGCCAAACACCCACCCCGCTGCACGCTCACTCTGGCTCCACAGTGGGCAGGGGAGAAAATAGGATGAGAAGGCTTTTGGGTTGAGATAAAGAGAGGGAAATCCCTTACCAATTACTGTCACAGGCAAGAGAGACCTGACTTGTGGAAAAAATAACTTTATTCCCAATTAAAATAGACTCAGGTAGGAGGAAACAGACAAAAATTGAAACAACACACTTCCTCCCCTTTTTCCCATACTGAACCTCAGTCTGTCCCTCCATTCTCTTTTCCCCACCCCCAGTGGCTCTGGGGCTGGGAGGCATGGCCAGAATACAGCAGTTTCTCTCTACTGCTCCTTCCATCCCTCCCTTTCCCTGGTCCCCCACAGTCTCTCCCACCCGCTGCAGGGCAATCACCGCTCCGGGGCCTGGAGCACCTCCTCGCCCTCCTCCTTTCACCCTGCTTTTCACACTGCTGGTTTTCAGTACTTTTTTCTCCTTCCTTTTCTGCCCTTTCTTAACTATGCTCTCACAGAGGCTCTCCCCAGAGGTCAGCACCTCTGATGGGCTCAGCTGTGCCCTGGGGTGTGGCCGTTACAGAGCCGGCGGGAACCGGCTGGAACCAGCTGTATCTGGCGTGGGGCAGCCCCAGTCTCTCCTCAGAGGCTCCCCGCCAGCATCTCACCAGGTAAATCCCACACGGGGACAGGAGGAAAATCAGCGTAGATAGGAGGGATTGGGGAAATGAAAAAAAAAAGAAAAGGTGGTTTTGTGTATTTTAAATTGGTAGGTGTGTTGGGTGATGTCCTAGTGTGAGACTGGCTTGGGAATTTATTGATGAAATTATATTGAGAAATTGTAAGATAAAATGATCCAGTAAGAAAATACCTACAGTCCAGAGTCTGTATCAGACAGCCTGGAGAAGGAGAAGGCTACAAGAGTGAATTTACAGGAGAGGGTGAGATGTGAAAGAGGAGGTTATTTTGCCTTCCTTTATCTTGTATTTCTGCCATGTGTCTGATGCGAGCTTTTCCTTGGCTTACTCTGTACGGAGAGTTTTACCTGCAGTTAATTCTGTAGACTAGCAGCGAGGATATTTTTGCAGTGTGCATGTATTTCCCAGAAGTACTGGTATATGAAGATCAGGGAATAAGCTATTAAGATTTGTGAGAGCCTTGTTCTTTCCTACAGGGTGTTGTAAATAACTTACAATAATTTGGACTTAAGCAAAAAGGAATTAAGAAGTTGACTGCTGCTAATGAATACTAATGATTGCTGGAAACATGATCAATGTGAGGCACATATTATTAGTGAAGGTGCCCTTCTTAAACTTCATTAATCACCAAGATACCTAGGAAGCAACAAATAATACCTTGTTATTTGGCAACTGCTAAAGGAAGAGCCAGTTTATGATAGGTGTTAAATTCTGCCTTCCTGTCTCATGCTGATGCAAAGCAAGATTTCTGTAGGAGTTTGTACTGGCATGAGTGAGGTATGTTTGGCATCCTGTACATGTGAGTGTATCTGAATAAATTACTAATCCTGTCTTAGTCAACCAGGTAACATGAGTTTGTAGTTAATCATGAATTTAAATAAAAGTGTATAAGGACTTCCATATGGGCAGAGTGAGGCCACACCAGCGAGACAGATTGTCAATGAGATTGTATCGTGTTCTGAAATCTCATATCATAACAAATGTAAATTCTACTTTTCCCTAGTTAAACACAATCACCATTAAAAAAAAAAAAGTCTCTGAGGTTAAATGCTTGGTAAATATGTCTTCCAGTTTTAGCTGTTTTAATGGCCAAAGCGGTGCTGCTTGTTTTCATATACCTGTTTCACTGTCTTCATATAACCTACAAACAGCTTTAATATAACAACTTTGTTACTTCCTTTTTTTAATTTTTTTTAATCCTTCAGCTTCTGTTGGTGTGACATTGTCCTTAAATTTTTCCTTCTCAATAGCAAAATCTTTTAGGTGGAGACTTTTAAACTCAAATTCTTTGTGAAATGACTTCCCCAAATATTCATATTTTATAGAGAATGTTTTAAAGCTGTTACAAATTACAAGTGGAGGAAAGTTCTATTTCAGACCCAAAGAAGGACTTTCTGCAGCTGACAACTTGTCCACTTTTTCTGTCTGTTTGTGAAACGGAATATGCAGCCTCTCCCTACAAGCCTTTGAACACATTAATCGCTATTTTCTTTGCAATGTCAGTGAAAGTTATCTTGCTAATAATGGAAACAGCAAGAAACTTTTAGCACTTCTTTGTCATTGGACCCTATGTTTACATTCTCTCTGGGCATGTAATACATTCGTGTGAATTCAGGGTTAACAGATAACAAAAATACCACCCAAAACAGCCCAGCCCCTCAAAATAACCCACCTGAAAACAGTCTGCTGATAATTTGGGACCATCAGATAGGTGGATATATATAATGAACAGTAAAAAGACTACAGGTGTTAAACTTTGTGATTGATTTTTGTGCCACCAGGGATAGTAATAAATGTGTACAGACCTTATTTTCTGTTTTCTGTTTCCTGACATTTCTCTGCAGATACCACAAGAGCATTAAGGCTCTCAGGAAAAAAAAAAAAAAAAGATTCTGCTTGAGAAATACACACTTTTAATAAAATGGTTAGCTTACCAAATGTGGGCCTGGTTTTTACTCTTGTCCATCTGTTATTTTGTTTCCTTACTCTGCATCAGGTATTTCTTCCTTAGCTCAACTAATTTTTTAAATGACTAATCAGAGATTGTGCCAGGAAAGTTTTAGTTGCTTTTGATATTGAAGTTATTTCAAATGTGTATTTGCAACCTGATACTTGATTTAGCTGTTTTGTCAGTCTTGCTAATGGTATGAATGATAAGGTATGAATTTCTAGTGGAGGTGTTAGCTGTCTTAAGCTCCTTGCTGTCTAGCAATGTTTAGACTTAACTAAGCTAGGGGTGTTTTACTTCTTCCGAAGAATCTCCACAGAAAAGTTTTGTGTAGTTTAATTATTTTAGTTCAGAATTTAATTCACATGAAATTTTTCAATATCCATGTTTGGAGGAACTTTCTAGCAGTTAAATCAATTGATCTCTTTTACAGTGTCTTTGATTTGCAGTTAGCCCAGACTTGATTTTAATTTCTTGGTTTACCTTGTTCTCTCCTATTTCAGTTCAATAAAATACTTTTCCACCTCTTAGTCCTCCTTATTAGCTTGAAGTTTCCTATCTATTTCATTCAAGTAACAAGCAGGACAACTGTATTAAGAACTTCAGACCTCTTCAGGACTATGTGCTGTATTATTACTGTTCAGTAATTAGTTCCTTCATCAATTCACTTACCAACTTACCTTCCCAGGAAGTTGCATTGCAGGTTGATAATAACCTGCTGTGGAGAATTCTTTGAAGAAGTTTACCTTTCCCAAGTGTGATTTTTCTTTCTCCTGAGGTTTCTTGTGCTCATTTACACTCCTCACTGTAAAATATCTCATAGGAATGCAAAAATTCTCAGTTTGGAAACTAAACACTCTAAAAGGATTAGCTTTTTGCCATTCTGTAGGGATGAAATCAGAGCTATTTTGATAATTTCCCACAAATTCCCATGTAATTTAGATTTGGTGCAGATAAAAGGAAGAGGAGAATACGCAAAGCAAATGTTCACATGCATCTTCTGCATCTAATGGTGAGCTTCACAGCAGAAATTCACTGTGAATATCTACCTGCGTCACTAGGTTTCAGTGTTCACAGAGGGTTTTTCTGACACTTTTTTTTTGACATTTTTTCTCCTCTGTGCCACCACTGTGCAATCTGTCCTTGCAGAAAAGAAACAATCATTTTCAGATGCAGAGTAAGCTGCTAGATGTATAGCAGTAGCAGTAAGTGCTTTTAGCTTTATCCTTTGGATCATGTGGTAGACCTATGACAAATTTAGCATCTCTTTTTCTGGAGCATTTTTATTTTCCTACCATATGTAAAGTGACAATACTGCCAATGGTTAACATTTGGATGTCATACTCTTAAGGATCATCACTTTCCTTTAGGTGATCATACAGCGAAAGTTTCCAGGGAAGCTGGTTTATCAGAGAAGTAATATACTTCTTTCTCACTGGCTGTTTTTTTCCCCATTTCCAAAAGAAGTAGCTTCTGGGAGAAAACTTCCATGTTAAGACTTTAATGTTCATTCCCATCGTGTGGTGCAGTGTTCCAACACTGCTGATCTTTGAGCCCAGATTTTTAGGTCGAAATATGTGCTCTGCATATGGAAATGTTTGTACCCGACGCTGGTATCTGTGACTAAGGGAGAGAGAATTAGTCTGTCAGTGCACTACCAAGTATTTCTGTGGCACGGTTTTTCACTGTAAATTTAGAATATAAGTATTAGATCAGGCTGGACTCAAGGATTTTTGGGTGAGGTATTACCTGACCACGTAGGAGTTCTTGTCTCACTCCCTTAAATGCCTCAGAAGCTTTCATGCCTCTAGTTTTCCTCTACTTTTACAAATCTACATGAGGAACAGAAAGCATTTGTAAATAATAGTATTAATGAGCAGTTACAAAAAGCAATTAAATTACCCCTATTGAGTGAATAATATCATTTTGTATTAATAATTTACTGACGTGGGATAATATATGTGAGTAAAAATCCATGGTTCCTCTTATAGAAAGATGATAAAGCCTGACATATTAATCTGAGTGTGAAAGATAAGGAAACAGGTTGACTGTGATTCACAGCAGTTTCCTATGGACAAAATTCTTCTCAGCACATTATGGTCGCAAATTGTCACTCACTTGTTTCAGTGGTAAATATTTAATTATCCTATAATAATTCTGTAGTTGGTTTTTACTGTTTATCTTGCACAGTGATTATTTTATAATTAAATATTAATTTAATAATGTGATTATGTTTGTGTTGTAGCACAGAATTAACATTGAGTTAATTATGAAATATTTCAGATGAAGCAGTTTGAAGTGGTAACCTCTCCCTTTTCCCAAAAGAAATGTAACAAGAATTGTATTCAGAACGTACTCCAGAATAGTAAAATGGGATAATCTCGTGCATGAATTATGACAGGGTTGTGGGGACTAAGGTAGTTCATTGGCATTTATAAATGCATAACGGAATAATTCTGGCTTTAATACACTTAATACTTTAGCAGGGACTGATGATTCTTATACTAGTAGTGACTCTCACTAGAAATCAGTATTCAGATACTATTGTGTGTTTAAGATGCTGATTTTCATATGCAAAGAAATTGCAACTGTGCAGGAAACATTTTTTGATGAAGTTATGGGGCTAAAAATTGGGCACCCCAAGGCTTGCAGTGAATGTTTATAGGACGCTAAATAGATGTGGTGTTTCGGATACTAAATGAGTCTTGTCACTGTCTAATAAATTCTGGAAAAGGAAAACATTTGTGACTAAATATTAAAAAGGTCCTACTTGTTTAATTTTGAGTTACTAGTTTTTGGAGCAATATTATGAATACTAAATTACTGTGGAAAGGCTTAACCCAGCTAACAGTGTAGTTTACCTGTGTTTATAACATGCCTTTTTGTGTTATTTTTACACACAACAGAGAGAAAATAGTTGCCTTTAGCAAATAAAACCCTTCCTATACTAGACTTGATATGGAATTATTAATTATGTGGGTTTTTTCCAAGCAGTGGAAATAAATTGTATACTGAAGATTGATTTACTGTGGAAAAGATTGCTTCATAGCAACATGGAATAGTGTTTTGAGAGAGTGCAACTCTTCTTAAGACATTATTCCACTCTATCTTCTTTTTTTCATTGTATTTCTCCTTGCCAAATCACTTTCTCTGGTTAGACTGAGAGTTGTATTACTTAAGATACTGCCCAAAGTCACATAACACACAGTTACAGGCTGTTTAGGGAATTACTAAAAGAAAAAGGTTATTTAAAAACAAATGGAACTTGCATTTACAGAAATAAGAGTAATTTTTCCTCCTTGTTTAACCTGGTACATTTCTGATATCCTTTCAGTAGTTCATCACATGACTGAATGCAACTACATAACCTTGGTGTGCACAGTGTATTAACAGGAATGTTTTACATTGTAGTAGCTGAAATAGTGGATAGCATTTCATAATCTGTTTTCCTTCCTTTGCATTGCTATTGTTCCTTATCAATCTGTTGCAGTTGCAGAGTGTAAGTCACAGAATTGGAAGCTATTTATAGTGAGCTCTGTGAAAGGTCAAATACCTTAGGCTGTTTAGATGTTTTCATTAACAATATTATTTCCTGTTTTCATACTGTTTGAAGATATGCCAAACTTAATATTTTTAGAGAATAATATTTAAATTTTTTAAAGAAGAGGACTGTTTTTAATCTTAACTTGATAAATTATTTCTTCACAGAAAAACAGATAACAAATTATTTTTTCTTTTTACATCTTTTATCTGATTTTGTATTGAAAAGTTCATACATTATAAATATAGTCCGCATTATTCATAAATGCTGAATTGATTAGTTGTGTTTTGAACTAGAATATCCACAGGGTACTCCAATAAAGAAGAAACCTGGAAAACTGGTGTCAAAAGCTTAAGGAATAGACAATAATGTAATATTGCATATTTGATCTCACCATTAGCAGAAATACAAAGGTAGTCCTTTTCAGGTTATGTCATAGCTCTCTAACATGGTCATTGCTTGCCTTTGGGGCAGAAAGTACCTGTCTTCAACCCTGTTTGTGGTAGGTCCCAAACACTTTCTTCAAAACCAGCTGTGCTCTCTTCTTGGTAACACTGCATCTTCCAGAAGAGAAGATAGCGATGTAGCCCCCACTTTCACAGAGCAGGTCTGATTCCAGCTGCGTGGTCACTACTGCCAGTCTGTAATCTGGTGCTTTGCTGACTGTTAATTGAGCTCATTCAACTAGCTGATCCAGAAAAGAACAAGCCCAATCCCCACCTCCTTCTCCAGAAAAATGATTATTCTGGACTAGCATGTTGAATTACTTCATCAAGGGATCAGACAAGCTGCAGCATGCCCATATGAAGGTTGTGGCCAGGAGCAAGGGTGAATGGGAAAAAGATTTGGTAAATAGAAGAGAGAGCAGAAGAAGAGTTCCAGAGCAGCATATGAACTGTCAGTGTATTTGGGTCCCGTATGATTTGACCTGAAGAAGAATATAAGACAAATTGACTGGGCTGGAAGGAGAAAACCCCCTTTCTCTAGTTTAGTGGTGAAGACAAATGCTGCTGAGGTAGAGAAGGTGTCGTGGGTTAAGCAGAGCAGAGTTAATTTTTTTTTTTCCCTTTTCCCTTCTCTTCATAAGGGTATTCTTATTCTAGCTTAGGTCTAGTCTCACCAGTTCGTGGATAAATGTGGAACACTGTCTCTTTCCATTCCAAGCTGTGTTTCTGAATGAAGGTAGCATCTGGCACTGTGTTTTATGTTATGCTGTCGTACCTTCCTAAATGTTCCCTTTGGGGAACATAGCAGGAGACCATCTAAACTGAAGATTCTGCAGGGAGTCTGTGTGAGATGATACCAACCTGCTCAGCTCTGATAAAACTCTGATCCTTCTGGGCATGTGCAGAAAAGCGTGTCTGCAACACCTGAAAGATTACTGGTGAAAATCTATGTTTGTAGGGAGTAGATGAGAATTTTGAGTGTTGCTCTTGTGGATCAAAGCACATAAATTCCACTTAAGTCTCACTTCTGGTGCATATATCTAATTTGGAATCTTCATGGTCTCTTGCCTATTGGGATGAGGTTTAGAAAGGTACATTTGGTGTTTCCAATTATGGTTTTGCACCTTTGAAAATTCAGAGTGTGTTCCCAGTAGGAATTAAGGAAGCAGTGGTATGGATCTTAGGAAGCTGAGGCACTAAATTGTACAGAATGGTGGGCAAGCCACTTAGAACTCGTTGAAATATCAGGAAATGCTGACTGCAAGTGCATGCCCTCTCTGGACTCCTCTAAGTCATCAGACTCAAACACAAACATGAGACTTCCAATCTTCTGAGAAACTGTCTTCCCACGGATTCTTGTTCCTCACTACATTTTAGTAGTAGTTATTTTATAAATACAGTTGGAAGAATATACTCTCCTGTTATTTTTTGAGAAATTTTCCAAAGGCCTTAGTGAAGTACCAGTTCTCACCCTGGGGAACTATGCATGCCACCTTCATTTCCAGCTGCTGGAGAGCACCTTCTCCTCAAAAACTAGCAATTATCTGCTGTTTGGGCAAGTTGATAATGTAGTTTTGATCTGGTGCCCATATCTTTGTTTAACATCTGAAAAGAAGATCTCACTTCAACTAACTCATTGAAGGATATATCATCAAAAGAGAATATAAAAGTCATGCACAAAAATGAACCAACTAATCCAAGTTTTGTCTGGGCTTCCTGTAGGTTTTACACAGTTCTTCCCATTATGAGAGTGATAGTTCTGAATCCTGAAGCAGTGGAATGGAGCTAGCTTGAAAATATTCTCATGGAAAATTTTTTTTGAAAGGAGGAAATAGCAAAACAAGGTGCTGTCATTTAACATGGAGTTGGATACTTGCATACATATTTTACTGAGTCTCTAAATGCTCAGTGTGAATATGAATAGATTAAGTCTTACAGATGTGCACTTCGTAAAAGACTTTGAGGCTTCTTCTGGCCAGTCCAGCTCCTGAGGTCTTATTTAATACCACAACCATCTTCTGCCACTTTTGTGTGGGTTCAGCTCTGATCATTATGCCTGTTTAGGAACTGTTTATGTTTCACTTACTTTTTCCTTTGCATTTGTTTGATTAAAAGATCTCTCAAGAAGGCATATTGCTACAGTGCCATATTCCACTGCATTTGTCAAGATTATATATAAGTGCTTCTCTAATAATTGTCCTGGGATTTAGGAAAATTCAGCAAACAGGTCACCTCCCTGCCTTTGAATCTGTTTCCCATATTAAACAGATTGCCCTTCAGCCTCCAGTACATTCAAAGTCTGGTTTATAATACTGTAAACAGTAACACAACTGAAGTAAATCTCACTAACACTGCCGTTTACATCAATTGTTAGTGTTAATTTGTGATCAGACTTTATTAAAGCCATTTAGTTTTATAAAAGGACTGTAAATTAATTCTGTGATTTGGGAACACACTGAAGTTATTACTGCACAGCACCTTATTAAAACATTTGAACACTTCCTGCCTGTACAAATACACTGTGATGCTCTGATAGTCTAAATGGTTTTTAACTGTACTACTGCAACAGTATAATGATTTTCTTTAGTATAAGAGAAAATTCAGGTTATAATTTTACATCTTCTGTTTAATTATATCCTATATTTGATTATGTAGATATACAGAGCCCCCTTTAGTTTATTATTCATAGTGCTTAAGGGAATCCTTTCTTGATAGTCTCAAGGCATTTATGTGTTCTGTCCATTAGTGTTTGCCATTGCTATTCAAAGAAACAGCAGGGTCTATAGACACTTTGTTAGACAATCCTTATTTTATCATGTCAAATTGCAGGGGGAGCAAGAAAAAACAACTAATTCAATATTGCTTTTCTTCTAAAATTCTTTCTTTGAATCCATTCTGTGAGGAAAAAAAAGTCTGTGAAATCATTAAATTTGAATTAGAAAAAAAGTTAGTATTATATTCAAAAAGGCATCAGTTTTGTTCCACTGTATGTTGAAATGTCATCACTGGTGTAAAACACAGGATGTTAATGAAGTGGGAGCAGATAGCTTGCACAGTAGAGATGTGAAAAGGTAAATTTAACACCTACGTGGTGTTAAAAGCTATAAATAATGAATGGCTCAGTAGTAATTTAATCCTTTGTCAATCAAAGTATTCACTATTGAGAAAACATCTTGCTGGGAATGCTATGTTTAATGGAAATGCTTGTTAGTTTGAGAGGAACAGTGTAATTTTACTAGCATAACACTGAGCATGGTGCATTTTCAAACAGGCTGTGAACACTCAAATATAAAAAAAAATTATTTTTATTGCTAGTAGTCATATTTTCTTCTTATTCAAGAATTCTGTACAAATAACACAATGGCAAATGGACAAAGCATTTTCCCATTCAGTATCTACATAATATTTATTCGTGTTCTAGTTTGGGTTACTGTATGACATAAATAATTCAAAGGATTCTCAGAAAAGTACTTTAAAATTGTATGGAAAGTAAAATCATTAAAATATGGGTGAAAAGATCAGTAAAATATTTAACAATCCTTTAACTTGGGTTTATTGCAATGTATTTTCCACATGGCCAGACTCAGTGAAAACTAAATTGAGATTTAGGTTGGGGTGGGAGAGGAAAGGAGACGTGTGTCACACTCCTGTGTAGCTGTATGAGGTACATTGAGGGACTGTGGTAATTGCAGTCTTCAGTCAGCTGTGCATGTGCTTAACTAGGAGCTCATAAACAGTCACAGGCTAGCGGCAGATGTCCTCTTTTGCATCTGGTTTTGCCTATGGAAGCAATTATCATCTGTAAGTGATGCCCTCCTCCCTGCTATTCTCCCCTGTAGGGTCTTCACCCCTACCAGCACAATTGCTCTTTTGAAAGCTCCCTGACCCATTTCAGTCAGAAAGCTGGAGTCGGAGAGACTTGCTTTAGAAATTGACTAAAGCCATCCTGCTCATTCTGACTGAGAGCAAGTGAGAATGGCATTCATAAAAGCAGCTGTGGGAGGAGGAAGTAGGGGCAGTTGCAAGAAACTTGCCAATATCTTCTTGTCTGGCACATCTGGGTCTGGAAGAAAACTTTTGTCTTAATCTGTTTGCCAGAGCAGTCTCTGTTGTGGCTGATGACCTGGGGTGCTCTGTCCAGAGTTCTCAGCAGGACTGATGTTTGCATGCGAGGTGAATCTAGTCTTGAGGACAGCCTCTGAACTGTCCTTTTCTTTCAATGGATATAATGAAGTATGGTTCAGTAGGTTAATTCCTATGCTTAAGCACATTTATGTTGAAGATTAGGCTAAAATATATGCAGACACATGGTTTTGCTGCAATTGCCTGCAGTGAGTTGAGGTATATTGATGACTGCAGTAATCATGAGCGTATTGAAAGTAGAAATCATGCTTCGGAAACCTCCAAGCAAAGTTAAGTCTTCTGTTTTGATAAGGACAATCACTTGTTTGTGTTGACCTAAATGCTCAGCATCCTCAAAGAGACCAAATAATAACAAAATGGCACAATATAGTTAATTCTTGTTTAAAGTTGAGGAAAACAGTGTTGAAATTGATGACATGAGTGTCCATAATGTAGTATAAAGATACAAAGATAAGATTTTGTCAGTCACTTCTTAGCATTCCAGAGAACAGGACAAATAAAAATGGTATACTGTATGTATTTTTTTAAGCTTTCTTTTGGGTCATAAGTTTGCCAGGGAAGATCTATTTGTTATCTTAGTATGATGTCACTCAGTAGATAGATACCCTGCTGGCTTCATTTACGGTAAGCAGTTCTGCAAAAGCACAGACAGCTTTTTTTCCTTTCCATCTGCTGTTCAGTTAAATTCCTATTACATTTGGTTGGTATTTATATAAATTGCTGGTAAGTTCTTTATCGTTGCTTCAGATGGTAACTGTTCGGTTTTCAAGATCCCTTTCCCCAAATTAACAGTGAGGGCTCATGCTGGTTTTAGTTATTATAATTCATTCTATTTGCTTTGTAAATAATGCTTTTCTGCATTTGAGTGAGGCACCAAAAATCAGTTTTCCTTAAAATCAGTGGAATCCCACTGGAAGAGTAGTTGTCTGCTACTGCCTGTCCTGTGGGTTCCTTTGGGCTTACTTCTCTTTCCTTTGGAAGCCAGCACCTACTGAGTTCAAAGTGGGTAGGGTCAGAGCCTCAGAGAAACAGAGAATAGCCTTCACAGAACAGCCTGTACTGTTATGCCAAGTTCTGTCTCTGAGTTATTACAGCAATCTCAGCACAGGCTAAGTGGATTTTAGTACATCTGGCATCATACAGCGAAATATACGCGTAAGAGTGACTGGTGAGAGTTCTGGTGGCTTGTTGTGTTGATTGTAGGATTTGATTGCCCAAGATGCTCACTTTGCATATACTGACTAGAGGAATAGGTATTCTGTAGAGACACACTCTGAACATGGTAGAATCTAAGAGGAAGGTGGTTTGCGAACTTGCTTATGGTATTTAATATCCTAATGTATGCAACAGATTTTGAGTCCCAGGGACAGGATTGTGTTGGGTTTTTTCCTTGTTTATTTTGTTTGTGATTTTTTTGACTTAGAGGCTGGTTTGGCCCACTTCTGTTGCTTAAACAAAATTGAAATAGTATTGGAAGTGGTGGGCAACAGTACAACACCCTCATTCAGAAAATAGAAATGGGTCTATAGCTGCAATCACTATTTATGTCTGCGTGGGAAGTGTGTGCAATCCCAGAACAGACTGCATTGTGGTCAATAACTTGCACTTATTGTAGTTCAAATTATACACATGCAGGCTGTCAAGGGTGACACATTTATCTAACGCCTTCTGACAGATTCAGCGCAGTTCTTAGCTGGCAGACGCGCTGTTTGGACCAAATGTTCCAACACCAACACGTTAGGCAAAGAGCCAGTAACTGTTTGTCATGCAAATATAAATAACTGATACCTCAGTAGTGGTGTCTTGCTGGAGAAAAGTCTGGTTTCTGGTAGAAACACAGTTCACTGGTTGTATTTGAAGCATAGAGGATGAAGCACTATGTATATTTTTAAATTAGATGTTCAAGTGTCAGAGAACAAATAGTAATATTGTTATAAATTCTGTAATATTTAAAAACTCATGCTATGTATCCTGCCTTTCTTTGTGTATTTGAACATGCATGGCAGAGTCTGGACACTTCTCGGCTCAAGTATGTAGGTTCTGCTGCAGCTTTAATCTTCCTGCCTATCCAGAGAGCGCCTGTGATCACATAAGCAGGAAGAAGTCTGACCCTTGGAAGTGAACCCCGGAGTCAAGGCTGAGGTCCTTTCCCACTTTATTTCATGTCAACCATGTGTACCTGCCCACTGCTGGCTAGGTACAGGAGAGCAAACCTGCTCATCTCTGCGGCTTTCTCTTTGTATCTGTGTGGAAGCAGGGCAGTTAAACCATTTTGACTGAGACCACCTTGCCTGTCCTGCATTAAAGTGCAGGTATCATATTCCTGGGACGCTGTGCATCCGTCCAACTGCTAAGATACAGGGTCAGGAATACCTTTTTTAGGGAATATAAATTGCCAAGGTGTCTTTTTCATAGAAGCCTGGATGTTTAGAGCCAGTCTACTGGGGAGTAGGAAGTTGTAAATTTCACGTTTAGGTTGGATTTGTATTTTGGTCACAGTTTTCGGCTAAGGCAGGTAGATTACTTCCAGTGTAATATGGGAGATTAAGGAGATAGTGAGCAATATTGCTTTATTAAAATAACAAAAAAAAAGGTATTTTGAGTCCTCTCTGATTAAGATAGCTCTTCTGTACTTGCCTTCCTCCTTTTTTAGTGAAAGATCTAACTCAGAACGCCTAGGCTGTATGTTTATTTGGCTGGGAACACTGTTAGCAACATATTGAACCAAGTAAAAACATTTTGACGTAATATCTCTGCTTGTAATAATAGTTACAGCCTCCCACTTTAAATCAACCCTTCTATTCTTAATTTATTTGTGCTCATGTCCTAATCAATAGATGCACTTCTGCAGTGAAATTCATCAGCTTTTAGGAAGCAAACCTGCTAAAGTAAAGGCTTAGAACAAAACTGAAGATGCAAAATGAGGTCTTTCTGGGAAGACAAATTGTCACGACTGCCTGAAATTAATTTGGATTGGTGAATTGTAATAGGACCTTTACTTGTCATAAAAAGCCAGTTTTTTGACCTTCATAGAATCATCGAGAAGCAGATTACCTTATCTTTTTCTCTGGATCTACTAGGAATACCAAAGGCTGCAACCACTGATTCAAATACTTCTTAAATGACTTGTGTGTCCCCCATGTGTGTGACATAACTAGTGTTACTGTTACATTTTAGCTCTTATGGATCTGAGAAGGTGTGTATCTGCTGTCTTTGTTTCTTGAAGGGTTTTTTATGTGGTTTTTGTTGTTGGTTTGTTTGTTTCTAAAATACATGTGCTTCAGTTTCTGGGAGACCTGAGTTTGATAATGAAAGCTCTGCCTTTGCTATCACAAAACAGTTCCTTATCCTTCTCTTTTTCTGTAAACAAGGATAAATGGTTACACTCCCTTAAAGCTTAAGTCTTATGTCCGTCACACCATATAAACATCTTTTCTTTTTTTCTCGCCCGAGTGGCAGGGAAAAAAAATGACAGCGCTGGTGATTTCCTTCATCCTTTTACTTTTTTTTTAGATCTTGGAGTCATGATGCATAAACATAACCAGGACTTTATTATCCAGCTGCAAATCTAATGTGCAAAATGTAATTAACTTGGACAGTGACATCTCTCTGTAACTTATCCAGTCATACTTCAGCTCTTTGTTCTCTGGAAGTGTTAAAGCTGTTGTCATATTTCACTTTATCTCTTTGGTATTGCACTATGTCTTTCAATCCACCTCCAATGTTTGTTTTCTTGCACAAAAAAATTGAAAAGCTGCCCCATCATAAGTAAAAGCGCTAAAAGCATGTAGGAAGTGTATAAACAAATTGCTATTTGGCACTTTCTTAAAAGTTGTAATCTCTCTATCTTGGCTGTTCATTAAGACAGATGCCTGAGACATCTGTATTAGTCATCGTTCACTGCCAGAATCCTGGCTACTCCAAACATAGCTGAAAAACCCATTTTACTAATTGAGGAGGGAGTTACCAGCAGTCATTTTGACAGTAGCAGTTTCATGGACTTCAGTCACTGGAGGGGACAAAAAAAAAAATGTATGTGGTATGTACATATTCTAAATAATATCACCAAGGATTTCACATCATCCAAGTTAGCAGACATCTAGAAACATTAGTTCTTTTTAAAAGCAAGTTATTGCATGGGAATATAGTTCAGTATTCAGTACCATTACTGATGTGAAGGCGAAAAGTTTAATTTCAGGACAGCTCTGAAAAATGAAGTCCTTCTAGGTACCTCCCCAGGTACATATTTTATTACTGTATGCAGTGAATTTGTTGTGATTACAAAATATGTAGATATTTATCCAAAAGATCTCACAATGCATTGTGCAGTAGAGAATGTAGACATACAAGCAATATTTAACACAATGAGTAAAATCGACTTTTTTTTGTTCCTTTTGATAATGTCACTCTCATATTTTCAAAAGAATTTCTGAAACTGTTTTGAATATTCCCACTGAATTTAATAAACTAGTAGAAGTTTAATGAAAAATTTCTGTTAAGCTGCTAACCTTAGTGGTATGTTGGTAAAGTATATTAAGTACTAATGTTCAGTTCATTTTACATCTGTGATAGGGAGTTTGAAGTGATACATATATTTGGAAAGGGAAGTCTTGTTTACCTTGTTTAGCTGTACTGAAAGCTATATCCACAGTTAAGACTGTTCTAAATAAGGCAAGGTATAGTTATTGATCTTACTAATGCATGGATTCTGAACTGCAGGATGCAACACAGAAATGCAGCAAAGAAATGCCAAAGCAGTCATATTTTTGAGTAAAAATAGTGAACAGTTTAATCAAGTCATGTTTCTGTTTTATAATGGAGATACTTCAATTAATTTCCTTAAAATTTTGTTTGCAATTCATGAAAGCAAAAGCTGAACTGGTTTACTCCCAAATGAATTTTGTGTGGAGGGGAGGTACAGGAGCAGTGTTGGCAGGGTTCTCTAAAAATACAGTTGTTTTTCCACAGATACACTTAATTTTCATCAAACTTGTTAACTGATTTATTTTTTTTTAAGGTCTCATACAGGAGAAAGACTTTGTATTTTACAAATCCCCAACAAGAATATCTGAATTTTAGAGAAAGAAATAGTTTGGTCTTGAAGAGTGTCCCTAAATTGCAGTGAAAGTTTCTTATTAAAAACTCCATGTAATGAAGAAAAACCGTGTATTCTATGACTGGCAGGTTTTAGGGTATTCAAGTACAGATCACTAAAATGAATATGAATAAGTGCGTTATGCAGTTTTAGTATGTTAACAACAGTCTATAAAACTGTTAGCATCCTACCTATACAATGTGTTTTCTTGCATCATTGTTTGTTGCAATATCTGTGTGTTTGCTTAACTATATATTCCAAATGGCACAGTAAAATTGGTGCTTAAGAAAAATGCTGCATCTTTAGCTCCGTTGCATAATATCTTCTATTTAGACAGGTTTCATTACATTGCAGGTACCAGTAATGTAACACTTCAGACTGGCTCAGCAGGGCTAAGCTCCTGTTTTGTTTTGAAAGGACTGTGATCAGGTCACTGCTATTTTTCAGATTTAGTGTAGTATCTCCCTGTCTTTTTGCTTTCCAGGCATGTTAAGCAACACAGTTAACAGCTGCTGTGGAGTTGGTTCTTCAGGGGAGAAGCATATTAAGGCAAGTTACTTTGTTTTGAATTGCTGTATCATATGAGAAATGTTTGTGGGGGAAAAAAATACACACAAACTTACTGGTAAAACAATCAGCATAACTCCATAGACACAGTTCTACTTTGCAAGAGGGATTGCAAGAAGTGTGTATGTTTACACAGTTGCGTACTTGCTGCTTGTGGCAGTATCAGCAGATGTTTCTTGAACAAGTAAGTGAAATGTGCAAAGATTTATGATGGTTCCTTAGATGGAAGATTTATTCTACAGTCTTGAGCTGTCCCAGGAAATTTCTATCTCTTGGGTAAAATATTTTCAATGTTCCAACATTGTTTCCTAATATGCTTACTGATTAGAGCAAAAACATTTGTAGTAAACAAGTTATTTGTGAATTCAAGTAGAGTTTTTGTCTTTAAACAGCTTGTGCTTTTAACACATTTCTTCTCAAGCCATAATTATCAAGTAAGTCATTTTTTGATTCTTGTTCTCAAGACAAACAGTACACTATAAAATTTCAGGTTCAAGGAGTCAAGAGCATGCTTGTGACTCATATTTGGGGACTGACTGTTGTCTGGTCACCAGGAGGTAACTCTCTACACTTGAGTGCTTAATGTGACTGTGGTAGGCAGCTGAAACTCTGGGAATGTCTTTGACCTTTTGAAACAAAGTGAGAACTAAAGAGCTGATGCTCTGTGGGACTGATCTCCATTTACTAGTTTGAGAAGAGGTCAGAGAGTGGTGAAATTATGTAACAATTGTAACCGTAGTACTTTGTGCCTTTGGGGAAAGTGAACTCCTTTTATATTCAGTATTCCTTGTATGCTGAAACAAGCTAGAAAATTGGAAGTGCCTTCTGAGGGAAGCCATGCTTATTCTTGCTGTTCTACATTAAGGAAAATCTTGCATGGAGAATAAAACCTAGAAGTATTGTAAAGCTAGATGCAGTCCCAGAACATGTCACTTTCAGGTGTAATATGCATCATTTGGGATTAAAAAAAAAAGGGGGGGGGGGGGGGGAGAGAGAGAGAAAATCAGAAAATGTTTACCTAAAGAAAATTTCCCCAGTGTATCATACAACATGCAAAAAAAAAGAGGATACTGGTATTGTTTCAGCAAGCACAATTTTTAATCTTAATAAATAAAGCAAAAAATTAAATGGTGCACAATCTAAGACCATGAAGTTTGTTTTGCTTATAAATATGCTATATATATATACACAGACACACACATATGTGAGTGTGTGGACATGTGTAATACATAGCAATGATGATGAATGTGTTGGTTGGTCTAATTTGGTGGTAGCGATAAGAGTCTTTAGCAGCTGGAGGTTTCATGAAGTGAATGTTGTTTACCTTTCTTCTCTCCTCCCCTAACTGGCTGCACTTCTCATAACTCTTTCTTAATTTGTCTTTCTGTTCAGAACAGCTAGAATTCAGTACCATAGAACTTATAAATTAAAACATCAGGTGTTTGAAGTGACCTACCATCTTCTACCTGCTTCTACATTTATGTATTTTTTATTCAGTGCATGTGCTCAGAATTAAGTTTGTTAGAAGATTCTGCCTGGGCAAATAATTTATCTTTAAAGAATGAATGGCAGAAGTGTTTCCCATGCCTTTACATTTGCCTTTGCCTACAGATCAATTCCACTTAGATTAATTTGGACCCTAAAGCTTCTCTTTACTAAACATCACAGTATAAAAAACGCCAAACCAGCTGTTAAGTGAATTGCCCTTTTGATAAGTGGAATCAACTATATTTAATATTATTTGTACATCAATACAAAGCTTAAAAGTAAACTATAAAAAGTATATGGCCCTGTTCTTTCAGGCAAGCAATAAACACGAACCTGATATCAGAATGACAGAACTGTCAGTAGAAGCATAATCTTGCACTTGCATGTAAAGTAGTTTCTGTGCAGAAGATCCCATTCTCATTCATTTTATTCGTGAAGAATTTATCTTAAGAATTGAAAGCATCATGGCCATATGGAGCAAAAATCACACCAATGGAAGACAGAAGGGACACATGCACTTTTCAAAAAAGCTCTGTATAAATTTCATTATTATTAGTAAGAAGGGAGAACAAGATTGTGTGGAAGCCCAGAAACAAATAAAAATCCTTTATTTTATTGCAGATTCCTTTTGCAGGTTTGGGGTTTTATTTTTAGGTCCTAGCATAAGCTTTTTTGATTGACTCACTGACTGAGTTCAGATTCTGTTTGATGCATTTTCATCTTTGTCATTAATACAAGTACATGTGATAGTTATGAAATATTTGCTATAGCTGATATGCTGTACACTTATGTAGTAATTCAGAAAAGTGACTATATCACTTTCTGGCTTAGTCTTATTTGAAGTCCAGTCTGTCCAAAATAAAAGAACAAATTATTGGCATGGTAATAACTTGGTCTAGGCATATTAACTTCTAATAATTGAAAGAAGTTTCTCTGTACACTTCTTGCAGAGAACTGAAGATAAAAACATTAAGGTTTTTATGTATTGTGCTATAATTAGAGTCCTCTGTTCTCAGTGGAGAAATTCTTACTCTGTTTAGGAGGATATAGATGTGGCCTCTCAAAGTCTCTTGTAAATTTTCCTCCTCTAAATTATTGTATTTGGGCATGTATTAGCTTGGGAAAATGCATGAAGAAGAGTCTCTTACTTTTGTCATACAGGTGTAAGACAGACTTTCTTATTATCTTGGTCTGCTTAGCAAATCAGCATCTACCTGACGTTTTTCAGAGTGGGGAAAAAAACGCATTTGTGGCAATTAATGTTGTTCAGCTCAGATACTTTAAATGTATCTAGTGGGCTTGTTCAGAGTTAAATCTAAAATATCACTATCTCAATTTCAAGTTATAATAAAATCCTATTTTATATTAGAGGTTGCTGTGTATGTGTACAAATTGCAATTCTACTTTCAGTAAATGGAATATAATAAAGTTATTTACTTGGCAGGATTAAAGCATAAAGATAAATATAGGAGACACTCAGTGATATTTTTATCATTTTTCAGTTGTTTTTTTCACATTCCCTTTCTGCCTGACAAATATATCCACCTTCTCATATTTTGTCATAATTACACCTGTAGATCAAATGGTTGTAGGGCTATGATGTTGCAGAGACTTGAGGAATGTGCCCAGTTGATAACAATGGTGCTTATACATGAAGAAACAATAAAACACCTCGTGAAACACAATCTGTTTTCTCAGCATTGTTGATACCTTGATCAGGATGTGAAGGGAAACATTTCATATTGGTTTAGTTTCCCATTCAATAGAATTTGGAACAAATCTTTCCTTAAATAGGAGAGGCGTATCTTTCTGATTCAATCGTGTTTGATGTGTGTTCTAAGGCAATTAAACAAGGAAAATCCACATAGCCTGAAATTATATAAAACTACAAATGTTCACATTTGAGTGGTTGAGAAAGTGATGTGTGTTTGATATATGGAGCACCTGAACACTAATGTAGAACAAACAGGTTTTGTTTTCCTTAAAATTCTGCTCAATTTTTCAGAATCTGGTAGGAATTTAGTTTTAGTAATAGGACAGTTGTAGCTTTTTAAGAAACAAAAATTGAAAATAGGCTCAGTGTACTTGAAAGACTTCCATTTTGTAATAGTTGATGGCTTTTTATGTTGGACTTAGTATAATTCAATTATCTTTGTAAATTGTATGCTATTTTCTGGAGACTGCATTCTGCTTGATGACATTCAGTACAAGGCAGCCAGTGTGGATTGCTTTAGTGTAAGTCTTTAAACAGTACACGGGGTTTAATGTGATTTGTGGGCTCTGGTTGCATCCCACATGCTAGCATATGTTGATACAGGGTGACTAAATGTTATGTATTTGCTGTCCGAGCAGAGTACTTCTTTATCTCTGTTCTGTTTGCAACTGAATCTAATTGCTAAGTCATGTGTAAATACTAATCCTCATTAAATGTTGGTTGGAATGTGCACAATGTGCTGTAAACTAATGCAGTGTAAGAAGCTCAAAGATGAGCTGTGGCTTAAGCAGAAGAAGTATATTAAAGTTCCTTCCTCCAGAGACGTACAGAGGTCAGCCTAGCATGATAGCAGTAGTTTTATAGCATTAATTCAATCTTCATCATTATTAGACAATATTGCAAGTGTGAAACTGCTGTAATTATACTGATCCTGGATCTGAGAAATAGCAACAGAACAGCAAGAAAGACTGAGGGAGGACTGATGTTCCCTGTTGGTGGGTTGCTTTTCGTCTTTCCTTCAGCACAACAATGGATTTTTTTCTGGCTTTATGCAGAGAAAAGGAGGGAAAGAGTTTGTAAAGACTGTGAGAATCATGTTTCCCAGCTTCTCAGAAAATGAAAAGGCTTTACAGTACTCTGTTAATGAACACAGGTTTTGGGGACATCCATAAGTAGGAAAACTGCTAGTACTGTGGCTGCAATAGATCTCAACAGATCTACGATGTGCAGGAGAAAAGGGAAAATAAGCATGGAAATCTCAAGGATGCTGCTGCAATTTCTATTGTTGGAAGGCATACTCTGCCTGAGGAAGCTTGTGCATGGGGCTAGATCATAAAATGTGGTAACAGCTTCTGTAACTTCTAGGGAGGCAATTGTTCTTATGGATCATAAGCAATTATAATACATCTCTTCCTGAATGAGACTTTGTGACAACCAGGTATCCTCCCTATCCTCTGGAAAGCTTGTCTAATTATAGTGTGTAAATGATCTGTGTGTTCTTGAGCCGTTGTACTGCACTGGCACAAAGATTGCAGGCAGTCTGAATTCGTGGTTTATGAATTTAATTTGGCATAATGGGCTGCTGAGGCCAGAATCATCTAAGTGCCTTGGGACTGTATATCCATTCCAAACCTGGTTCTTCCTGTTCACTTTTTGGGAACACTTTGACATTTCTGTTGGCCATCCTAGTGTTTTAGCAGTAACTAGTTATTTCAGTTGCCTTCAGTCTTAAAGCAGATTATTATATATAGCGGACAAAATGGTAGTTTATATGCCCTTGAGCTTCACTAGAATTTTGACTTCTCATAGACCAGGTTCAGCATTGATGCTTTGCATTTTAGTGATGTACCAGTTTAATCTTATTTTGTACTAAAAGCTTGAGGCACAAACAAACAAAATATTTTATAGATGTGTGGGACAGAAGAGAAATGTGCAGAGACTATACTTTTTCATATTCTCTGCTGATCCTGTTTGTAAACAAAATTCCAGAGGACCTGGGGGAATTTGTTTGTTTTAGCTGAAACCCTGCATTGGTCTGTTTCATCTCTTAAGGCAGTTATCCTGTTCTTCTCCAAAATGTGCTCAAAGTTTTCTAGCTATGAGGTGATTGTGAAACATTCAGAAAGGACCCCCTTGCTCTCTAAACTCCTTCTCAGAGAGGAGCTTGGGTGTGACTGGATCCGATCCTAGTCCCAGACTTGGTCAACGGTTTGTGTCTAAAGGATAATGTATATGTGCAGTCACTTTGCTAAGATTTCATAGTTTAGCATGCTGTCACTTACCGAGAATCTGTTGTGGTAAGGAATCTCTTAACCTCAAGGAGTAACTCAAGGGGAGATCCTGGTGTGCAGCCACTGCTGTGCAGGAGAGCTCAACAGGCCCTGAGCTGTCTGCTATTTATGGAGTGAGATGATTGACTTATATTTGCATAGCAGCCGTATTGCGGTTAGTGAAAGCTCAGCTGGCCTTGAGCTGTTTGAACACGATGTGCAAGACAGCCCTTGGCTATTGTGTTATCATCTGTCTCACCCCAATCTTCTCAGAGCCGGATGCAGCCATCACAACCAGACACATCCATTATGGCCACCACTGATGGTTATCGCTTGAACCTGGTTGCAGGAGATAAAGGTCAGGTTGGGAGGGGAGCGCACCGTCACATTTGTATGTGCATTTCTTATTTTTGTATGTGCAATACCAGACTCTGTATCACAGTTTTATTTTTCCTCTCTAAAGCGATCTTTGTTTTTTCACTAGCTCCCTCTTATGCCATGGAGCTGACATTCCTCAGTGTTAATGAGAACAAAACCCAGAAGAAATTCAAGTTATATGAAAGTCCTTATACCCCAAATGAGTGATTGGATATTTAGCTCGAGAGCTGTGTGCTCCGCCTTTAAATCTAGGGCATCTTTTTAGATAATTATTATTGTTTTAGGCCTTGTGACTAAGTGTATCATTAAAGGAATAAACACAATCTTCAGTTGCAGAGAAGGTTTTTCCTAGTTTTTATAGATACTCCAGCACTTCTATCATATCTTTGTTTTCTTGAAGATGAAAGACTGAGAAGAACCCTGTGAATGAAAAGAAACAAGTATTGGCCTCCGCCCCAAGTGATCCTTTGTGATATTTTTGCAAATCTGCAAAGTGTGGTAGGAGAAAAAGGCAAATATAAGAAAGAAAAGTAAATTATCTTGTCTGAAAGTAATTTCTCATTTCCTCTTCTTACAGACTGTCAGAGTGATTAGCTCTTTAGGGGCTTGTGATGAAATACAGTAGCCCTTGAAGTATCTGGTTTATTTATTTTATTTTACTCATGTATGATTGTCTGTATACACATAAAACCCATGTATTTATATATGTATTAGTTTAGACATATATAAGTGTGTGTATAAAAACACAAAGGGGCAGGTGAGAGCTGGAGAGAAGCCTAAGTGGTGAACTGAAGGTTAGGATCATCTTATTCATGTCTCCCCATAGCATAAAGAAGGTTTAAACTTGATTTCTCCCTATACATGAGAAATGCTCCAGCTTTTAGTAAATTAAATAAAACGAACACTTGAGCCTGACCTTCCACAAACCTTTCTTGTAAACAAACTGGAATTTGGGCAAAATGAAGGTAGAGATAGTTTTCCTCAATTTTTTTCTTCCTCTATGTGCATGTGACCTTAGGAGCATAAATGCATTTTGTTGCTAATGCCCATCAGAGAAAGCAGAGGATTATTTGGTGTTGAGACTGAGAATATGTGGAAACCTTCCTTAAAGCTGTAGTGATGTTTTGAGAGGCAGGAAGACATTCCCATATAAATCTGAGGCAAAGGCTACTATTTTTAAGTTGGAGTTGCAGCAGTATGTGGTATTCCTTTGTGGTGTGTCCTGTTAGTTCTTCTAAGGTGAAATAAAATTATTTAGGGTGCTGTTGTCTTACTTGTTTGATGACCAGCACAAAAACAACACCACTTTTTCTTTTAATCTTGAAGCTCTGTCAAACTTCAAATTGGGATTTATTACTGTTTGTATGTCTTGCTTTTAGAAAGCTGTGCATACCTACATATGAAAATATATATATATGTGTCTTACTTACGCAGTTAGCTTTTATAGCAGCATTCAGGATGTTAGAGATTCTGTAAAGCCACTCGTCTCCATACTGAATATATCTAAAATATCTCTGGAACACTTATGGGACTTGCAACTCGATATTGTAACTTTGGTTTCAGAGGGAGAGGAGTGAGTTTGTAAGTGGCAGTAATGGGTTTCTACATGGTACCTCATTCATCCTTGAACTTGAAGTACAATATAGATTTGTAAATCAGAGTGAATTAAGTGAATTTAGGCAATCTGAGGTAAAAGGGGGAAAAGTATTTTCAAAATATATATTATCTCCCCCATCTGTATCATCTCTAGAAAAGGGCCGTCAGTAAGAACACTATTGCCTAGCAATGAGATCCTGATTTTCCTTTCTCTCATCAGTCTGCTGTCTTTAAAGCTTTCTTGGCTTTCTAGCAGTTGATTTTTCTACAGGAACAAACTTCATACTACTCAGCTTGTCAGCTTTAAGGTCTTTTTTTCTCCTATTACTTTTTTTTACCAAAGCTCCTCCACAATGGTTTCTTAAGACAGAAGGTTAACAGTGGCTAGCTTTTTGTTATTTCTTTTTCTGAAGTGTGTATTCTTCAGTAGTGTCTAAGAGCTTGTCATTCTTTCTGACAATGATTCAGCAAAGATAGTGGAAAAGGAAGTTTTCACATATGATCTCATACCACTCCTGTGTTTGTATACCTTGACTGAAGGTAAATATCTTCTAAAGCAGTGATTACCATAGCACTCGTTCCCTTTAAAGGAAGGAAACAACGTAGAGCTTGCAAACACAAGGGAATACATGAGCTTCTTGCTTAATTTCAGACGTGATCTCATGAGAAATTTTCTTCTTTGATTAAAACATGCCTTTTTTTTGGTGGTTTGGCATCCAATTATTATCTACAAAAAGCTGTCTTTGACCTAGCTGAATGCTGTGCTGCCACTCAGTCCATTTTATTCCAGTGAATATCCACAGGCTTGAGACATAAAGCAGTAGATCAGTTTTTGTAGGTAGTTATTCTTTGCCAGGCTGGCATTACTCTTCCCAGCATATCTTGTTTGTGTGTTTGATGTATGCTTTATTCATTTTGGGACACAAGGTCATTATCAGAAGTGTACCCTGTTCTACGAAAGTTTTGAGCTTCTTCCTGTGTTTACTTAATTCCACTGCAAAGCAGAATTTCATAGCAACCCACAAAAGTGATAACAGTAAAACGATGGTGATTGCACCTCTGTGTACTTAAGAGCTAGAGTATCCACAATCAGACACAGCAGTTCATTGATGAGTAGTGAAGTTTTCAAAAGCCTTCAAATCTTCTTTAGAAGTATACACCTAGATACTTGAGGCTGTCTTTAGCAGTACACGGATATGTCAAAGCATCTCTTCAATCTTACAGATTCTGGAGACATTCCATTTAGACTTTCCATTTATTACATAAAATGCAGTTGGGTGTTTTTTAAGTTGCTACATCTCTTATTTAAAGATCTGCTGTCTCTTCAGCACATGGCAAATTGAACTTTATGAATGTTTGCAATTTTTCTTTTGCAAATGCTGTGCTGTTGTACCTATTTTTAACCTGTGTTATACCTTTTCAGAAAAGAAACTACCACCTGTGTTGAATTTGTATTCTGTCTTGGTGATATGAACAAATCCAGTAAGACTTATTCAAGACTCTGCTAGACTCATTTGGCTTTTATGAGCCTGAGTAACAAAAAGAAAAAACCTAAATACTGTTTAAGTCAATATTCCATTTCTCTGGTCAACTGATGCTATTATTGTACATCTCAGTGAACAAGGCCTTGAGCAGCTTCATATTTCATTTCAGTTTGTCTGCCTTCTTGTAGCCTCACATCACCTTATGTGAAATGCATTTGTTTTCTGTGCTTCATTGTGTATTCAGTGAAACTGTCTTGGCTTCTCATCTGAACTCAGATCCCACTAATGTAAATTAGTATTCTTCCATTTTACAAAGAGACTGTATGCACATGATCTAATATACGCTTTTCTCTTAGGGTACACATTCGAAAATTGATGTATGAGTGAACTGTAGTAAGATAGGAAATGCCTTGCTTTTTAATTCTTAATTAGAAAAAAATAGTTTGAATGAAGAGAAACTAACATGATCCTCTGATGGGAAGTCCACAGAAGAAGGTGAGAGTTCATTGTGCACCCAGGAAATTAGATCGGAACAAAACTGTTTATTTTCCATTTTAAATCCAGATTTGAGTGGCATTAAATGATAATGGACAGATGGAGGAATCCCACACAAGAGGTCACCTAGTAAATTCTTTTCTTTTTTTGGGGGGGGTGAAGTTGACTGCAAGTTCATCAAAATCTATGGTTGTTAGAACTGGTAATGGGTTTTTAATTAGAAATTAGCCACCCATTTTAATAATATATAGTGTTTCCCAAGTCTGTCAGCCGAGAAGATGAAACTGCTAACAGCCTGACTGCTAGGTTGATTCATGCTTATTTAAGTATAATTTTATATACTCCTTAGCCTTGTCTCTCAGCATGACCAAACAGTTCTGAGGTGAGTTGTAGTGTTTTTCAGTTAATTTTCTACGAACCTTTTTTAATGACTCTGACTATTTTGAAACCTTGATGTAATAGTGGTGATAACTGTTTGTTGTATAGCAGTGCTGTATAGATCTAATTACTACAATGCAAAAAGATGTTTTCTTATTTGGCATTAATGCAGTAGAGAAACTAAGTTATATTTATCAGGAGATGTGAAATCAGTAGACCTACGTATTTAGGTTGGTTGGTTGTGTTTGGTCAATACAACATAATGTTTTTTTGGGAAAAGTTTGAATTAATTCAAGCTCATTATAATTAAGTAAAATAATAACAGGATTACAAAATAGAGATATTTCTTGCTTTAATTTGCTTCTTGAAAACTCTGTAGATTAATTATATTCTGTATCTCATTTGAGACAGCAGAAATGGGCACAGAAAAAATAAGAAATTGTCTCAGACTGGAAAGTTACTTATTTACTTATGTTTACTTATTTGCAGTGGTGTATTATTATCACTGATATAGGTGAAAGCAGAGTTAATATGAACATTGGTATATTAATGCAAGTCAAACTAAAAAAAAAAACATTAGTATCAGCCAGACTGGATTCAACTTTGGAGTTAGGAGAGCCAGGGAAATTTCAACGCCTTGTTTGGTTCTTCAAATGCTAAACTGCAAAAGCTCTAAACTTGTGATACAATTTTGAACTCACTATTCATGTCCTGGATGATCTTGGAATCTTACTGTGTCTCTGAAAAGCAAGAACGGATCATCTAGAGGTCCCATGACACACAAGCAAAAACATGCTATTAAATACTTCAAGTTTTCAGTTAGTTCTGGCAGATTCACTTTGTACAGTTCAAGTAGCTGCCACTGATCCTGTTGAAAATGGGGGGATGGCCAGTTTTGGGAAGCTATCATCAATATTTCAAAGCCTTTTAGCCAGGACATGTCAAAATACAGAGTTAGAACCAATTTATGAGTTAGCTAATGAACAGCATGTATAAATGTGTTGAAGTTGCATTTTTATATGTTCCATATATGTCGTGAAGAATACCTGTGCAAGTACTTGAGAAATGTCACTGAATTTCACAGCACTGGATGCTCATATGAAAAATAACTTTCATAAAGCAGTGAGGTGTTGAATGTACGTGTGCTGCATAGATCTTTAACTGGAAAGGTAGTTTTGGGGATTTCTTCTGCTCTTCTTTAAAAAAAAATTATGAATCAAGAAAGGGCAAAAGAGGGAAATGCTTTCATTCAAGGGCTTGATGCTCATGGTTTCTTTGTGTCCTGATATTTTCAAAAAAATGTTTCAATGTATCAGACAGTTGAGGAATTGATTCTGACCAGTAGGTGAGCTCAGAAGAAGACATGTGTGTGCTGTGGTCAATATTTTAACTTTAATGGGAAATTGAGTATTCCAAAGCTCACTCAGACCTTTAATGAGCATTTTAGACTTCACTAAGGCCAAAAGTAATGTTCTCTAATTCTTGTAAATAAATATTTTACTGTTTCTCATTTCTAATGTAAGTGCTCAGATAATTGAGGCAAAGTGTTGATGTTTAATCATTGCAATTAATTTTAATTGTGAATGTACATTTCCAGAGGAAAAATTATCCAGAGCACCTTTGCATTTTTTTTAAATGTGAACGGTAAATTCTGATAGTGCCTAAAGCATTGAAAGCAAACAACAGACATCCCATAATTGTTCATTTAGGCTACATTAAAGTTGAATAAACTGTTCATGAGCAAAAAATAAACTAAAGTGAGTATCTCATTAATCCTATTATAAGTAACTAAAAGTAACCCTAACAGTGTGTTGAGTTTCAGAAGTGATGGTAAGCTTTTTGTTGGCAAGGGTGTTGTGAGAAATGTGCATAATGTGATGGAATATTGTCTGAAAACGGAAGGATTTTTTCATACAGTGGTGCTGATTCATACAGTACAGGAAAACTCATTTTTATGAGTTATTAAGAGTGGTTGGAGTGTCTTAATTAGTGTTCTGTGTTTTGTGCTTGTTCCCTGTGATGGCACTTGAAGGTCAAAAAAAAAAAAGGAAAACAAATGTAATTAACTGAAACAAGCCAAGACATTTCTGCAGATTTCTTTTCTGCAAGTGGATCTTTTTGTGAAGCCATTTGTATGACTCAAGATGGGGACAGGAGCTTTGCTCTTCCTAATAAGACTTTGCACAACTTCACCATTTAGGAACTGGCAAGATGTTAATGATTTAAACTTTTTCTGTGATATTCACTGGGGAAAAAATGCTGCCCTCTGCGTTGTGAGGATGTCAACCAAAGATCACCAGAAGCCTTGGTGAAAATAACTGAACTTTCTCTGAGGAGGCTAAGTAGGAAATACTTGTTGCTATGGCTTATATGTAGCCTCCATTTAAAATTGAGGAGGGGAGAGGGGAGCAGGGGGGGAGGAGTAGTTTCTGTACTCAAAAATATGGACCTGTGTATGTGGGTAGTTAGGTTAAAGTTTTCCTTGGAAAATTTGAAGAAAAATATATCATTAATGTTTCAGTTTGCTTTTAAGGATACTAGCGACCTTATATTAAAGCTTAATGAAAACCCAAGTATGTAATAACTGTTCTCTTCACTTTTTTTTCTAACACGTGTGTATTTATGCTTATGGTGGTCATTCTTAGAAGCTGTAAATGTGTTTTTTGTTGGGGAATGAATGCTAAAATGTCGAACAGAAAGATTGTCCCTGAATTTGAAATAGTTTTGAATAAAATTTAGACGGTTGCAGGGTAAGCCTGATCTTGTTTGGTTAGGAAGCTATTAGAATTTCGGTAACTTTTTTCACTGCCTGGCTACAAGTAGAACTTCTGTTGGACCACTTCTGCTTGGCTTATATCATAGTTAATTCAATTGAATTTCCAGAGAGTTTTCCAGTGGTCATTGTTTTAGTATCAACATTAGGCATAAAAAACTAAATCAACAAACACAAAAAAACCCAAACCCAAACAAACTCAAACAAAAACTAGGGAACAAAAAAGCTGAAAAAAAAAAAAGCTAAAATTTACAATACTACCTTGTGTTCTTGAACTGCTGAAGAAACTGTCTTTTTCAGTTTCCAGGATACAGCTATCACTATGTAAACATAAACTCTGGTGCATTGTTAACCCAACCTTGCAGAAAGCTCTGTAGCCAAAAGATGCTATCAGCAAAGGTGTGAATGTGTCAGTTAAAATGAGATGAGTTGGTACTTCCCATGATCTGTTTGTTTTCAAAATTTTACAGTGTTAAAGAAAACTGTGTTAATTCTTAGTTTGCATACTGAGTTGGCCTTAATCAGCAATAGATCCATGTTGAAACTTGCATGTGATTTTTTAACAAGTGGAGGTAAATCTTATGATTTTCCCCTCCCCGATGTACTAGAAGAAATGCGATTAGAAGCATGCAAAGACTTTATTTTTGAGTCTTTCAAATCTTTCACCTTTCTCTTGACCTAATAGCTTGTCAGCTGTACCTCACTTTCTTCTTCTTTTATAGAATCTTTACTATCATTCATTTTGAAATAAGTAAGTTCATAGGGATACAAACCTATTTGAACTGCAAGAAATCTGCCTCTACTTCTATAAAGCCGTCTTAGTATGGGAGTGAAAAAACACATTCAGCTTGGCTGCTCACTAAATGTCTTCAAAGAGAATGAAGCGATGGGCAATAAGGGAAAAAACCCCATACTTTTGCGTACAGATATGTTACAATAGAAGGGAGAATTTTGTGTATTTGTTTGTATGTTATTCTATGTGCCATGGACCCAAGGAAAGGGTTCTTCCACATTAGTATAAACAGGCTCAAAATATGTGAGAGAATGTTTCACAACTGCTAGCAGATGCTTGTGAAACAGAGAGGCAGGAGTAAAACACCTTCAGGAATATATTGCTTGTTTCTCGTCATAGCTGATCTATTGAGATATATATTATTTCCAGAAAATGTCTTATCTTCGTTCAAAACTCTTCATCAGGTCTGTATATACTCTAGCCGTCGCTCTTTAGAATGGCTGTCAGCTGCTTCTAAGGCTGGTTCAGGTACATGCTGAAACCTCTGCCCTGCTTCAGCCATCCTGGCAGCATGTCTGTGTGGGAAGGCAGTGTAGACTCTGTGAAACTCTGTAGTTCTGTGTAGGCAGGAAACCTCAAAAAGCTGGAAACGGAGTAAAGAATGTTTGTAAAGGGTGATTGTGAGCAAGAGAGCTCAAAAGCATGTCTGAACTGCAGACAAAATGATATTTCAATGATGTATAAATTATAAATATGTTTGGAAGATGTAAGTTATGGTATTTAAAGTAGGTAAAAGGAACATGAATTTGAACTGCTGCAAAGGTCTGAAGTCCCAAGTGCCACATTTACAATGAATAAAAACTGAAAGTAGAATCTCTTGGGAGAAAAAGAATTCATCTCTCTGTCAAAGGTGAGTCAGCACCATCCCAGCTTGATATGTGCTGTGAGGACCTTGAGGTGTTCCATACTGGAAAAGCTCATACACTGTCTTGTCTTCAAGTAAACTGCAGTCAAGCTTGAATCAAAGATAATTACCTGTCATCTTAAACAGATTCTTCTCAATACAAATCAGCTGTGCAGTGGCTAATCCTCAGCAGAAACTCTATTATGCACATCATCATTTGTTCTGGCAAATGCATGAAATCTCTGGTCGGAATGAGCTCCAAAGGTAATTGCCTCATTGCATGCAAGTGTATGTATGAAAAGGTTCCAGCGAGTGCCCTTCCTAATCTTCTGTTCTTGCAGTGAAGGCTCAAATACTTTCTCAAATCATCAGGTCTAGTAGTGTTTTCAGATTTGTTGCCCTTCCCTGAATCTCCCTGCATGCCACTGTACCTCTGCAGCAGCTGTGAGCAGCATGAGTCCTTTGAGAAATATCTGCACAGAATAAAATCTGCAGCATCTTGGCAGATTTCATGTTTTCAGTTTTAGGTTATTTCGGATCTCTAGAGAGACTATCAAAGCAGTTAAAAGCATTATTGTTTTGATTCTAATTACACGGGAAGTGTACCTGGTGGTTAGGCACAATATGAAGCTTTTATCACATTTGTTTGCAGTGGTGACTAGTCAGAAGTGAGCAAGAGGGAACGAGTAGTGCTGTTTTTCACAGTTAAAGGTTAAAAACCCATGTACTAGCCCATCCTAGTAGTTACAAAGTATATTGCAAATATGTTACCCTTAAGGCCTCGTTAAAAAGTTACAGCCTCCTAAAAAGAACTGGTACGTTTTAGGAAACTAAGAAAATAACCTAAAAGAGGCAAAGTTTAAGAATTAAAGACCTAAAACCTCTGTGGCTGTAAAAGCATCACACTTAACTTGTTACAGGTGTATTATTTGCATATATAGCTCTTTAAAATAGTGATGGCTTCTTTAGGGACAAGACTTGGGTTTTTTTAGCACAAACAACTGATTTTTTTTTATTATCATTGCTGTTCATTATTAGTAGTACCAATATTATATATTACAAGCTATACATGTTTAACATGCAGATCCTGAAAGCTTTTACCCTGTACTGTTCACTTTTGTTATTCAGCGGTCAGTAGCGGTGTTGTGCAGTCAGCCACTCATATGCATGACCACCTGATAAGCAGTCAGATGAGAGTACCTCTTTTTTTCTAAGTTAACTTACAATCCCCCCCTCCAAAAAAAAAGAAAAAGTAATCACAGGAAGGAACACTATTTTTGCCTAATCTTATTTGAAAAGTTATGCATATGGAATAGTGGGCACAAAGTTAAGCTATATGTCACAGAGATATGAGGAATACATGTTTGAATTTTTTTGCTGTTATATGAAAATATTTCATAATAATTGAAATCTTCTGATAAGAGTAAGCCTTGAGTTTATGATGATGATGCTAGAATAGAATAGATGTAACTAGAAGTTAAATAGATGTAACTAGAAGGATGTTAAAGCCGGAAGGTATTGTTACCTGCAGTACCAAGTTATGATATTTTATGACAGATTTGTTATCACAATGTATATTTCTATATTTAATCAATATTAGGAGAGTTGTGTTTTGTTAGTGGGGCATATATACTTAATGCATACTAAATAAGGCCGTGTTGTAGCTGTAAGGTAGGTTGTATTGTATGCAACACTGTAGACGTATCATAAGCAAATGCATAAGAATTTAAACTAAACATGAGTCAGAATATATTTCATACACTCCTCTGCTGCATGTCTTGGGGTAGAGCTCTGTTTTGTTCATCTGTGAGCTCCCAACAACATTGACAGGCCCTTCTTTTTGAATCTGCAGGCAACCTGAAATCCTCTTTATAAGGTTAGTTGTTAGCTGTCCATCAGTGTGCTCATTGACTTGTAATGAGCACATTATAATGGTGCATCAAAACCCACGAAGGGAAGCACGTGCTGCTCTCTCCACCTTTGGCCAATGCCACATTATGCATTAAAGCTTCTTAAGTGGGGAACTGATCCATTCAGTGGGCTTTATGTTTTGGAAAGCCAGGATGTTGATATCCCAAGTTCAGCATTATGACTTAATTGCAGAATCAGGAAGGAAGAAAGAAGAGATGGAGGAGGCAGTGATGAGGGAAAGGATTGATTTAAAAGGCCTACTGAATAAATTATTGGAAATTGATGCGAGTTCTCATCAGGATGCACTGTGAATAAGGAGTTTGTGTTGTCTTTACTGGGACTCACATCTTTTCTATTTAATATGAGGCACATGACTGAAATAGTAACTTTTCTTATTTCCCCTCCTCTGGACTAAAATCAGAATATGTGAACTGGAGCAGAAGCCATTCCCTAGTTTCTGTTTGTGAGTAGCATCTCAGATCTTCCATTACCTAAGCAGAAACACCTTAGTCATGACAGATAATCTGTCCTCTTGCCTCTGATTGGGGAAGAACTGGAACCAAATCCTACTCAGGTGAATACTGAAATCTCAGAGATGGTTCCCTATCTTGTTTTAATAAACTCCTATGCTAACAGAATAGAATACTACATAATTTTGTTTGCAACAAGCCGACCTAGAAGCATGCCTTCCCAAAAGGCTCTGGGAACTTCTACAGTAAGGTGTGAACAGTCTTTTATTGTCTTCAGAGGAGTCCAGCTGGACCTGTGTCGGTATGCAGACTCCTTTTGCCTTTTTGGTCCAGCAGTCCTGAGCTAGAAGCACAGTGTAGATTTGGGTTCTATGGAGCATCTTGTGATGCAAGCAGTCTGGACATGCGGAGCTGTGGACGTGTATGAGGGAATACCTGTGTGAGATTTTTTCCAACTAAATGTGGATCTGCGAATCCAACACAGTACGTAGTTAGCCTTGAGAAAGTTAAGTAACAAGTAGTGTTGGAAAACAGTAGAACAGCTATAGACACAGTTGAGAGGTTGAATAAAGAAAAAAAAATTTGATTTCTTACAGCGTTTTCTTCATTATTCTTCATTATGTTTACTGTGAGAATGATAATGTAGTCAATTAGGTATGAGAAACAGCATAAATACTGCATCCTTCTGACTTTATGAACTCCAATTTTAAATGCCATATCTAATATTTTCTTCTTTCAATAACATTAAATAGAATGGATCTATTGTCTGAATAATGGAATTATTCAGATATTTTTTATAGTTAGAAGTTTCACATACTTGTTTTAAGAAAAACATCTGAATGTTAGTAGTCTGCTTAAAAGGAAATTTCGTGTTTAAAAATGTGACATGAGTACAACCTGATGTTTATTTAACTTATTTCAAGAAAATAGGATGGGGGAAGTAAAGATAAGTTAAATTGGTCATTATTTGCAGAACTTCAGATAATACAGTAGGCCAAAGTGATTCAGTTAGGAGTTAATTTGTGTTAAATATGCTGTGGGGTAAAGTTTCATGACAAAGAAAAAAGTGAACTCAAAATGCCAGAGCTCTTGGTGTTATTCCTACTACTTGGTGCTGTTTGAGGCAGATTCTAATGTGACATAGAGACATCTAGGGGAGATGACTTGAGTGGTAAAAGTAGCCTTGTTAAGCCAAATACGTCATATTTTATTAACCTCCACAACAGAAAATGTGTGGTTGTAACTGCATTTAGAAAAAATCCAGTGCCTGAAATTCCGTTGTGAAACAACTTGGGTACCTCTGTCCTACTTCAGTCTGCAGAATTGCCTTAAGCAGCTGAGATTCTACAGGAATGCTTCAAGGCATAGCTTTGCACAAAAATATTTAAATTGTAATGTTGTTATTTATAGTTCATTTTTCTGAAGTATTGGTGAGTGTCTGTTCTTAGGTAGATGCCCTGTATTTGGCTGTACTAGACTCTGTGAATGCAGATTTTATAGAAGTCAAGCTGTGCCATAGTATGAGAATTTTATTTGTGTTCTGTCTCTTTGGTAAGAGTAGTCTCTTGAGACAGAGTTGCTCACTCTGGGCTGTAATTTCTGTGTTTGGCTGTAATAACAACCAGCATGTTATTTGACAACTTACATTCCAGTCCTAGTTAGAGATGTGTAAATAAAACAAGTTTTGCTGATAGTCTCTTGGTCATGCAGATTGGGGCTGTAGCTGGAATGCATTTTGACTTCTGAATGCTTGACCCAGCTAAATGCTTGACTTCATTCCTTGGAGGTGGAGAGAAAGTGCCTCTGGTCCTGACAAGAAATGCCATCTTTCTCCCACAGCCTACAAATTAAACATGAGCTTAGTCTTGTCAGGCTTCCTGTAGTAGTTACTAGGGAGAGATGATTCTTTCCAGAAAGTGATTGAGAGCATACTTATTTTCTGAAATTGTTTGTCTCCATTTATTTTGTTGCAGATGTACAGAGGTGACTGGTACTGTGTAACACAAATACGTTCATCTGGTCTGAAATCTTTCATGCAACTATGTTTTTAAAAAAGCTTTTCCTTTTTGTGCTGTTTTTAACATAATCTGATATGATATTTTGAAATTCAGTACAGCTACTGGAAAGGAAAACTGTTTCCAACAAAATGGGTTATAAAAATATTTTTAAAGGATTTAATTTGTAATCGTTACAAAGACTTAGCTGAAATATTGCATGCTGTGATTGATCATTTAAATATTGTGATATCAAAGGCAGCTGAGTGATGTACTGAAAGCACAAATTTGTTAGCTATTGCCTGGTATTATGTTATAATCTAGTCTGTTTGAGTGTGGGTAAACCTAAATGCTGAATGAAAGTGAAGAGAAGACTAAATTCTGAAGTCTCAGCTTTTTACTGATCTATATTCTAACATACTGCAATAAAGTTGCTTAAGCTTTTATTATTTTTTAAGAAAATGTAACTTCACTGAGACAATCAGATGCACATGTGTTTAAGAATATACTTCACTTGTTTGTTAGATGGGGCATGATCTTTGGAAGCAATGAATTTTGTTCTTGGAACTGATGACTATTAAATGTCATAAATCTTTCCTCCTTTCTCCCTTCCCTCCTTTCAACTGTAGATAATTTTAGAGTGATTCAACCATTTTTACAAGGGAGGAATTCAGATTTTAATTTTCATTTCAAGATAAAGTATTTGTGTCTGAAGGTACATGGATTAATTTTTAACATAAATGCATGTCACCAACATTTCTCACTTAACATCTTAGGTATTGTTTTCTTTCTGGCTAATCCAGTTGTGTTGAGTGCTTGTGTGTTTAAAGGGTTGCTCTCCATGCTGCCCTCCCTGCCCCCATAATACTATGCTATCAGTGCTCTCACTGGTATTTTATCCAAGAAGTTCTTATGAAGTCAACCATTTTACTCCTTTCTCTCTATACAGTTGTATTCTGAGTGAATGGAAGGGCATAGTCACTTGCAAGGATGTTAACTGTGCTAGAGTCTGATAGTAGGTTCTAAAGATGTCCAAGGATTGAAGTGGAAAAGTGGGAAGTCTCAGGGGGCTATTACTGTGATGATCTTCCAGTGAAACAAATTATACACTGTGCATAGTCTAAGGCTTTATTGAGCACTGCGGCTGTAAAAACAGAAATCAAGAAATAGCAAAGGAAGCTCATTGAAACAGTTATAATTTTGAATAGAAAACAATGAAGAACAGCAATTAGCATTAATAATTAAGGAGGAATGGTATTTGACAAGATTACCCTATGTTTAGAGAGTCTGTTTTGAAAGAATTAAAATACCAATGCAAATTGAATTTTCTTAAAGCTTTAATCATCCCGTTAACTCCCTTTCATTAGAAAGTCCCTAGTCAAAAGTTGGTTTCCAAGCCCAGCTAGAGAGATCTTTAAAATTTGCCTTTATTGCATTTTTATTTCTCTCTTGTGTGGATTTTGCAGTGAGCAGACTTGGGAGAATTCCCAAACGCACAGAAATGATTGGAATAATTCCTGTTAGTGTTGTAGAGTTTTAGATTGGGTTCAAAATTCACAGACTATTGATATTAGGATCCCATCAGCCTCTGAATGGAGTGGGACATCTAGTTGGTAGAGAAGGTGGGAGCAGGAAAAAGATGTGGGGGATGTCCTGGTTTCATCTGAGACAGGGTTAACTTTCTTCATAGTAGCTAGTAAGAGGCTGTGTTTTGGATTTGTGCTGAGAAGACAGTTGATAGCATACTGATGTTTACAGTTGCTGCCAGGACAGTCAAGGACTTTTCAGCTTCTCTGCTGTGCCAGTGTCTGCAGGGGCAGGAGAAGCTGGGAGGGAGCACAGCCCCAGTTACTAGCCTAGGATTTGGCCTTAGGTTTAGGATTGAGACCGAAATTGGCCAGGAGTCTGCTCCTGTCATGCACATCATGCCCAGTGTATAGATAAGGAGTTTCAAAGTACTCCCTCTTGCTCTGGATTGTCTCCCTCTGGGTCACCCTTCTCTCAGGGTCATCTTGGTCTCTTGGACACTTGAGCTCCTCTCTCCTTTCTGGGATTGCAGTTTTGGGACTCTCCCTGCTCTGGGATCGTTAGCTGGGAATGGGCTGGACCTTGGTCATCGGGTGGTGAGCAGTATCACTGTGTATCTCTCATTTTACTATTATTGTAATCATTATTATTATCAGTATTATCTTCAATATTACTGCAGTTTAGTTATTAAATTGTTCTTATCTCAACCCACGAGCCTCTTTGCCATTTATCCCTTTAGTTCTGTCCCCCATCCCCGGGAGTGGGAAGGGTGAGCGAGCGGCTGGGTGGTGTTTGGCTGCTAGCCAGGGGTGTAAAACTATAACGGGGGAGTACTGTTATGTTGAAGTAGATCTTGGCATTTTCCTGATGTTCTCTTTCTTGGAAGAAAAAAAAAAACACAACTACTAGAAAGACCTGCACCTTGTTTGGAGGAACTAGTTATATTGACCCATAGGTCATAACTGTTATTCAGATTAACAGCAGAGGCTGAAGGAAAATGTTACAGTGTAATTTGTAGGGAACTTCCTGTGTACATTGTAAAAGCATAAAGAAAAGCAATTTAATATATTTTGGGCTGAATTAGTAATGTAGAATAGTATTATAAATCAGGTTGGAATGTCAAAGAATTATAATAGATGAAAATGAGCCAGAAGAAAAATTTCTTCCTGAAAACTGAAACAGAATTTGAACTTCTTGAATTTTACCTGAAATGACAATTTTAATATTTACAATGAAAAAATACAGGGGGGGAAAACCCTACAACCGTGAGCTGGTAATTATGCACTTGCTGAAGACATGCACTCTGCATTTTTTAAATTCCCTAATTAAATCCTAATTAGGATGTGCACTAGAGTGTTAATTCTTGCCTTTATTCCTCTAGGGCATCCCTATACCTTCAGGAACATAAGCTTACTCAGATATGTAAAAGATAATTGCCAATAAATAGGACTACCACCTAGTATGTTCATTACATTACTTATTTGTTATGTGCCTGCTAATCTATTAGCCAGAAAAGCAAAATAATTTATTTTGTTTCTGGTTTTGTGTGAATGCATTTGGCTTTATCAACAGGATATCACAGCAGCACAAAAATTGGTCAGCATATTGACAGGTAATAACACTGAAGAAATTTTTTACTGCAATATCCAAGTTTAACTGCTTGTGCACTTGAAAATGTTTCCTAAGGCCTAGGAATTTCTGTTGATAGACTGCAAAAGAGGAGAAAATAAGTGTCAGTTTTAAATAGACGGTCAATTCTCTGTTATACAAATCTTTCTCATGCCACTATTCCACCTTTCATACTACATGAATTTCACATTGACTACTTGGTTGTTTGTTCATATTTACAAAAGCACAAACTCTTAATAAACAAAAGGTATTAATTAAAAGCCCATATTTAAACCCAACAGGTAAAAACCCCCAAATGTTGAAAATAAACGAGCAATGTGATTTCTTGGCAACCACTAATAAATCAGCCAGTGGAGCTATATTAGGGAAACAGATGGGTTTACTGTATGAGATATGTTCTAAGCATCATCTCCATAGAGCTGAAAATATCACTCCTGAGGCCGTGCCTAATCCAGCTCATTAGTGTTTAGAAAAATACGGGATTTGGACTGGGTGGTAAGTCATCTATACAAAACAATCACTAGATATTTATCTTTGTTAATCAAAATAGGTATAAAAGATCAAGTGTTCTGAGGCTGGCACTTTGGTTGGATTCAGATTTTTAATTAGAGTCATTTGATAAAGTGACTGAGAATAGGTGGTTTTCTCCCATTCGTTTTTCTGTCCCTCTCTTCCTACAGCAGGGATGCTGTCACCATATGTGATGGTTTACAGTTCATTAAGTTCTTGTCCTGAATGTCAAAGGGGCTCATCTTTTTGATCTGAAGGAGCTGTTTTTAGAAGTGTTTTGCCCAAAGTACCAAGTTCTCACTTTTTTCTTAATTGCAGTTAGTCTTTGAATGCAAGTTTTGAACCCCAATGAACAATGTAAGCTCAGTTGTCCTTGCCATTAAGTAATCTGAACTGTAGTAACAAAATATTATTGGAAAAAAAGTTTTCTCTAAGTAAAGTAAAATCAATAAAAATATACAACGTATTAGTGTTTGCCACCTCTAATGAGTTTCAATCACATTTAGAATTGAATATCCATTTTATTTTATGTAGTTTACTGACTTTCACTAAAAATCATTAAGATTAATTTTTCTTAAGCAATTAGAAATAATTTCTTAAATTTGCTTAGACTTTTGTTGGTCAAGAGTTGCTCATCTATAACAAGACAATCCATTAACTGTAGGAATTCAAGGCTAGGAGGTCTGTAAAAATTCATCCTATGGATCCCTTTGCACCAAAATAGCTGTTTGTCTAATGTGTTTGTAGCAACAACAAATCAAAACTGTTTCTACAGCCTTTCTAGAAATCTCTGAAGGCTTAGTACCCCTTTTAGTCAGAAAACTTTTCTTAATATCTAAAGTATATCTTTGAACCAAATTATAATGCCTGCTTTTGTTTTTTCCTGCCCTGTATGACTGTCACTTTGGAGACTTTTGCATTGTAAGTCTCTCATGAAACTCGCTTTAATGTTTTCTTTTGTAAATCAGATATATCACGTTCCTTCAGCTCTTCTTTATATGTCATGTTCAAAAATCTACTGTCTTTATTGTTTTTCTCATGTAGAGCTGGCAATTTGACAGTATCTATTCTGGGGTCTCAGAACCCAGCTCATATTGTCGGTGTCAAGAATAATTGCCTTTCTGGATTTTGCAGTCTTCTAGTACCCCAAGACTGAGTTTGTCTTTTTTTTTTTTTTTAATATATATTATTTGTGTTCTAGGCCCTCTATTCTCTTCTTCAGTTTTGCTATCTGGCCCCTTACTCCTTATTTTGCATTGGTGCATTTCTTGACTTATTCCCACATGCAATGTTTTGAATCTGCCTTTACCAAATTTCATCACAGAGGTGTTTATTGAGTTTGTTTCTAATTTGTAAAGATCATTTTGGATCACAAAGATTCAGAGTGCTTGCATGCCCTCCTGCCTTCTTTTACTTGTGCTTTTCTGCCTGACCTTCCTCACTGGAGGATAACTTAGATATTGCTTGGGTGGACCGCTGTGAATTTCCATCTTAATGTCTTTTTTTCAGTTCAAAATCGGAGTATTGATAATTGCTTCTTGAACAAATCTTTTAAATTAATTAAGGATTTGTCTCAAGGTTTTTTTTCATATAGGTAGTATTTCTCTAACTTGCCTATGGAGATTCTATGTCTAGCAGTGTTTAAGTCTTCATTAAAGTGAGGCTGCATTACATCTACAGCTTCTACCTTATCAGTTAAAGCAGTTACCTCTAAAGGAAGGAAATTTAATTGGTTTGGCACAGGTTGCTCTTGACAAATCTGTGTTGGCTATTTTCATCACTTTATTATCCTGTAGGTGATTATTAATTGATTGTTTCATCATTTTTTTCCAGACTGTCAAGCAATTGGGCTGGCTGATAATTATAATTCTCTCCTTTTTACTTTTTGGTTGGAAATGAATCTGTACAAAGTTTTTACTCCTTTTTGGCTTCCATATTCTTTGTTAGTTGTATATAGTATTGTTTGCAATATTCCTTTCTGTACATCCTTAGTCATATGCCTTTTTATTGGCGCTGTAAATTTCCTTTTGATTTTTAATTCTCTAAAGAATTTCTCACTGCCAAGTGAAGCCTTCCTGTAGATTCTGGATTCCCTGCCTCTTGAGTGGCACTTAGTGCCTGCCTTACAACTTCAAAGGCTGTGAAGGTTTAGACTGGAGTGTATGTGCCTGGGCAACTGCATCGTAAGCACACTGATATGTGAGAGTGACCAGCAGTTTTGGCAACATGATATTTTCTGCACTTAACAACTCAAAAATCTTTGTTTTCTCCTCTCCTTAGTGGTCATGCTGAACTAACTCCTCTGCTGCTTTCATTTATAGAATGATTTCTTCATTTTTTTTCAGTTCTGAAATCTTTAGACTTAAGATCAGTGAATGTTTAAGAAAAAGCTTATCTAGATAAGGCCTCTCATTTGAAATAACAGATGGATATGAGTTCTTAGGTAAGCATATAGTTAATTTATTATTTTTTTAGAAACTATACATCAAGAAATGACCTTTGCCTTGAAGGTCACAAAATTAGTGTTCAAATTAGTTCTGTTAAGGGCCATGAGTCAAGTTAGTTTTGAGACAGAAGCAGGATCTTGAAATGATATTTTCTCTTTTTCTCTACAATACCTTCTTCAACCATTCTACATTAAGTACTTGTTAATGTCTGCAGCATGGTCTTCGCTATAGAAGTCTTTCGCAGTGTTCTGAGTCCATACTGTCTCTTGACAGTAACTTCCACTTTAGTAAGGTTAAGGCAGTCTTGAAATTCATCATTCCACCAGCACATGCTTTTCAGTCAGTGCACACTTTTCAAAAATTACTTTTGCTTGGTTTCTCCTCTTCACAACAGGGTGCCCGACACCAGTCGGTATACTTTCTGAAATGGTTTAGAAAGATTTCCACTATGTTTCCATGAGGAATAAACGTTTCAGTTAAGAGATTCTGGGGGTCGAGCTTGAGGCTGTCTAGAGTTAAATCACACTGTACTGGACCACTACTTTGTTTTGTTTCACACTGTTTCTTCTTGGCTAATTTTTCACTTTTCATAGTAAAGGAAAGCTAAAAAATAGTTCTCCCATGAACTCTGGACTAGCCAGACTTGAAGTTCCTATTTAGGCATTGTATTCATATTTACCTTCTGGATTTGACCTTTCCTTCTTAATATATGGCCCTTATTCAGACAAAGTTTGTGATTTAGCTTAAGAAAATAGTTAAAATGCTTCCTTTTAAAGAGAACCTTCTAATCAGAGTTCTGTCTCACAGTTTCTATATTGTCACCTTGTCACACTCTGTTTTTTTTCTCAAGCCTTGTTGGTCATTTATGCTTGCCTGAGTGTTAATAACATTGTTTGTCACCAGGTAATTTCCGTGGAGCTACTGAAAAACTTAAGGAAAAACACTGCAAAGTGAAGGCTGACTTCCACATGGGTTACATGCCCACATTTAATAGAGATATAGCCATGCCACAGCTAGTGATTATCTCACTGTATCTGCCGTGAGAAGCCACTTGCAAGTGACCTTTGGTCAATTCAAGACTGTTTTATATCTTATCATAATGTGACTGAACCTTAAAACCAAATTTAAATAGAGTAAATGCTTTAAGCACTGTAATATCTTAAAATTATTCACTCTTAAACACTTCTCTAGAGTTTAATAATTTTGCATGAGTATTTCTTACTGTTTCTGAAAAATGCAACAACACAGAAATTGTCCAGCTGAATTGTGTAAAGCACTGTAAAGTGAACAGCCTTATGCTATTATGGTCCTTTCACCTTGGAGTCCTTCAGAAAGCAATTGGACTAGAACAGCATGGAATAATAGATATTCTGTGTCTGAGTGCTGTATCCCAGTTATCTTAGAAATACAATTTTAATGCTTATTTTGTGCTCAACTTGCAGTAGGGGCTTTGAGGGAGTATGTGGATCACCTGCCAATTGTGAAAATACTAGTATAGAAAAAATGATGATGTGATCATTCCCCAGAGAATTCTTATCAGAAGAAGTTTCGTGTATTTAATATATTGACACTGAACTATGAGTGGTGTCATGGCCTTATTATGGAAGGTACAGTCCTCAGAGATACTGTCCTGGCAGTTTAATTGGAGAACGAGAAGCTACTGAGTGTTAAATAGTGTAAACATACTTTGGGATACGTATAATGGTGCATTTCATAATAAACACACAGTTTAGACACCTGTAAAATGTGTGCCAGACCAATAGAATCGCCTAATACTACTGTCCACCTATCCGGATGGAGATGTCCAAATGTGTATGAGCCTAAACTTTGAGTTCTGTGCACATGGTGATAAAGTCCTGCATGCAAAGGGAGTTGTGCTGGCCTGTTCGAAAACTGGGTATTGAATATCCCAAGAGAACCGGAGCAGGGAGATGTTCACTGTTGTTTTAGAATAAACATTATTCTCTGTAGTTTGATATTCTCTAATTTTTCAGTTATTGTTAAATTATGATTTGGAGAATGACTTTCATCAATCTGCACATTCTGTAAGAGATTGCATTCATCACATGCTTCTTCCCACTTCCATGAATGTTTGCACATCACAGAATACTGTGAACATGAACAGTGAAAAAATCCACTTCTATTGGGCATTGAACCTTTAAAAGGTTGCACAGCAGGGAACCATGTGATTCTTGGACATTTAGTGAATAGGACTGACATGTTAGAGGATGCAGGCAGAATGGAACAAGAAGAGGACAAATGTGTGAATACATATTAGACTGTGCTGAGAGCAGTTGGCTCGATGCTCTGCTCATTCATAGAATTCTGTTTGAGAAACCAAAGAGTTTGTAGAACTCCAATTCCCTTCTGGAGATGACAGTGAAACCATTACAATGGGTGCTGATCAAGAGCTTTTGAAATAATCTTCCAGAAGAAAAGAAAACTATTCCAGTACTTTGTAGTACCCCATTTTAAGAAATATTGAGTGAAGCACTGGATTAATGTGTCTTCACTCCTTCTGGAGAATGAGACTGTGCACAAGGAGGGCCATAATGAAATGCTGAAATGTTAAAAATGCAGTTGCAGCACGGGTTTATCCTAACTGACCTCTACACTGCAGTCTTTTATAGTGTCTACCCCATGAGCATATGAATTTTCATAGTTTAAAAAACCCAGTAAATTGCAAGCAGTACTGTAATAGCTTACAGTTTAGGCTGTTCATGCAGAAATTGAATAGATGACATTGTAATCATTGCAGTAGGATGTATGCTTTATTACAGTATGTTTTTAAAGTATCCTGAGGAAGGTTATTCATGCTACACTAGTCAGGTATCATTTTTATTAAACAAGAAAAATAAAACTGTTTAGTGCTCGATCATTTACCTGGCTGTAGAGTTTAAGCCCATCTGTGTATTCTGCAGTCTGTCCTGAAGAACACAATAGCTTTACATGGCTTAAAACTGCAAACTGACTTGTCACACAGGCTCATGTCGACATCAACAAAGGAGAGAAGAAACATGTGTTGATGGGTAGCAGGCCATAAGGGTCAACGATTGGCATTTACACAGATCTTTACTTTGAAAAATAGTATTGGGAGCTTTTTGCTACTTCCTTTCAACAGCAGTGTGTCAGCAATAGAGTCATGTAAAAAAAAAAAAAAAATCCAGTGATACAAGTCACTTAAAACCTATCGTTCTGTGTTCCTTTCAGCTTTTTTTTTTTTATTTCAAAAAAATGAGAGTCAGGATCCACAAATAGAAAATTATCCTTTTCACGAGGGATTTTCCAGGTAAAAGTGATGGAAGACCAAGTCCTTTTCTTACCCATAGCATAGGAGTTTATAACCACTATTTAAAATTATTTCTTTGGTTTTTAACTTGAAATTATACTCATATACGTCTTAGGTTTTTGCTAGATTTATTAATCTTTTCCCTATAAAAATCAGAAATAAATCAGTAGTTACTACATATTTTTTTAAAGAAACTCTGCACAATGTAATTTTCAGATTTTTCAGTGTGAGAGAATATTGTCTTCTTATGGAGTAAATGCAGTTTACACAAAACTGTTATTTTGGGTTTTCTGAAATTTTAGTAAGTGAAGGGAAATTGAATATTTATTTATCAAACCAGCTTTATTTATGAAATGTTCATATGGGCAAAATAGGATGATGTGGGTTTTTTTATGCATTAGATATTTATCTTAATCTCTGAGCATTATATAAACATTATATGTTTTGCAGTATTTAATGCATTTTTTTAAAATTAACCACAGTATCCTTTATTCTTTGAAAAATTCCTCTGATTTTGATTTTTTTTTCTAATGGGAGTCTGCCAGTAATGTTGGTGCTTTGTGAGATGAGTTATATTTGTACATTTTCATTAACAGAGATTATGAAATGAGAGTAGAATGCAAAAAGAGGTCTTTTCTATTGACTTTTTTTTACTTGGATTATAAGAAAACGTTGCAAACAAAACCACACATAATGACAAGCAGGATAAATATAAATAGTAAAAACACACGTATATAACAGTGTGAACAAAGCTGATAAAACTACTGGGAAACTGTGTGCAATTCTTCAAATTCATGTTGTGTAAAATTCATGTGTCATTTGAACCAAAAGATAGATATTGACTGTGTTCTGGGACTGTCTCACTAGGATGAGCTTAGGACTGAATGGCATACAGTGAATTCCTGACGCAGGCACCGGTGTTCATGTCTTTTGAAGTGTTTCGAATTCTACACAGACAATTTAACTGTTTGCTTTCATAGGGGTGTGTTTCTTCCAGTTGTGGGGCCATATGGTAAGGAATTACCCTGCCTTCCCTGCAAGCTGCACTGTTTCTATTAAGGTGCAGAAAACTTGTGTTTAACAAGTCAAGTTATTTTTATTGAAATGTTAGATAACAAAGAAATAAGAACCTGCTAGCAACAGTCTGTCTGTTCTGGGCACTCTGGAAAAGAGTCTTCAAACAGCAGGTGAAGCAATCATGTCTCCGTTGCAGTGCCAGTGTGATCACAGCAGGTACAGGCATCTGTGTGTCGGCTTTGATATAGATGGTCTGAGCCACTAATACAAGTGAATTCCAGAGCCACATAGCCAAAGAGCCTAGATCACTGTGCAGTATTGCTGGTGTTACTCGGCAGAGGCCCAGTAAATCTATTGCTTTGTGGATACATTGCTATGTTTCATGTTCTATTTATACTGGGGAAAAAAAATAATGAAGTTCCTTTATTATTGCTGGTTCGTCAAAGTCAGAATAGCAGTAATAGTATATTTATTCTTTTTATATATAGCTTGTCTTTGAGTAAGTGAAACTATTTTAGATTTTTATTTATGTTTACCTTTTGGTTTAAAAAAATCAATGTAGTAACGGTAGACCACATTGCTGACTGTGTATATGCATTATGCAAAGCTGCTGTATTTTTCCGTGTTTTTTCTCCTTCCTGACTGTTTTTGTTTGACTCATTGCACTTCCTGGTCTGCATCCAAAGAGTGATTTCCTAGTTGGAAGGATGGTGGGGCTGCACATCATAGAACAAGGCTTAAGGGAGAAAAGGGGGTCAGCCATTTCTTGAATATTTTTGCTTTAGGTTCTTCACTGCCTTCCTTCCTTTATTCTCTGCTACTTGTTATATGGTAGCTACTTGATTTAATTATGCTTTTTCTTTCAATGCTCTTCTCAGAGACCTTCCTGTTCAATCGTTATGCTTTTTTTTTTTCTTCATAAATGCTCACTTAGCAGTAGTGTTACTGCATTCTGGTATTTCATGAATAAATTTTTCATAATTCTTTTAGGTCACTTTTAAGGCACTTAACAAATGCAGTGGAATCATCTGGTATCTTTCAGATCTCTTCCTTCTTAAGTACCGATTCCCATCTACAAGCTGAATGTATTCTTATTGACATGAGTGAGTTTTAGGATGAGGCACATAAATATGTCTTTCATACAAACATACTTTTCATTATGTGTTAATCTACAGAGCAATATCTGTGCCCTTGTTTGCTTTTCTCTTAAATAACTGTTCTCTGGCTCTTAAAAATAAAACAAGCTTCTGAAGAAAAAAAAAATAGCTAAAACAGAGCAAACACAAGTGACAAGAAAGTAAACATGATGGAAATGGTGGAGGATTGCTGTTTCTGTGCTTTGCAAACCCAGTAAGGAAAAAGATAAATACAACTAAAGCTGTGGCCCAGAATACTGATCTGGAGCAATTTTTCTTGGAATACTTGATGGGAAACACATCCACTCAATCCACAAAGCAGGTTAGAACAACCCCCTGAACAGCAAGGCTAAACAGGAGCAATGCAAATTGAGTTAACATAAAACAGGATTGGCAAGCAGAAATGATAACTTAAAAAAGTGCGCTCAGTTGTCAGCAAGTGTCTTCCTGGTCGGCTTTTAGCGAAGGGTAATATAATAGTTCTGAGTTAGACTGGGGAAAAGAAGGTTTGAACTCTGTACAAAACAGAATATTGTCTACTTGGACAAAAGAAAAATTTAAATTTATAATACACTTTTGGGGAAGATCTGGCAAGTTCTACCTATATTGCTGTTTATACAGTTGACTTAGTGTCAGTAGTATTCCCCTCTGCTTCCATGTCCTGCACTTACTGTAGATAATGTGTCCCATACTAAATGCTCATTCTGTCTGGTCCCTCTGCTCTGAGGGGAGGTCACAAGGAATGCAGTTGTTATTACCAAACTTCCTGGAGGAAATACGTTGAAAACTACAATTGCAGAGGCACAAGAGGTGATGGGTTGTCAGGTTTTATTTCCCTGTGAATATTAGAGGTCAAACACAGCCATTTTTACAAACAACGTGCAAGCAGTTGAAGTAAAAGCTGATCTTGCTTTCTGTGTGAGAGTCAGGTGTAATTGCTCTTCAGTAATGCTACAGCTGTACCTTCTTTAGTTATGCTTCTTCAGCACAGCACTAATACAGCAGATCTTGAAGCACCTTCTCCCTTCACATATGTGTAAATACATGTTCCTTAACTAGACACCAGTGTTCCACTGAAAGCTCTAAAATTTAATCAGAATGTCCAGAATCCCTCTTAACTGCCTTATTAGTTATCCTAATGCCATTATCAGTCTCCGATATTTGATGTATTGAAGAGTCAGAAGAAACTTGGCCTGCCAATGTGATAACATGCAAAGAGAAGGTGAGCACTTAATGACTGCATCTGTCTCAGTATCACCCTATTAACTTATGACATCTGTGCCGATAATATATTAAGGTGGCTGGCTTGCCAGCAGAGAGTCTGTTTTCACTAAGTCTAGTTTTTAAAATGTTAGAATCTTTCTAGATCCCTTTCTTAAAATCCCATCGCCTAAGAAGGAAGTGTTTTCACGAATTTACTAGTGTGGCAGAGAAGATTAATATTGTGTATATTCTCACATGATTAGAAAGAACCTCAAAAGGTCATAATTTCTGTCCCTTGCGAAAATCAAGATAAAATCTCTGTAATTTCTGACATTTGCATGTCTAACTTCTAAAGATCTGGGCTGACAGAGACTAAACTATTTCAGTTAACTTCTTCAGTACTTCAGTAGTTTGAACATTTTTCTTCATGTCTAACTCAGGTCTTCCTTGCTGCAACTAATCCTCTTGCTGTCCTATCAACCAGAGGCATAAATAATCCTTGTTCTTGTATGCAGCGGCATAGTATGTTTGAAGACTGTTACGTCCATCCCATCTCGCCTCCCCGTAGCATTTGCTTCTCTAGCTTGAACAACTCTGATTCAGCCTTCTCCCTTTCTCCTCCTCTTCTTTGCTTCTAACAATTTGCATTGTTCTCTTCGAAACTCTGCTTCATTAGTATTTTTCCATCAGTGTTTCTTGAAGAAAAGTGCTGAAACTGAAGACGCATCTTCAGCTGAAGACTTTGGTGGCATTGAATGATGACTGCAAGTGTGTTACAACTACTTCTGTTTGCAGGTCCTACTATAGTGTTTGCTTTTGTCTAATTATGCCATTGGTGACATAAGTCCTGTGATAGAATGACAGATAGGTCATCTTCATCTGGTTCCTTTTCTGCAGCTTACTACTTCCTCTGTCATGTTGATGAAGAAATTAAGCTGTGAGTATTTTGCCATGTTGGAGAGTTGACTTCAAGTGTAAATCTGACTGCTAAGGCAGCCAGTGTCCAAACACTAAATAAGTAGAAATCAATTGACTGCAAAATTGAATGGGTCACACAGTAGAAACACCTTAATCCCTGTATAATTTGCAATCTAATTAAAATTAAGTAAATGAAAACAATGCAGATGAGGTAAGCAAAGTGTAACTATGTGTCTTGACTATGCTATTAGGAAGTCTGCACCACACCTTCTGCTCTTCCCCCCCGCCCCAACAAAGTAAGTTGCTATTTTCAATTATCTGACCTTTCAGGAAAAATAAGTATGGGTAGCTGAATAGGCAGCTCACCATCAAACTTTTATTTGTTGTTATTTCAATTCTTATGTGGATGATGGGTCTATTTAAAAGACTGGTATCAATCATCCTTCCAAATAGATTCATCTTCTTCGCATGAGTCGAACCATCAGGTCAGACCGATAGAGCAGGGCTGAGCAATGATTACAAACCAGCGCATATGGCTTTTCACAAGACACAAGCAGGATTCAGATCCTTAAGTCTGAAATTGCAATTTAAAAGTTAGTTTTCACTTTAAAAGTTGTCTGTTGAGACAGCCTTCATTTTTAACCACGAAGTTTTTTTAAGTACCTGCTATTATGCTTTCTCCACATAGCCAGTATTGTCTTGGCCTGAGCAGCTATAATCCTGTGCCTAACTGGGACCCTAAGGCTAGAGAAAGAATTATGCAAGTCCCTGAAGGATTCTGTTGAGCCGGCAGCCTTTTGGGCTGTAACTGTGGGATCAGTATCAAGCACCTCTCTAGTATAGGTTATGTACTTCATTTTTAAAGCACCGTTCTTACAGCTGTGGAGATTAACAGTTCTGATATGTTATTTTTTTCTGTGCTTAGCTGGTAGGATTTCTCTACTACGCAGTTTGTGTTATAGCAGTGGCTTGGCATTTGGGGTAGACTAGAGAGCCTGCACTGTGTTCTGGAAAACCAGGCAACTCTACTGCGTTTCCATGTGTTCTATTTAGGCTGTTGTAACTGCACTGCTACCCACAACGCAAGTCATTTGGCTTAAAATAGCTCAGATTTAATTTTAAGATATATTCGGTTAACAGATAGAGTGCTGTCCCAAGGATTTTATGTAGTAACATGTCTGTGTGTTGAAAGCATTTCAGTTTTCCCAAGAAGCACACCAGGGATAATCAAATATGGGATAGATTCTGTATGTGAAGCTTTAAATTGAATAGGAGTTTTCAGCCTGGAAAACAGATTACTTTAGGGAGAAATAGTAGAGATCTGTTCAATTGTGAGTGGCATGTAGAAGGTGAATTTGGAATGGATCTACAGATCCCTCTGCAGTGTCTGTCTACCCTCAAGCAGATCAACAGTCTCACCCAACTTGGTGTCGTCTGCAAACTCCCTCATCCACATTATTGATATAGATACAAAATTATCTTTAAAGGGCCCAGTGCTGAGCCCTGGGGAACGCCAGTTGTGATGAAGGGTTTTGAAATACAGACAAATCTTTCAGGATTGTAGAGTACTAGAGCTATAGGTTGTTAGGGGAGGAGAGAAAATTCTGAGGAGGTATCATTTTATGCTTGTCTTTCTGTTATGTTCTTCCAGATAGTGCTTGCTGTCAAAAACAGTTGGAGGAGTCAGACTGGAGGAGTCTTTGGTTTGACCTGACAAGGTTTCCTAGGTTCCTAAGACTTTTTTTTTTTTTTTTTGGTGCATCAATTTTTAGTTCTCCATTCTCCATTTCTGGCATGATTTTAACTTCATTGCTCTGTTTGTCTCTAAAGTACTTGCAATTAGTCTTAAACCTGATCTTTTCTTT
>WKFP01015139.1:171424-204015 GCA_011057875.1 Pterocles orientalis
TATATTTTTTTTTTTTTTTTTTTTGGTGCATCAATTTTTAGTTCTCCATTTTCCATTTCTGGCATGATTTTAACTTCATTGCTCTGTTTGTCTCTAAAGTACTTGCAATTAGTCTTAAACCTGATCTTTTCTTTACTTTGCCCAGTAACATCTTTTTTTTTTTTTTCAGGTTTAAACTGCTTGCACTCTTTTCCTGTATTTTTTTGTTTTAGACTTCAGGAACTATGCCTCTTTTTTGCCTGCATTTCTGCCCCTAGGAAATCTTAACATGTCAGTGTGCTTTCATTTCTTATTCACCCACTGTGATTTATTCTATAAGAGGCTCTAGACTACAATGTTCAGTCAATAAACAAAATACTAGGGTGGCAGCTTGATGGACCAATTACAGAAAGGTAATTGCGAAAATGTGCTTTTATTTCCTCTAGACATTGTGTGCAGAAGTCATAAAGTGGACTGCACATTACTGAAATCAAGTTATGATGGATGAGAATGCATGCCAACATTTCGGCATGGTTTTGGCAACATGTAGATTTATTAGCTGATTGGAAATAAAAGATGAAGACACACTGCCCGTTGGTTCATTGAAAAGCTGTTCAAATGGTAATATAATAGAACTATTATTTTATAGAACTTTGATTAAATGTGATATTATACTTCTACAGCATCATTTTACTGTCTGCAGTCTCACTGGAAAGGATAATCTGTTGTAATATCAGTCTTGGTAGATAATACTACCAACTTCAAACCAATGGAACATTACACTTAATAAATTGATGTAATTGTGCACATTTTAAATAATTTCTCTGATTCATTGATCTGTGCTTAAATCAAGATGTCTTGGAATAAAGTCATAGTCTTACTAGTTTCCAGTAGTTTCTAAGTGTGAAACTGAAGAAACTAGATTGTTATCTTACTTGGGGTTCATAAAATTCTTCTTGTGTGAGGACCTTGTTCCTTTTGCCAACATGAAATTCTCCAGGTTAGCGTTAATTTCTGCCAAGGATTTTATGCTTGTACAATTTGTACAATTTTGTCAGTATAGATTATACTTGTACAAACCTTATTTTATCAGGACCTTTTTGATGGCAAAATAATACTGTGCTGTGAAGAGTTAGAGATTTGTAGGATTTCCTGTAATTATAGTTATTTATTGTAATTGATTTGCAGATGAAAAGTAATGTGATGTTCTAATGTCCTCTAATATAGTGTCAGTCCTTCTTAAGCCTGTATTTATACTGGGGGGCTGATACAAGGGCAAGGCTGGGAGTGGCAAAATTGAACCTTGATGCTAAAACTTTCTAGTTGTTTATAAAATATAAGAAAATATATCAAATATGAAAGTGACCTTTCTGCCACTTTTTCCTGACTCAGCTTTTCTTATCCTTATGTCTAACTTGTGTGTCTCAGGGATTGTCGTTATATTTTCTACAGTGGCTCAAATCCAGTGTTTTAGTTAACTTCCAGTTAGCTAGTCAGCATTTAATAAAGGAGGGAATAGAGAGAATTAATTGCAGAAAAATAATGGCCCGTGCAGTAATTTTTATTTGTTGGTTTTATTAGTGGTCTAAGACAAATTCAGCAAAATACAAGTATTTGGCTTATACAAGGGGGAGAGACAGTCATGCTACAATACAAAAAGTTTGTAATAGTACCATAATGGGTAAAATTGGAAGAGCTCTTGTCAGAGGTGAGCTGTATGCCTGGTGTTATTTTAAATCTTATCAGTCTGTTTGTTTCAATTAATTTTGAGGCTTGAAAAATTAATTGTAGGTAATTTTTAAAACAAGCTTTAAATTTCTTGCCTTTTAGTCACATTGAAAGATCTGTTGTTCTATTAATTTAAGTCAGAATGAGTAAGAGTTCCCAACTGGCTTTAACTGTACTATTAATTTTTATATACATATCAATAGGCCAGACGGGCAGATCATTATTACTCAGCAACATCAGCAGAAACAGGATCAAAAGGCAAGACAGCATTTAACCAAGAGAATATACACACATTGCACATATGAAAGAGAGCTGAGGAGGTCAGCTAGCAATTAGAGTCCCAGTGAGGGTCCTGCTGTTGTTACTCTGCAGCCAAGACATTATTGAGCCTGACCTATGCACTGCATGCAGTTTTAAAATGCATAAATATAAATACCATAAAATAACCCACATAGGATCTCCTGTAGATAAGTTGTCTTTTTTCTGAGATAAGATATAATAACTCTAGTGTGTTTTCGTGGGAAGCTATTTGTGCATGAAGACCAATACGGAATACAGTTAAAACTATTCTCCACAGACAATGATTTGGTAGTTTGTGGGGAGGTACGTGTTTGTGTTGGAAAGCTTTTTTTGCACATTTTAGCAGTCTGCTCAGTCAGAGTGAATGACAGTGCTTACATGTGTAAGTGTATTCTTTTATTCCCCTGAAATACAGGGCAGAAGAGGCAAAGGGGATCTACAAGCTGGTATGACACCAAGTAGGCTGGATGATAGTTGTGTCCGTTACTTTGATCCTTACTCTTCACCAAGAGTCTTAAAGAAGAACTAACCCAGGGTATACCTGCAGTGCAGGTACATGGCTGCTTTTCAGCAGCGTAACACATTCTGTGCTGAGCTCTGTGCTGCAAGAAGTTGGCTGTGAAGAGCTACAGTGCTTATCATGCTATTCTTTCCTGTTTTCTGATAGTCTCTTTGTCATGTATCTACTCCTCAAGAGGTTTTATACCTGTACTTCTTTAATCATATTACTAATAGTAGGAGGAGCCTTTCTGCATTACTGGTGTTTTTTTACCATCCCTAGGGAGTGTGGTTAACATATGTGTTTTTCTATTATTTAAAAAAAGCTTTTCCTCTTTGTGGTAATTGAAAGGACTATTGTTATTTACTATCCTAGGTTCATTTTTGCAGTGCACAGTGGATTATTCGTGTTGGCTCCACATTTGATTTTAAAGTATTTCTTGTGGATTTGGGTTTTCTGAATGGTTTGTATGGAGAAGAGAGGTTAATTTTTAAAGAGATCTGTCACTTACAGTACCTTGTTCAGGAGGAGAGGCTGCCTTTGTTGTGGTGCTTTTGTGTATACCAGGAATATGTTTTATAAACATACCAACCTCTGCTTACTGTATTTAATGGCTGCCAAAGTAAAGTTTTAAATGTCATCAAAACAGCAAGAGAGTTAACTCAGTTTCTGGGTTGTCTCAGCAGAGGACAGGCTGCACCAAAGGTACTGGAAAGCAGAGCTGACTTCTCCCCAGCAGGACAATGCTAACATACAGGCTGCCAGGGACCGATTCCATGAGAAAAGAGAGTGCAGGGGCAGTGCTGAGTAGGAAGAGTTGTTAGAAGCAGGTTTTAATACCTACTTCCACCATACCATCTTCCTCACGGGCCCAGGTGGTACAGAGCTCGGGTGAAGATGTTATGGTAGGAATAAGCCATACCCTTTATCTGCCTCATGGATTGCAACTCAAAAAAGCTGGGATAGAAGCCAGAATATAAAGTCAAACTAAGAACAGCATGGTATCTAGTAGTTTACTAAATCATAATACACAATTACTCTAATTATTCAGGATTACAGTGGCAACCAAAACTTCATCTTTTATAGTAGAAATGATTGTGAAAGAATACATATGTCATGATGTGCGTTTCAGGTGGGGTGGCAGAGTCAACACAAAGGGAGGGAGAATAGCTCATCAGTGGATGGTGCAGGTATGCATAGCTGCACATGATGGAGATAAAGGGTAAAGGAAAAAGATGGCTTATGGTGTTGATGAAACTACCTCAGTATGGCCCATGCTTTCATCAGTGTCCACCAGAATAACAATATTTCAAAAGTAATATGATTTGTTAAATGCACTATGTAACTTTAAGAATGTTTCTTGTCCAAGCTGGAAAATATTCAAACTTTTAATACAATCACAAGCAAAATACTGACATGTCCTGGTAAGGGCCAAAGCAGACGAATGTGGAGTCCAGGAGTTCAATCTAGGAACCAGATTCATAAACCAGAGTGGTGGATATCAGAACTTGGTTCAGATGAATACTGTTGCTGTTTTCAGGGTTTGTATCTCCCGTTCTCTCTGAAATTATTTTCTGTTCTTTTACTTTCTTTTCCTCCATCTGGGACACCTTGTTTAATAAATCATCTATTTCAAAAGTGTTAGAGAAATGTAAAACTGTAAATCTAGGAATAAAATAATTTGAAAGAAATAAAATAATAAATAATGTATTATTAAAATAATATGGATAATTATATTAATAAATTACATATTATTAAATAAAATAGCAGGGTTTTTTTGTTCTGCTGCTGTAACTGTGCTATGTAATTCTTGCACATTTGTAGCAACTACAAGACCTGCACAGTCAATGTTTCTTTGTCTCTGATGTAGGCATCATCTTTCTCTCAAGAAACTGAGGATCTAACAGTAGATGTTATCTTTATCTGCTGTTAAATCTGGTTTTATTTCTGGCCCTTAGAACACAAAGTGCTGAAGTTTCTGATTTCCAGAACTACAGGCTAAAAATACATCTCTTCACAAAAATTATTCCTGATGACATTTTACTATGTCATTTACATTTTACTGTGTAGCTATAGCAGAGATTTGCTGTTTGTATGTGTGGTGGTATATGAGAGATTTACTGAGATTTGCTTTGAAAATCAGATTCTGTTGTAGGATCAGAGACTGTTGTAGGATTTGGACTGCTTCAGCCTGGATGATTCAAGGTAAATAAACAACTTTGGACTTCTCTGTTTATCTTCACTATTCTCGCACTTTCTGCAGTGACATGGACACCACCACCCCCCTCAAACAGTGTCATCTATTCAGTCTATGGTCACAATTTGGTGCTGTCCTCAGATTCTTTGCTGAAGTAACAGGTCTGGAGCGATTCTGTAACCACAAGGCCATCAGAGAGCCTGTATTTCCATCTCACAGTGGCAGTGGCCTAAACAGAAGCAGAGCCAGCACAGGCATGTTATCAAGGCCACAAAAAACAGTGCTTTACTGAATTAATTCTGAGAAGGCAGGACTTTTCCAGCTGCATGACAGCTGGGAAATATCAGTAGGAGCCAAGGTCTATCTTCTCTCTCTTTTTTTTTTTTTTTTAATGTCAGCTGGCAAAGATAGGAGAGACCTGTACTTTCCAAGGATATTAGTTTTATGGTGGTAAAAGTAAGAAGAGCAGAAGCTCCTCCACAGCGTTGTGACCTCACTTCTCTACTTGTTCTTGATGTCCTTTGATTTCCCATGAAGTTTTCTCAAAAGCCCTTCTTTGAGGTAAGGTAGAGACTGTATCTGTGGGAATAAATTGAAGAGTGTTGTGGAACACTCCCAGGCACTGGCACTTGATCTCAAAACCTGTTAAATTGTTACGATGGTCACGGTCGCCATGTAACTAACAGAAACATCACAGTGTAGGATAACGCAGGGGCTGTCGAACAGAGCATCCTGTCACTGAATTTCCGATATTTAAAGTCTGGCTATTTGAAGATGTAAGTCTGAAGTTCTGTGTCTGCTAGTGCTTTCTTTAGTGTTAAAAATGTGGGTTCTAGATATCCTTGTTCTCTCAAGTGCCTGTCACCAGGAGTCTCTGCATTCTTGGCCTAAGCAACGCACTGTGCACTGACACATTAGACTTAGCAAGGCATCTAAATACCTTGTTTCAATACAGAGATTTTTTTGAATTAAAAACCAAATATATAGAGTGCATTTTGGAAATGCTTCTTTTTTTCTAAAATTTTTGATAGGTAAGTAGACCTTTTGTAGTTCTAAACATGGTGTCAAATAACAAAATCAGAATGTTGCTGCTTCAGTAGACTGTCTCAGGGAATTAGTAAGCACTGATCAAAACCCCCAAACGGGGGCCACATGTCTCCTTTATGCTGTTGTACTAGGAAAAAGTTAGAAGATAAAGTGGGAATATGACAATAATTCTCTCTTATCTGAAGTTAGAAGAATTCTTGGTTAGGAAAAAAGGAACATCCTAAATCGCAGTTTGCATACATTTGTGTAACAGAAGATGTAATTTGTGTGCATATCAATTTTAATTTGAAAAATGTCTTGTCTTGAAATGAAATAAGGAAAATTTGCCTTCTTATATAATAGGCATAGTTTTGGCATGTACTGGTAGTTTCCCATGTCAAATCAGGAGGTAAAAAAATCTTGCACAATGCTTCTAAAAGGCAGAAAGATTAATATTAAGATACTCTATACTTAGCTCTTCAGCATATTACTGTTAGTCTGAAATAGTTATGATAAATAGCATTGAATAGGAAATCTCAAATTCAAAGAAGAAATATATAGGAGGTCTATAAAATCTATGTTCTATCAGAGTCATGTTAACAGGAATGTAAGTTAGAAAGATACTACAGCTCTTTTTTTTATTTGATGCCATTATAGGACAATGCAGCAAGTATGGAGGTTACAGGTTTTTTTTGTGGTTCATTATTTCCAAGACAGGGTATTAAACAAAAGGCTGGAATGTGTAGAATACTAGAGAGATATTAGAAGAGGACATAACTAGTAGATAAAAAGTAAGGGCAAAAAAATTTTAGTAATTTCACTTCCTACTGCTTGTTGTAATAGAATCTTAGAAATGGTTTGGGTTGGAAGGGACCTTAAAGATCATCAAGTTCCAACCCACTGCCATGGGCAGGGATACCTGCCACTAGGCCAGGTTGCTCAAAGCCTCATCCAGCCTGTAATTTCTCATTATATTTCTGTAATGATTTTCATGATTTGGTATGCCTTCTGTATGAAAGGAATTCCTTTTTCCTTTGCATTACTTTTCTACACAGTTTTGCCTATGCAGCAATGTAGAGGTCATTCCAAGGCACTCACTCTTGCTACCTACTTTGCTTGTGCAAGTACAGTAGTTGTCCACATGTTTCTGTTTTCTTTTTGCCTAAATTTATGTCTTGATCATTTTGTCTGAAGGACAAAATTTCTCTCTTAGATCTCCACATTGCAGCTCAACCCTAATAAGCAGCTCTCACTTTTAGGGGATCACCCAGTGAGATCAATGGGACTTTTGCATGCAGGGTAAGAACAGTGTGTTGGAGGTGAGCTTTGCTCTTTATATTTCAGAGGATATCTCTATCCTAAGTATGATTTTTTTTTTTAAACTATAGACCATATCTTTACATACAGCTTCTACATTTGATGCTAGTGCTCAGTGTAAGGTTATGTCTTTTATCCCTCTGATAACAAAAAAAAGTTATGCCAAAAAAGATATAGCTTAAACAGTAGTCCAAAAAATGCATACGAATTGGTGATGTATCCCGACACAGTCAGTCTGTTGTGTGGGGGGCATTAATGGGTTTAGAGAATGCTAAGGCGAATAAAGGAAGAGACCCAGAAGTGAGCTATTGGTGCCTATGTGTAGAGCTCGAATTCAGCCAAAAAGACTGGAGAGAAGCAATGCAATAACCTGGAAAAGGGGTGGCTATCATTTACTGTAGATGCAGAAGTTGGTAGTTTCTAGAACAAGGGAGGAAAAGTGGAAAGAGTGCAGAAAAGTACACTAAATTCTTCTGTGACTGAGATGATTCTTCTGTATTTTTGAGTCATAGTGTAAATATAAAAGAAGGGAGAAGATTCTTGCTATTCTGCAGCCTACAGTACAGCTTAACCGGCATTCACTAAGCAAATGGGTATTTAAGTTACTAACAGCCTCTGGCTGTCTCATATTTCTGCAAGAGGTTCCTATCCATACGAGAAGGTCAGCAGAACACAGCAGACCCCCCATTACTCCAGTTCCTCTTTATTGGGGGATTAAGAGAATCTGTCTGATTGTAAACTGAGTCAAAGGCAATGATGTTTTCTGTTGATTGTGTTGCAGGGATGACAACCTATGGCACAAAGGCAGGTGACAGCTGAAGGGTAGTACCTGTTAATTCAATTTTTCTTTCTCTATGGAAAGCAAGGGGTGAAGTGTTTCGTACAGATACCGTTCACTAGGTGTAGCTTCTAGTTCTGATTAATTATGACTTTTGGTGAGTTGCTAAACTTCTTCTACCTCACTATTTTCACTACAAGATACAAGTGTGACCACAACAGAATTGCAAAGTCTCTTTCAACCACATATTGAAGAACTCTGAGATCCTCCAAAGAAAGCACAGAAGACAGAGTTTTTGTAATTCATTGCTATTACAAAACCATCAATGCAAAACTGTTCTCTACAGTAATTTTATATATGTTGGAAACTTAATGGAATCTGTATGGATTTCATATTTCAGGGACTTCAGGTGATATTACCTGCCAATATGACATACCATAAATTGCTTAATTAGTTGACAGATGGGAATTACCAAATGGTCTCTCTCGCTGCACTAAAGCTGTGCTGTTACAACTTGCTGTACAGTTGGTTTAGTGGGAATTCATTCTTAGTTGTAGTCTGTGTTAGCAACATGAACAGAACAGAACAAAGAACACTTCTGGATGGGACAGCCATCATTAATCTCACTAGTTAGTCATTGGTGTCAAGTATATCTTTAAAAAACTAAAAAAAATGCATTGGGAAATGGACCTGCACTTAGTACTGAATAAAATGCTTCAACTAATTTTAATTTTGAGTTCTTCTTCTCTATTTTTATTATTTTGTTCTTTCTATCTAAATATTTTAACTTTTTTCTCAAGGCTATATGAGGTCCACAGGAGGAAGTCTATAGCTTTCATCTTGATTTATAGAGACGATGATAAAAGTTTAGTCTCACAGCTTGCTGCCCATTTCTCTGCTAGATTGCTGCCTACAGCATATGTTCAAAGACAGGTTGCCCATAGTTGAATGTAGCTTTATTTCAGTAAACATAGCCTACAGTAGAAACATATTGAATTTAGGCTAAACTTGCTGAGAGATTGGAAGAAAAACGCCATGTATAGTGTTGTGTTGCAATTAACTCTGTTCTAACATTTATAAGCCTGTTTGGCAATGCTAGAGGGCTAGAATTGGATGGGGTTCCATTCCTGGTTCGGATGTCTGCGGTAGTCATGGCTTGTGGCTCAGTGTGTACAGAAATGAGATATCATCACTTGTGTTGTATGAATGTATCTTCTTGTGCATCAATTTTCTGTCTGTCTCAGGAATCTGTATCTCTCAGATATCACAAAGAATGATTTCTGTGCAAGTTTTTCTTGCTATAGAGGAGAAACAATGTGAAACTGCAGGTGAATAAAAGGAGAATTATTCATCCCCAGGTGAGGAAGAAGATTGCTTCTTCATGCTTCCTCAGAAACCCAGGAAACAATATAATACAGTCAACACTTTGAAATACCCTTCACTGTTACATGTTTTTTAACATATATATAAAACATTTTTATTTAGAACAAATTTATACACACATATATATACACACTTTTTTTATAAACAGACTATATACACTGTTACAACAGCAAAGGAACTGCTTACTTTTATTGACCAACGCCTTCAATGTTAATATTAATTTAATAATAAAATTAATATAGTTTTAATGTTAGTGATTACTTACTGTAGGACGGTTTTCTGAGTTTTACCAAAAGAGGATGTGTGCTTATTTTTTTTCCTGAAGTAAGCATTCACTGACACTAATATACAGCATTACCTCATCAAACAAAGACATGTTTAAGTAAAAGAACTCAAACACTTTAGCGTCACTCATTGTTCCCTGAAATTATTGTCTGGAATTACTGCAATAAGGGTCTGCTGCAGCAGAAAAGTGATTGTTTGCGCAGCCCTGTACATGGGTTGGAGCCCACTCCCGTCGTAATTATTGCAATGCAGAATTGCATATCTCTTTCAGTATTACATATTTGGTAATGAAGGGACAGTGTTTATTTTTTTCTTTCTGTTGCTGAAGGAGGGCTGTACAAAGTGCCATACATAGCTGCATTTCTGTCACTAATGATGGAAGTGTCTATCACTGATTTATGGGAGAGACAGCAAACAGATTTTCACTAAAAGAGAAGAAATATTAAGTTTAAATGCATCAGATTGTATGGGAATTTTTGTTACTTAAGTTAGTTGAAACAGAATAAAGCAAAGATGTTACTAGAACTCCATGGTGAAGTAGTGGTTCATTAAGATCATCATCCATAACCTGCCTGTTGCACACCCCTTGTTGAGACCAGATTGTCTGCTGTAGGAAGGTTCAGATTAATCTATCCCTTATGTTGTCATACTTGCTGGAGTAGCAGATTAAGATTCTATTTTTGGTGCCTAATTTCTAAATTAGCAGTTTTCATCAAACCGTGTTTACTGCTGTCAGAGAAGAACAAGCTGGGATGTGCACAGTCTCACTGAGTGACGTGTAATTATAAAAAGCTGAGGATGTGTCCTTGTGCTTGCTAAATGAGATGGTAGCATTTCTTTTCCTCTCTGAATATACTGATGAGTTCTTTTTTTGGCTTTGTTTAGTTGGCATATTCTTTAATAGTTAAAGTATTGGGAGATGTTTTCCTATCACCAACTCGTAATTGGCAAATTTAAAGGAGTATTTTTTCTGTAGTTTAATCATTTTCTTTTTCTGAATCTTTTGTACTGTTCCAGTCTCTGGTAAGTGGCTAGGCTTACTTTGTATATTGTAGTTTTTTGAATACAGTTTTAGTTACTGAAATGTAGAAGAAAGTGGCTTTCCCAGCCCATAGGAAAAAAGACGTCGGTCCTCATAAAGTTAAAATGTATCTGCAACTGGCTTGAACTGTCCAGCCCTGCAAAGGGCTGAAGCTTCAAGAATACTAGTGAAATTCCAGGAAAGGTTCTAACAACTGCAAAAGAGTGGAGTGAATGATATAATTTTGCTTCCTGAAGTTGTGTTCATTGGAGATACATGCTCTCAGGTCTCTAGGGAGTGACTTTGGATTGACTCCCTTTCCTAAAATTAGTCTCTCTGAAAATTGGCACTCTTCAGATAAATTGGTAACAATCCACCAAATTTGTTTTAAGGTCTTAAAAGATGTTAAGCTTCTTGGGAAAAGTCTCGTGTCAGCTAGGAAGTAACCATCATAGGGAATGAAATGTAAAAATGGGGCCACCAAAACCTGCAGACTATTAGATTTTGTCAATGAAAGGGGGGTTCTAAGAATAAAATGTTTACAAAAAAGAGGATATGCTGAATGTGGAGGGAGAACTCAGTAGATTCTTGTTCCCTTTCTCATGTAGAAACTGTCCAGTGGAACAGCCTAGTCATTCAGCATGTAGCCAGGATTCACAGCACATAGCCTGTTGATGTGTCATGGTAACTCAATTTCCATTTTAGAGTAGAAAGCACCAAAAATTTTCGTGTGATAGCACTCAGTATAAATATGAAAATGTATTTGATGTTTCTCCATGTTGTGCTAATTAATACTAGTTAAGCAAAACCAATTAAGGTGCTACTTAACATAAGCCGGGATCAGACAGTTTTTGAAGAGGTCATCTATATCTCTTAGAGGTGTTTGGATTAGTGATGGTTTAGGAATTCCATATAGTTAAATAAATTTTAAAACATTCAGATTTATCTTGGTAGAGAAATCTTAATATCAAGGTACACAGTTAATTTACGTTTCACTACTACACGTATACTTGGGTGATGAAGGAGCATTTGTATTTCTTAAATGTATATATGAAATAGTTAAGTATCTTAAGCTGCTATATATTTAAATACTAATTGCACATGGAAATATTATCACAGATTGGACAAAACTATTTTAAAGTCAATGTCTTTTATTCCTCACTTCCCTTTTTTACCTTATCAGGAAGGTCACTCAGGATAAGGAACCGCTTCTTTATTCAGATTGTAGTTTTTTAAAGAAGGGTCTAATACTCTTGAAAAGGACTCATCATCATTCCTTTGGTTTTCTTTAGATATGTTTGCTGAACTCCCCAGGGAGTCTTTGATATACTGGCATTTCATGTCAGTGCAGTGTATTTGCCAAAAATATTCTTTGTCAAAGAGGTTGCAGAGTTTTTTTCTGTTTGCTTCTTGAAGCTGCATGGCATGCAGATACCTACAGTGAAAAAATGGGATAAAGAAAATGCTGTAAATGTAATTACTGTCAGCTATTTGGTGCAACAACTTGAAAAGTTGTTTCATTGAACAGTGGAGGAGCAGTGGTTCATTGAGTAAGATAAACGTTAGGTTTTGATTAAAACATCTAGAATCTGTAATGTGGAGAAACTCCAACTAGAGATGTTTCAAGTATGCCTGTGAAGATGAAATTATTTCAGATATGGGTTACTCACTGGGCCCTGGGTAGGGAAGTTCTGTTGACATATGTTTAGCAGTGTCTGTGGGACTCTTCAATCACAGTAGTACACTATTATCTCCAGATACCAGTAGATCTGCGAACAATATTTGAGTCCTGGAAATGCTAGCACATTCAGGTTGTATTTTCCTTTTCTCTGGTACAAACTTCTTGCCTGTAACTTCCAGAAATATAGACACAGATCAGCACTAGAAGAAATCATAGTGATTTCATTCCAATCTTATAAATTGTTGCCTAAATTGTCAGCACCTCTTCACTTAGTATTAAGTAAACTAGCTTTTACAAAATGTGATCAACTCAATCATTTATCTTAAGCCCCAATCTATCTTGTTGTTTTTAAAGGTAAGATATAATATTAAGTGAAAATGGGAATTGCTTCCCTGAGGAAATTTTACTCCAATCAAAGCAATGTTACTGTGCATGAGTGAAAACAATGCCTTGCTTAATGAAATTTAAAATAAATTAGATAAATAGAATGAATGGAGGATTCCCAACAAATTGTACGGTAACTCTGAAGAGTGAATGCAAAATACTAAGCTTTCAGGTTGAAAGTGGATGGGACAATAGTACTAGTAAACTAGCTCCTGAAATGTATTCTTTTGAAGAAGGGGGAGGTAAAAATGTGGAAGTGGCTTTGGGAGATGTGGACACTGCATAATATTAAATTGCTTTTGGAGTGATACAGGTGAGGGATGATGAGCGAAGAGATTAAATCAAATGAGAAGGGAGGAGCAGAGTTATGCAGAGCCTCCAAGGCGAGGGCAGGAAGACTGAATTTTAATTTAAAATCTAACTTTTTGCAGGAAATGTAATTTAAAAAAAACTATATTTCTTAATAAATGGAATATTGCTATGCAAGTAATAGAGTCCAGTTCAAAAGTAATAATCCCATCTTCAGGCCTGCCAAAGGAATAAACATGAAGTGGACCAGAACTAAATGTCTGCCAGATCCAAATACAGCCTGAACTTAAAATAATTGTTAATTTCTAATTCTAGTTTAGAAGTCATAGGCTTCAAGGGATTTGCTGTTGATGGATTTAATAGCCTTTATAGTTGTCATAATATTTCTGAGATACCAGGTTTGTGTGTTCTACTCACAATCTCAGGGTTATATTGTTTGCCCAATGTGGGTCTGGGAAATCATTCTTCCCAGAACAGATTCATGTGGTAATGAACCATTTGTAAGGGTCAACTAACTATAATTTCACTGTTTGATTTCTGCAAATTTTGTCAGTAAAAGTGTTTCAAAATTTAGGGACAACTTTCTTTCTTTGCTTTTATCATCCAGTCTGTGGGGACAGAAATCACTGTATTCTTTTAGGAATGTCTAATGATTTTCTTTGTTCCTCCTTTCTAGGAAGTCTTGCTTGCCATGCGGAGAACCAAAGAAAGGTAAAAAAGACTTTTTTTAAAATTCCTGTCTAACCATCTGTCTCTGGGGGGAAACCACAGCTTTCCTCAGAAGACTGCTTACAAAGAGGTTTGAAACAATATGTTGCTAATCAGTACCTTTTGCAGGTAAACACTAGGGAATTCCAGGGTGTTACGCAAATGCAGATGTAGCTGAATAATTGCCAAATTGCTCTGCAAATGTTCAGCCCAGGCTAGGAATTGTTGTGATGTTTGACTGTTTTATATAGCCTTCAATTTAACATAGACTCTCTTCTTATCCTCCACCCTGCTAAACCTAGGTGGATATATTTGCTTTGTTTTGAATGCATTTCAACTTCTGCATTTTCTTGGCAGAAAAAAAATATATATCAAATGTTAGGTTGACTTAAAACTCTCCCAGTTTTTTTCCTTGCTGTCTTCTTCAGAGAAAGGTGAGAACAGGCTTTTGGATCCTAATACGTTACACTGACACATACATATAGCACTCTTTTGTGTCTGATGTGATGGCCAGGAAAATTTACATGCTATTGAAATTATGTTTTCATCTTTTAAGCCTCGTTGTTTAATCATGGTGTAGTGATACCAAGACAGACATTGTCTGCTTATTTTTTAATAGATCTCCATCTCTGTCTATATCCATCTGTTGTGTTTTCTCCTTAGGCAGATGCCCAAGCAAGTAGTCTGGGGAGCAAATATAACAGAGTTAGGGTCAAATGGAATTTTATGTTATATGACAACTGTTGCAATATTTAGCAATTCTTTGCTATCCAATAGCTGTACAAATCTATATATTATATTTTTAAAGATGCAGGTGTGAATGATTCTTACTAAGAGTTGTAGTTGTCTGCAAGACAAAAAAGCTACGCTGCCTGATGTCACCTTTGTTAATGGTAGGATAGATTCCACTGGATTCTTTGAGTGGCTTTTAGGTCTATTTCTCTAGATGGAAGAAAAAATGAGCAGATGGTCCAAGTTTTGTCTGGTTCTATAGTAGTCCATGGGTAACAGGGTAGACCTTTCTTGACCGCAGATTGGACAGAGGAAATGGGGAAGTGGCAGGGGAAGAAGAGTGGAGACTTAAGGCTACTGCAATAGTATGGGGTTTCTGGACAATAGAGTATCTGGGGGAGCTCAAAGTCCTACAGTTTATCTTGACTGTGGGCACTTAAAACATGAAAGCATCATAGGAAGTGGCAGCAGTATAAAAGACAAAGAGTTAGGCTTAATTTGTTTTCATTACAACTATCTATTTAACCTGTATGGATTTTCTTCCATCACTATTTCAATATCTTAAAATCAGATAATTTTCTGCTAACATTACTGTTTTGAAACATTCGACTTTCAGACATCTACATTCAGGGCCATCGTTTGTATAACACTTCATTAGGAAACAGTTTGAAAGTTGGAGAGACTCCTAATTTAAATCAATTAAAAGGAAAGTTGTCAGCTGCATTTTCAGTTCTCATCTGCACCTTTACACTATGTGAGAGGAAGAGGATTTCTGTCTTATTCGATCTAGCCACACCTCAGACTTAAACTGGTCTTCGAAATTCAGGAAGTAAAGCTGGGAATTAAGAACAGATAATTCTGCAAAGCACAGACAGGAAAGCTGCAGTATAAATGTGGGTTGCTAGCTGAGATCATTACCCAATAAGCTCTTTGGTATTATTAAATATATATATATGTATATTTATGTCTAGTGGATGTAAACAGTTAAGTATCTTTCTAGTGCCTCGGGTACCTTCACCCCACCACCTATTGGTTTTGCTGATGCACTGTGGCTATTTTATTTTTGTGATAATATTTTCTTTTGATTGGAGCAGGCTGGTAAACAACTGAGCTGTGATAATTACTTCAGTAGTTTGTTTGGTTTTATTTCCTCCTTGGGACAGTCTATGTAACTGAGTTTGTACTGCCTGTTCCTCAGGCAAACATTTTGGTATTGGAAATACTATCTTCTAGACAACTTTATATTACAATTTTGTATTTTTTATTCTTAGCTGTACAATAGCTGGTGCGAATGTCACTGAGCATGTCCCCATTTATTGTTTACTGAGGGTGCAAATGCAAAATAGGACGTTTTTGGACAAATTCTTGCCATTGCAGTTCATCTATGTGCAGTTTCAAATTCAGTTTAGAGAAAAACAGGTTATATTCTATTTAGCTTGTTCTACTTTTAATAATTGTTACTCTCCAAATTTTAACACATTCCTTTGTCATCCCACATACGTATGGTAATGACGAGATGCACCTCCTGCAGTGATATTTTGTTCTTTTAACAATCCATATGAGTGACACAGATTAATAAAATGTGGCATTTCGGGATCCAGAGTAAAATATGAAATAAAAATGACTGTTAGAGGAGAAATTAGTCATATGCAGTGGGACCTATTAAAGTTGCCTCACATATCAAGCCTTTGTTCTGAGCAAGTGTGACTGGAAGTGCAAAGCTAGGCTGTCAGAATTTGTTTAGCTAATGATTCTAACTTGTTAAAATTTTAACCACGGCTTCTTTTGTTGTGCTTCAAAGGATTCGTAATGCTCTTTATATTAATTTGTCTTATATTCTTGAAAATAGAAAAATTTTTAGTTATTATTTGGACATTGATTTGACTGCTCAGCAAATACTGTTTATATGTAATTTTGATTTTGAATATGGGGGTCAGTGTAAAAAGAATCTGCATAAAATTCATAGCTCATATACAAGCGCTTTTTTGTTATCCACTAAGACATGAGATACAAATCAAGTGTGAGAAGAGCTTGAAGCTAGACTGTAAGATGTGAATGCTAAAATCTATCACAATTCATACTGTCAAAAAATACACATTTAAAAATCCTTGGTCATGTATAATAATAAACTGAAACATAAATAGCATGCTCAAACATAAAACTTTAAGAACACTTTTATCTGAGAAGAATTTGAAAGCAGTCCTAAAAGTACAATGTGTGGAGGAACTCATGCTGATGTTAAGTTCTCAGTGTGGCACTACCATGCCTATTATGTTTATTCTGTCTCTGTGTGGTGAGCAATAATAAGAAAGAATTTCTCTTTCTGTGAGAAGCTTTTGGGTAACCATCTGGTTACAAAAAGCTAGATGCAGCCCTTTGCCCGTCAGTTTCTGATTCTGTTTAGCACTGTTCTGTCCTCCTATTAGTCCCTGCCCTCATTGCAGGCATTTTGCTCCCTGGGCTGGTTCTGGAGCCTGGTAGAGCGAATGGAGATGATCCAGTGGTTTTCAACAGGCCTTGGAATAAGTTCAGTTTCATAACCTGTTCCTTACACAAACATTCAAAACACAGAACCTGCTTCTCCTAGTATGCACAGGGAGGTGGGATAACCAGTTCCAGATACGTCCAAATGCAGTTGTTTGTGTGTGCATACCCTCCTGGTCATCAGAAAAAGGGCCTTCTGAAACATCTGTGGGAAAAGAAAGACAGCTTTAGAAATGCTTTGAAAAGATGAGTTCAAACCAAAAGCAGACATAATGAATAGTTGTATAAGACAGATCTCAGTAAAGCAAAGAACTGAACTTTTTGTTTCTCACCTAGAAAAATCTGGCTGATTAGGAACACCTGAATTCACAGGGAATATTTCTTTTTTATCTGTTTCTGATGGGGTTGAGCTCTTGAAGACATTACACAAGGAAAGCAGCAGTCCTACCCTCCCGTTAGTCTGCATGTCTCTTGATTCTGCTGGTCTCTGTTAGGACAGTTTCATACCCACCTGTCCATTAGTTCCTTTTTAGTAAAATGTTGCTGTTAAAAATACAGCTTTCTTGAATTTCTCATGTCATAAAATATATCAGGGATCATAATTAAATTATTTACCTGGGCTGTGAGGTGAAAACCAGACACAATAACAAATCCCCTTAGTACTAACAACCAAGAAGTTGTTGGATCTGCTGTCAAACTAAGGAGCGCTAAAAGGAAGGTATAGGCAGTCGTAAGCCATGCTGTAGAACACACAGGAGGCAGTAGCACTGTGCTCACAACTAGGCTATGTTCAGAATTGTATTTTTATACCACATTGATTGGCCCAGGTAGATTGCATTAGTATTAACTAATAATAAGTATAGAAATCTGTGCAATTGTTATAAAAGAAGTGTGAATCCTACATTCAGTACATGATTTGTATTTTCTTTATGATATAATGAAGAAAGAAACTACAAGGAGAATTACACTCTAAGCAACGCAAAGGAATTCCTAATATTTTTGGAAAATATTTTGTATAGAATAGCATGCCACTGAACATCTCCTGGTATATGTATTATTTGCATTTTTAGAATTCCCGTTGTATTTACTAGAGCCAAAGATTGGTTGCCAGTGTCCAGTAATGATCTTCTGAACCTGTCTTGCCATCCTTCGGACAGTGACAACTTTGGTCCTCTTCATGTGTGAAGCTTGAGTCCGTGCTTCCTTTCTGTGTCTTTATAGCAGAGATTTTGTCATGGCAGTTACAAGTGAACATATGGAGGCAACAGCCTTTTGGGCATCAGAATCTGCAGCATCAGAACAAGGCACATTAGTAGACAAGATGAAGGATGCTTCCTTGTTGATAAATGTATTGTAAAGTGTTCTATCTGCATGAAAATGTGTGTAGTTTTCTTTGCAAAACCAAGGGGATTCCTAACTCTCTGCCCAGATTGGAAATGCGCACTCAAGTATGTGGATGGCCTAAGATGCCCGTATGCTACAGCATATTTTTGGATTTCTTTTTGATTAATATCATGCTTCAGTGCATCCATCTGTCTGTGTACTATGTGCAAGTTTCAAAGGAAGATAAGTGATGTACATCAATTAAAAATGCAGACAAAGTTTAGGACTTGAGCAAATTTCACTAACTTTTTAATACTAAGGTGTTGCCAGATTGAAATGATAAATTTATACAGTTTTCAAAAGAAGTTAAATCCATCTCATAAATGTAATTAACAAAAACCTGTGAGGCTGAATAACGCTTCTAGCCCTCCTTGTTCTAAGAGATCAGGAAGACCCAAGAGACAGGCAAAAGATATTTTGTTGGTGTAGTAGACTAGGATGGCCTTGGTTAGATAACTGCAGTAATTTCCTGGAGACTAAGCGAATAATTTCAGAGTAGTTGGGCAGGTCTGCAGTTCACAAAGTAAAACCTATGTCTGTATTTTACTATAGACACATTTTAACCTATCCTGCAAACTCTGCTTCAAAAGTCAAGCTTCCAGCTTTCCTAAAGCTGTGCCTTCAAATCCATTTGAGCAGTGGATGCATTGTCTGTGTCAGGCTTGGAAACGCAAACTGTTAGCCTAGAAGTTCCTGAGTGAAATAAAAAAAAGCAAAAAGCCTATAAGAAACTTAACCCATAGAGTTTAGCAATCACTAAACCAGCTAACAAATAGAGACCATTTAAATTGCTTCATAATGCCAGTTGCTTGCAGAATACCTGCTATCCCCTTGATAGGTTAAAAATAATCTATTTGCAGCTCTAAGGTTGAAGAATGCAATGAATTTAGCAAGCTCAAGCCTCACTACACTTGTCTTTCATGCTACCAAATGTGTCCTTTTAAGATACTATACTGTTTCACACCTGATTGAATAAAGAATTTAAGAAGATATCTTCTCACAGTATATCTGTTCTTAAGTCTCTTATCATTTCTTAATGTTGGAACACATACTTGCCAATATCCATGGGGCAGCTGGAAAATATTTATTAAAAATGTCATGGCTGATGCTTTTAGAGCTTTGTTTGAACATCTAAGGAAGACTTAGATTTCATACTTTACAGGAAAAACTAGACACTTATCTGCAGACAAATACTCTATACCATAGTATACCCCTTCAAAAACAGTGGTTAATGACATAAAAAGGGTCAGTAAATTACAACCTTAGGGCAGTAGACTAACAGTGACCAAATTTATCACAAGTGTAACTCCATTACAGTTAATCAAATTACAGTTGAAATTATTTGGCCCAATGAATCTGCCAGCAATGTCTTCTGAGAGACTGAAGAACATACGGTTACTGTGTATTTTAAGTGATGTTTTGTGACAGGTTTCTGAGTTCTCATTTATACTGTGTGAAATCAAATGGACCTTGCGCAGCAGAAATGTGTGCTAACATCTGTATCTTCTTTAAAGATTGCACATTGCTAATAGTGAAATTATCTCAATATTTCTGCATTCTTACGTAGTTATTTCTGGCTTCAGTTTTTAAATTTATTAAAGCAATCTGGTGGTGGTGGTGCATTCAGCCAAATTTCAGTGCGTATGTATGTTTACAAAGCTGTTGATAGATATTTATGCCTATATGCCCAGGTATAGATATTGCAGATATACCAAGCATTTGTAACATTTTTGTGCTCTAAATAATTCAGTGTGTTTTGAGATATTTGAAACAAAAACTGCCTTGGGATATCAGTAGGTCATACATTCGGTGAGAATCGGCTTCTCCATTAACAAACACTGGCATTGAATCAATACAGTGTGAGTTCTGCTGGCAGCTTGTTCATTTCAGCTTCATAAAAATGTGAAATAAATATCCAAATTTTACAGTGGTTTATCGAAATCAGAAAGAATCTCAGCAACTAATTTTGCATAGAAAATTGAGGAAAGGCTGAGGAGAACAACAGAGCTCAGAAGCTTGGACAATTCTTTGTGGCTAGGGTTTTCTGGAGAGAAGTTAGTAAGCATAATTTTCCTTGTTTCTCATCACAGTTCTTTTCTGTTTGAGTGTTGTGGGGCTTTTTTAGAATCAAGGTCTGTGTGTTAAGAGCCCATTTACTTGCTTGTAAAATTCACAGAAATTCTGTAAAGCACTGACTGAGGTGAGTAAGTATGAACATACACATGTTAGGGAGTGGAAATTTCTGCTTTAAAAGACAGATCAGTTTTTAGCTCCAGTGTCATAAAGAGGAGGCTAAATTAACTTCTTTTATTGATACATCTCTGAGGTTGCATAATCTCACATAACACAAGATCAGCTTTCGTGTACTTCGAGATACCTGTGTTTCTGTTAGTTCATGTGTGTGCAAAATATTCCATGCTCTGGTCAGATCAAAAGAGTTTAGCATCAGTGTATGTTAGGTTCTTGTCCACTGATAAACTGTCTTCTGCAGCAAACTGACCTTTCTCTGAATAGGTCAACATCTTACAGAGCCCAGGGACCACCATCTGACCTATGTTACAATGATGAATTTCTGGAGTATCTTCGCTGATGTCAGTACAGCTACTCCATTATATACTGATGCGAGAGCAGACATTTCACTGGGAGCTGCCTTCCAGTATCTATGTAAACAGTTTAAAGAGTTTAAATCAGTTTCATTACAAAGGTAATTAATTAAAGAGAGGCTTTAAATGTAGCACTTGCACTCTGCCAGAAAAAGCAAGAGACCAGGTCAGAGGAGATGGACTTGTAGGTGAAAAAATCTTGTAACCTTTAACCTTAGAGATTGTAATTTGTGTTCATATTGGAGACGGCTGTCTACAGAGACACCAGAATGATTTTCCAAGGCTATGTGATTGCCTGTGGATAAAGAGAGTCTACCTGTTTTCTTGGCTAGTTATTTTAGCTGGGATTAAATTGAGATGGATATTCTGCTTTAGAAAAAGGAAAATAAAATTAGTTTACTTTGAACTAAAAATGAATATTACTGTCAGACTCCAGCAAGATGATCAGTGCAAATTTGACATTACATATTACTTGACAATTTTTTTATCATTGAAATTAAAGAAATTTAGGATGCTTTCAAACAAAGCTGTGTCTAATTCTCTAGAAGGGCACTTGTCTGCCTGAGGGACCTTCAGAAATGTCTGTTTATGATAAACCACTTCAAGCGTAAAGTTTTCAGGCATGTAGAATGTTAGCAACTATAAAGAAAAACCGTGCCTGTTTAATTCAGATCATTTTCCAATTTATGTAAATGAAAGACTTGCTTTTTTTCCTGTTTCTTTCTTTTGCCCAAGATTTCAATTTCAGTGCTTTATTGCATCAAAACAGGCAAACAAAAATGTATTTACTGAGATGTGTGTTTAACACCAAACTCAGGGTAACAGGTACAGTCTTGCAAAATATCATTAGGCTTGGCTTTGTATGACACTGCAAAGGGGTTAAATTCAGTCCAGATTCAGTGTTGGATCCCATGCATTTTATATTCTTTCATATCCATTTAGGACAGTTCTGTTGCATTGATTTAAGACCTTCTGCCAGGCTATTTTCCGATTTGAGAAAACTGAGGAGTAGTGGCTAAGTGGGAGCTATAGAATCCAGCAGAGAGATGGTGCCACTGCGTTCAGCAAGCCAAATAACCACCATGTATCTCATGACCTATATATAGGTTATGCCTCTTCTGTGGTGAGCGAAACATGTTAGCACCTTCAAAGTTTCTCCTTTATTTTGATTGATATCACTCACATCTTCAGTTGGTACAACAGAAATATGCAATCTAAAAAAAAATAAGAAAATAAAAGGTATCCAGTGTCATACACAATAGGCTAATTGTGCAATTATTTTTCCTTCCAAAACTATTTTTTATTCGCTACCTGTTATCCTTCATTGTTCCATAGATGATTAACCTAAAACTTGCAGCATACCACTGAGCTCTTTCCCATATGCTCTGTATGTATGTATTGTGTGTGTGTGTATGCGTGTACAAGTATATGTAAAATTATGTATCGTGAGAAAGAAGCGATTACTCCTCAGGCTGTGTAACTGTCCTGTGCACAGACTGGAGTGGTCAGGTTAAAAGCATATGTGGTAAGTAGAAGCTTAAACCAGGCTTTGTAAGTAATATTTAAATTTTTTTGTGGGGAAGATGTAAAAGATTATTATTGGATAATAATGCAGACAGTGGACTAATGAAGTTCCTTTATGTACTCAGGAAATTGATTTATTTTTTTTTAAGGTGAAGGTCAGTCTGTGAATGAAAACATCTAAAGCAATGGTCACGATAGTAATGAACCAGCTACCGTCTCATCCTTTCACTCCTTGGGTTATGTTTGTTTGCATTGAATACTTTGCCATGGATTTTTCTCAGAGATCCAATACTGCCTATGACAAGACAGATAGTTTAGTGAAGGTCCTGGTTCTTCATCTGCCATCCCAGAGTCCCTGAGAAACTCATTTAACATCAGACAGCTCTGATTTCACCAAGTTGTGTGTATTTAGTGGACTCTATATAAAAAAGAATAACTATATTAGGATGGTGTTCTGCCGTGTTGTGTGCTTAATTGACACATCCATGAGCTGAAGTATGAAGGCAAGGAAGTACAAGTGCAAGGCTGGAATGCTTGTACCACTAAGGATCACATTCATATCAATAACAATCTCTGCTGGATACTTTTAGATAGAATATCCTTTGTGATTCCCACAGAGGAAGCATAGATAGGAAACTACACCCTATAGCGTTGTGTCATTTAAATTCAGAATTCTGCATTGAATGTATGTCATGGTTTAGGCCCAGCTGGGATTAAGCACCATGTGGCCATCCACTCACTCCTCCCCATCCTCTGTCCCCACCCCTTCTGTCATCCCCCCCCCGCTGACCCTGTTGGGATGGGGAAGAGAATCAGAAGGAAAAAAAGGTAAAATCTCGTGGATTGAGACAAGGACAAGGTGAGATAACTCACCAATTAAGCAAACTAAAATTGAGGAAAAAAATCAGTTTAATTTATTACCAATCAAGTCAGAGCAGGAGAATGAGAAATAAACCAAAATCTTAAATATTCCTTCCCTCCACCCCTCCCTTCTTCCTGGCTCAACTTGATTCCCAATCTCTCTACCTCCTCTCCCCCAGCAGTGCAGGGGGATGGGGAATGGGGGTTGCGGTCAGTCCATCACATGTCTTTTCTGCCACTCCTTCCTCCTGAGGGGGAGGACTCCTCACACTCTTCCCCTGCTGCAGCGTGGGGTTCCTCCCACAGGAGACAGTCTTCCACAAACTTCTCTACTGTGAGTCCTTCCCATGAGCTGCAGTTCTTCACTGACTGTTCCAGTGGTGGGTCCCTTCTGTGGGGTGCAGTCCCTCAGGAACAGACTGCTCCAGCTCGGGCTTCCCATGGAGTCACAGCCGCCTTCTGGTGCAACCACCTGCCTGGTGTGGGGTCCTCCCCAGTCTGCAGGTGGATCTCTGTCCCACCATTATCTCCGTGGCTGTAGGTGGATCTCTGCTCCTCTGTTACCTCCATATGGGTGCAGGGGGACAGCTGCTGTCCCACCACGGGTGCAGGGGAATCTCTGCTCCGGCACACCTTCTCCCCCTCCTTGCATCAGTGCCCTTGGTGTCTGCAGAGTTGGTTCTCTCACACCCCACCCTTCTCTCTGCTGCCTGTTCCAAGCAGTTTTTTTCCCCTCTTAACTATGTTACCCCAGAGGCACTCCCACCATCACTGATGGGCTCAGCCTTGGCCAGAGGCGAGTCTGACTTGGAGCCGGGAAAGCTTCCGACAGCTTCTCATAGGAGGCAACCCTGTAACCTCTTGCCCCGCTACCCAAACCGTGCCACACAGACACAGTACATTCCAGCATGGGTACAATTAATTGCCTGAGGTTTCCTAGCTACACAGAATGCACTAATATTCACTAAAATAGAGAATGCTCCCAGACCTTGTACAACGCTGTTCTTAGCCATGCAGTTTACAAGTAAACATGTAGAGCTACAGACAGAGGATATATAGGAACAAATGTCCTTACAGGAAAATATAAATACGGAAGGAAAGAATATCCATGAGACTATATCCTACTGACTGATGTGTTTTTTGTACTGTGCTCGAATATCGTTGAAGCAGCTTGAAAGATCAGGCAAAGGTGTGGCTTCCCTCAGGCAGAGACAAAAGACAGGATTAAGAGCTGTTTATTGTTCTGGGGATGAAATCTGGTTTACACAGTGCAGTGGCAGATAAATACTGAAGAAATACATTTTGTGTATTAAGCATAGATTTAACGCATAATGTGTTCTAAAATTAGGCAAGATGGAAATCCAAATGATGTGGCGTTTCTTAATGTTGGTGAATTACTTCCATTTCTTGTCATCATGGGTCTAATAGCCTCATAGCGCCGTAGTAGAAATGTTATACAAGTATAATCCAATAAGGCAAAATACTAAACTAACGAGCCAGTAAACTTGAGATAAAAACCCTTAATCCCATGACCCTTTAAAAGGAAACAGGGAACAGAGATTACCAAGGCACAGAAAATGTTTCTGGATTGTTATATGCACAGTTTTCTTGATTTGGCACAAACTTGTGTATTTATTTATATACAGTTGAAGTAAGAGCTAGAGTTAAACAAATAGGGTAAGTAAATTAAGGGATGTGGGTTGTGGGTTTTTCAGTCCTGCTAAATGAACAGGTAAATCTGCCTGCTTTGCTTTTTCTTTTGCCCCGTTGTTTTTCTCAATATGATCCTTTTGAAGAGTTTTCTATGTGAGTGCAATGTTTTGTGTGGGAGTGTTGTGCTCAGTTACTCTGTTATGGTAGCTTACAGTCCTGGTAGTCATAAAAATGGGTGCAAAAGATTCTAGTGCCTTGCCTTTTCTCCAGTGGAGTGTGAGAAAGGAACTTCGCATTTGGTCTTATTGTAGTGTTCTGCCCGATAACTGTGCCTTGCTTTTCAGTTACCTTGCACATATTTGGACTTATTTACTTGGCAAAAGGCTGTTTGTGTTGTGTTTCATCATCTTGGAGTACAGGCCAAAGACTTTGGATCTTGCTATGTGTGTCCATGTTTCTAGCCCTCCATTAAATAATGTGATTCCTAATTACACACCCAATTAAAGCCTAGCAGTGCTTCTGAAATTTTACTGACATCCTCTGCAACTCATCATGATCTAGACAGTGGTCCTTCTGTTTAAATATACAACTGTCTTTCATTTTGATAGATGTATCATGTATGCAGACTGGTTTGGGTTTTTTTATTTTATTTAAAGAATGTATAGATATTCATTGTTAAACAGAAATATTTTCTACCCTCTGCACTGTTACAAGAATAATTTCTTAACTTTATCTCTAGAGAACAACCAACCAGAGAAACATACTGTTATCAGTTTTTTAATATGAGCAATCTGGAAAGCTAGATATTGTGCTCTATTACTGCACTTTGTCAGCATAAATATGGTATAGACTTCATTAATGTTTACATTAGAAGCCCTAATTTACTTATGTGCAATTACTGTGGCAGTTTTTGAAGGCAGCCAGCTGAAATACAGGTTTTGCATTGTTGCTTCAGATCTAATTTGTCATTGAAAACCAAAAAAGGTTTACTTGTAAGCCTCTTTGTCGGTGCTTTAGTTGTACATTATCAAACATGCACTGGTCAGTCCAGTTTTGAGCTCTAAATGGGAGAGAGAATGTTTATTAGAGAGAAGATAAATTGGTATAATGCAATGTTTAAAAATACATATTCTGATGAAGGCTGTCCCATAGCAATGGCCAGTGAGCAGCAAGGGAGCAGTGATAACATATGTATATATATAGTCATAACATATAGATTTGCTACAGATAAATGTAATGCCTTATAAAGGAACTTCCAGCAAAGGGGAAAGTTCCCTCACTGAGGTGGATCAAACAAGGCCATAGTTAAGGTGAACATTTGGACTTTGTTTGGATTTAGGGAGTGAACTTGAGCCAAAATCTGAACATTTGACCTGTGCTGTTTCTTAACTGCCAGTGACACCTATGAGCTTGTTTCTCTTTGTTTTTCTCTGATAAGAGGCCTGCGTATCTTAGCTGTTCCAGAAGGAGGACATAGATCAGGGTGTAACTAAGAGATGGAATCCAGGATTTACTCTCTACCATCAAATGACCTTTTAAAAAGTGCATCATTTGGCACTATAGTGTCCATTGATTTCTACTAATTTTTTTTTGTCCGTTAGAGCACTGTGAAAACTCCATGGAATTTAATCCTGTAACTCACTCAGGCGTGCTAATAATTCCTGCTTAATAAGGGCAAAAGTGAAGTCTTTCCTTGCTCACAAACTATGCTGGTTCTTGTGGAACCAACAAAAATGCAGAAGGGGAGTATATTTTGTTAACTGTGTTGACTCTTTGATTAAAATGTGATAAATTTTAGAAGATTCTGTTTTATAATTAATTAGTGTTTCCAACAGATAAGCTACAACTGGTGTCTGAAATTAGTGTTGCAGGTTAGAAAAACCACAAAAAAAATAAATTCAAGGAAAAGCAAAAAAGAACTAAAGGCTGAGTGCTGAAAAGATGAGACTGGCAAGCAAATGTGTTCGCATATGCCTCTGTGACAATGGTGTTTTATCACTTAGCTTACGAAAGGCAGCTTCTGCTCTTAGGCTACCTAGATGTAATGAAAGAACTGTTGCAGTCTCTAGTTTGTAGCCTCCAGGCTGATAAACTCAGGAGCTCAAGGAGTGGATGACAGAAAGGTCATCTCACTGACAAACTATCCTATGTATCTTTACAGGTATGTAACACATTGATTGACTGCTAGAATACATATTAGTTGTGATAGAAACGGTATGTCTTCTTTCCTACTTCAGGCTATGGATTTGTCAGGTACAGGTGACACATATAGTTATCTGTAGTGTCGCAAGCCCAGAGATGAAATGACTGAATGAAGTAAGACTTTGAAATGTTGGGAACATACCAAAAGGTTTGGCAGCTCATTCAGTTGAGCACACAGAACTGTATAGCCTACTTGAAACTCATATGAATGAGAGAAACCTTCAGGGCTTGAAAAATAGGGTTATAGTATTAATCTTGAAAAATGTCCTTCTTTGATGTTGCTGGTATGTTGTTTGTTTTTTTTTTGGTTTTTTTTTTTTTTTTTTTTTTTTGTAAGCCAGTAATAATAGAAAGAAAAGATTCCCTTAGAAAACTTCTGTATGGTTGTTTTCAATGGTTGTACCAGCATTGAAAAGAAAAATATTTTGAGACTGCCTGTCCCAGTGAAGAAAATGAAGTGGTTGGTAGTTCTTTCCCCTTCATCTCACAACTTCATAGGAAGTTCCTGGCATGTATCTCAACTCAATAGCTGGGGCTGTGAAAATTTTCTTGCAAGTTTTTTAAAAAAAACTTTTTTCAGTGGTTAATCTCCTCGTTTCAAGAGGAAAATCTTAAGTATTTACTTGCTGAAAAGCAAGCACTTAAAAAATGATCTTCCATTTCAATTATTAAAGCCCTCACTTTCAGATGCTTACTCAATGAAAGAATGCAAGTCTCCAAATTTGGAGATTCACCCAGCAGTTGTTACTATAAAGCTACTTCTCTATTTTTTTTTTAATTCACTAAATGTTGGCAGCCATTTGGTTTTTTTCCTATAAAGTGGAGTTACTATGAAGTGTCATAATAAATCTTACCAACTTTCCTGATAAAACTTGTCAACAGTTAGGAAACTCGTTGTCAAGGAAAAATAAAAAATTAATGTGTTTCCCATCCTAGATGACTAATCTTTCTGAAGCTATCACTTTATGAAAGTACTTTTACTCCTCATGCATTCTGGATAGATGCTTGTTGTGCCTGAGCTGCTTGAAATACAGAAATACATTACATTTGGGTTTCCAACTGCTATATGCCAAGGGTTTCTATCATTTCAGTACAGTATCATTTTGATACAGTGCTACAGCATACACTTGTGCTGTCTTTTCCTTCTCTGTCGACATACGTACAACTGCTTCTTTTAAAATGGACTGATTATCAGGACACTTGGCTTGTGCCTTTTATTTTGAACAAACACGAATGATATTAAGTATGGTGGTCTTCCAAGCCATTCATCATTATTAGTGTTATTTGGAGCTGGACTGCTCCCTCCTTTGTTTTTAGTGCTTTTCCTTCTTGTGGAAAATGCCAGATTGACAGCCTTGAAAACTGAAATCCCTCTGTTTATCTTCAGGCTGCAATAGTATAGTCAATGACAGCACAAACATCCTCTCTGCTCATCAATATGCCTGAAGTGTGAGTGAAGGTAGTTCAGTCTCCATGGGCATTAAATCCTGTTGATTCCATCAATAAGGATGCCCGTTACTGAAAGATGTCATAGTGACTTTGTGATCCGAATGACTGCTCAAAAGACACTAGATTGAGACACCAAATTCATCTCACATACCTCAACGCATATACGATGGTAATGGTTTTCATTCACGGTGAATCTGGGATGGATTCAAAGGGTATCTTAGATTTAAAGCTTTCTAAAATTCAATAGCTGTCCCCCTGAGCCACAGAGTCACTTCACTTACTTGAGAGACTTGTTCATGTTTTTTAACAGGTTCCTTTTCATGTATGAGGCCTTTATTGTTTTCAGTAGCTTTCTATCAGTAGGAAATAGTTTCTTGGATCTGTGGGGCATGTGAATAACAGTACTTAAGATTTACTTGAAAGTAAAAAAACTGCATGCTATGTGATACTACTGCAAGTATTTGTTTTATGCTGTTAATCGACCTGCAGGTATCTGTCTTTAATCTGAGTTCTGACCCTGCTTACATCACCAGCAGGGGTGGCAAAAGCATAAAGGACTGTAAGGAGAGCAAAGTATAATTGGGTATTCCTCAGCAAAGTCATCTTGCTTCCTGCCTCAGTTTCCCTAACTAGAAACTGGGGATAACAATGCTCAGTCAGATATGATTTTAAAAACCAATTAGTTTATATGTGGGTATTTTATATGGCATGTAAAATGCTAAGTATCATTGCCACCTAGTTAAGCTATCCCTTAGTAGATTAAAAAAAAACACCAAGCATTTTGGATATAATGAAAATTGCAGCATATGTAATTTATCTCTAAATTCTATTGACATTCTTGAAATTTATAACTTTGTTAGCACATTTTATTCCTGCATATATCTTCAGCAAGAAGGGAGAAGACATTTCTAGACTGAATATAGTTTCAGATGTATCAAATGGACCAATCAACTGCAGCTTAAGTAATTTGAAACTTTTTTCCATTGACTTTAATGGGATCTGTAGTTTGGAGATGAGTAAACTATGGGAGGAAAATAAAACCTGACCTCTAGTATTGCATACAGCAATATATTGTGTAGTTCTCTTTAGAACAGTAGCACTTCATTAGTATATATCATTTTCTCTCTTACAAGGTTCTCCCACATTCTTAGCCTTAAACTATATATAAATTTTGTTAAACATATAAATACATAGAATCTACATTAAGTTCATTGTGTCTGTGCCTTAAGGAACACATTTTTATTGAAAAAATTACACTTTTAATTTACAGCCACTTATAAATAATATATTAGTAATGAGTAAATGATTAATAAACATTTTCCCCCCTAGTTATTTAGGGCAGTGTTGAGTGGGACAGTAAGAACTAATGCACATTATAATGTATAAGTACTACGAAATAATAGATAGCATGCTGTAGTAATGTATTTTACTATTATTTATACATGTCTCTCTCATATGTTACACGGTGGACCTACTTGCGATAATTTAACTTAAGAAAGCAATGCCTCGACTCGTTATCCATTTGTCCAAAATTGTCATCTTAGTTTATAGCGGTACTGATATTTGCTATTTACCTTTTTAAAAGATTAATGCTGTTTACTGCATCACTGTCTGGCCCAGTGTAATAGAGAGAGGCTAAAAAAAAACGTAAGCGGCTCTGACCTAATCCTGCAGTGCAGTCAGTGGGAAGGACTCCCAGCGCCCGTATGGACTCCCACCAAGTTCAGTGGGAGCGCACAGATGTGAGAGACACTCCGGGGCTGATTGCACTGCTGGAGGTTGGCCTGTAGAGAACTGAAAAGCTGTAGTGTAACTAATCCAATAGGGACTCAAATACAAAGCTTAACTTTTAGCATTTCACAGCGAACACAACTGAGCAGATAACTGTTTTATGAACTTGATCGCCATGCTCCTTTATCTTTTTTTGGTTCCAAAATGCATGGCTCTAAATGAATTAAAAGGAGTAAAGTCTCAGTTCAAAGCTTTCTCAGAGTATTTGTTTATTTGTTGTACGTTTGTGACTGTTTAAGTATCAAAATAACACAGAAGCATTTGGCTTCCTTTTTTAAATGCATGTTAAAAAGTCACTGCTAAAGTATTCATATTGATTATTCATTTAGTATCAGTGTGGCAGGCTCCTAGTAAGAAAAGATAAATAATTTTAATGAAAATACAGTGACAGTAAAAATAAGCAAGCAGAATTGAACAATTGATATTTTAATGTCTGGCTATTCTCACAGAAGTTAATGGGTACTTTTAAACTTACTTCATGTGGAATATGATCAGTCAAATAATTGCTCTCTACTGATGTACTCAGTACAATTGCAAATACCTTAAGTAGCACCATGACTGATATTGAGCAGTATTCTAGGCTTGCAGCACTGGATTTAGTGATGATGCATAATGATGCTTCTCTGTACTCCTTTCAGATCTGGAGTGTGGTTTGTAACAGGTATAATACATAAAGAATACGCTTTTAAATGCTTTCCATATATGTCTCCAAATGATGCAATCCTAAAATGGTGCTTTTAAACTAAGTATGAGTGGCAAGGTGGCACAGAGGGACTCAGGAGTTTGCACTTAAAAAGGTTTATCTGTACTGTGCCACATGGTAGGGTGTTATTAGCTTGACTAAGCACTAACAAACCTACATGACATTTTGAGTGGAAATGATTTGAATTCATACAGCTGGGAGCTGGCAGAGAGAACTCGTTTGTCTCTACCTATCCATGTAGACATAGCCTAGATTTTCCGCTTAGAACTTAGGAAAGAAATAAAGGAAGGATCCCACTGTTCATAGGTTCCTGTGAAATGCTCTGCTGAGCTCAGTTTAATTTCCCATTGATAGGGAACCAGACCAGGACCAGAACTGTCACTTCTTCCACCCAAACTGACACAGCAGTAAAATGAAGCAAATATGATACATGTCCTTTTTTTTTTAAGTATATACCTCCCTGCCATATATAAAACTTATCTGGCATTTCAGACTATATAAAAAAATACTGTCCTGAAAAAAATCTAGAATTGTGATTGCCATAATGTTTTCAGAAGAGATCATTCTCCTCTGCATAACATGCATATTTTTCCATTAATTCTCATTATGGTTCTGATTAATAAATGTTCTAACAACACAGCTTAGAATGCTGTTCTGCAGTTATCTGTTTTTGAGAATTGCTTCAGATTTCAAGTGGAAGGAGATGGTTTGAGATTTTGCTGGCTTTCATTCCCATACTTCAGGGAATAAAGATGCAGGCCTTGAGATTCAGTAGTCAGTTTTGGTCTTTTCATGGCTTCCAATTTTTTTGTGTTCAAATTTCATTATAATCTGGTTTCCACTGTGTCTCCTTCAGTGAAGTGACTGTAATTTATACACACCTGTTTACTGTATGATAAAGGTTTTTTTCTGCCACATTTATTTTAGTTTTATGATAAATATGACGTTTCATCTGTCTGTTCTTTTTTACTATGTTTTAAATTTCTGAAAGTGAAGCATTTTCCCAGGATGGCCCTAGGAATCCACCTCCAGCTCTGTGAAAACAGTAGATACAAACATAAAATCCACCACTAAAATACAAATTTGTGTAAATTTTTTTGGTAAATGTGTTTCTGTGTGAACTGAAGAATTAATATGATTAGAAATCTGCATTCTTGCAAGTCCTATCTACTATACGAAGTTTGGACATTTGCAATTTGCAAGGCATTAGAAGATTTTAAGATTAGAAGACTTAAAGCAAATGCCTTCATCCTATTTAATTTAATGAAATTTATTTAATATGAAAAAGGGAGAAAGCTAGCTGTCTCCAGCATAAAAGCTCTTTAAATACATTAGTTCCTGAGAGACATGCAATCTGAACATTGCCACAGTGCTTTTTAGATGAATTAGAGATTGTCTTCCTTTCTTCCTTATAAATTGTGAGGTAGAATAGCTTCTGAAGTTCTTTTAATACAGGAGGATGCTCAGGGATCCAGTCTTGAATTGCAAGTACATTACTATGGAGAAGTGAAAGTGTAATTCCGAACTATTTTTTACCCATGTTGTCTATTAAGGTCCTAGAGCACCCCGAAAATCTACTTATGAAGTAAAAAAAAAAAAAAAAAAAAAAAA